>CM053792.1:992940829-993540829 GCA_028749045.1 Cupressus sempervirens
AAATAAGATTGCCAAGATGCATGAAGAGTTTCTCAAAGATATGAACGTGGTAAATCCTATAGGAATTCCATAGTTCGATGACAACGATATGGATTCTGAAGCATTTACAAAAAGCTTCAATGATTCTATTAAAAAGATTAAAGACAATGAAATGCCTACCACTAGTGATTTCACCACACTAGAAAATATTGAATCCATACTATATTTGAATAGAAACCTCATGCTGCGGCAGAGTCTAAAGATCAAAGAATTTAATTAAAAAAAGGATGCCTATAGGTCCAAGCTTCTAAGTTTAAAGAACCCTCATGATACAAGAATTTACCAACACCTTTAGGAGTTGGAAGCTGGTGAAACAAACCGTGGGAAAAGAGGAGAAAACTAGCGATGAAGTTTGATCTGAGCAGTTACTTTCTGTTGATTCTTTTTGAAACTATTTTTATTTATCACAACTATTTCAACCAAAATGGCTAGGCTTTAATGGAGGCCTTTTGGATACGTGAAGAAAAACTATAAATGCTAGGGCATTGAATTGTTTAGGGGTTGTAATTGGAAATTAGATAATACTCTGATAAAAATAGGTTCTTTTGAAATAGCAATAGACAAATAATATATATATATATCTCTCTCTCTATATATATCTCTGTGTGTGTGTGTGCGGGTGTGTGTGCGTGCTCTTTGGATGACTATGTGCAAAAAAGAAGTTTTTATATATATATATATATATATATATATATATATATATATCCTTTTGATCGTGTTGTGAATCTTGGCATTTAAAGTGATTTAATCATTGTTACTTTGTGAGCATATGATTTATTAAGTGAAATATCTATTGCTATTTTGTTATGATTTATACTGTTTGATTTTCTTGGATGTTTATTCTGAAGATGCTATGGTATTTGTTTTCTTTTGAATAAGTTCATTTCAGTGAAAATACTATGGGCTTTTCATTCCTTGTTGTATAAATGAATCTTCACCTCACTACCTAAGAGTATATGAGAGTACCTTATGCACTTTCTAGAAAAAGTGTGTTATTGATTTCTGAATTCATTGATAAATATCATAAAGGAAGCTATACCTATAAATATAGAGAGAAAACAAATAATATGAAGTTTTCTCAACTTTTGTGAAGATAATTGTATTTTCTAAATCTTGGGCATAGAGTAAGTTATCATTGTATAATTAGAAAGACTCTGTTCACCAACAAATTTTTGGCAAGGGGAGAGAGTCCCTATGAAATAGAACCAAACTTTTGAAAAAGAAATGAATTATGATGGTTCTCCCACATAATGATGTGTTCCATGTGTTGCAGCCTAATCTTAGATTTGAAGATACATAGGAAGATATAGTCTCAGATTTAACTAGAACTACCTGGACATTGCATCAAAATAACCAACAATTTCAACAAGTATTGAGTGTCCTAGAAAGAGAAGAAGAAAAGGCTAAACTATTAAGGGGTGTGCTTGAAGTTCAAGAAGAAGTGGTGGTCAATAGACTTGCCCAAGCACCTGCAAGACCCTAAATAAAGAAGTGAGAGGTAGAGCTAGCTGCTAGGAGATATACAAGAGGAGAAAGAGAAAAGGGGATCCTAGATAAAAACTTTGAACCTTTAAAGAATTTGAGTTTCTTGCCTAATTTTAATAATCCTAAAAAGAAGAAAACTAAGTCTTGTAGTAGACCTAGTTCCCCACCAAAATAGTCCCCTTTCTCACCTTTAGTGTAGTCTTTACTCCCATTGAAAGCTCTTGTTCCTTCTCATTTAAATATCCAACCTATACAAGTTATATTACCAAACATTGTTGTCAACCAACCATGGGGGAAAAATATAGGTCCATTGAACCTTGGTGTCAATCCTACAACATTACCTAAAGATGCCATGAAAATCTTGCCTAAATTTAGTGGAGATGGTAAAGTTTCAACAAATGATCACTTGAGTGCTTTTCATACAATTTCTAGCATTACAAGCATCCCTACCCAAGAAATTGTTGTTAGACTATTTGTCCAAATGCTAACTGATGTTGCTACTGATTGGTTCAATAATCTACGCCAACATTCCATCACCAGTTGGAATGATATGAAAATTGCATTCGAAAATAGATTCAAGGCTCCTAATAATGAGTGCTCCTTGTTACTTTAGCTTAGTCAAATGAAAAATGAAATGCACAAACCTATGAGAGAATTTGTGGCAAAATTCAATAGGTTAATTCAAAGAATTCCTGTAGCATCTAGACCTAACAAAGAAAACTAGAAGATATTCTTTGTCAATGCTATCCCTCTGGATATAAGTTTTCACCTCATTAAAGATGCAGTTGCTGATTTAGCCACTGCCCAAAGGCTAGCTATTCAATTGGAAGATGCACTTATTACTCCTAAAAAATGGAGAAGAGAAGTTCAAACTTTTGGGACCGCTCCATCCTCTACTCCTACAGACCCTATCATGCCAAAGTTGATGAATGACATGGCAATGATGACAAGATAGTAGAATAAATCTCATGGCCCATACAAATCTCCTTATTAGGACATTCATATGCATCAATAGCCTCAAAATTATGGAAAAGCCCCCACATTGACTAACCCTAACAAGGTTGAAAATTGAAGAGATCCCTAAAGAGACAATGTATTCTTTTCATATGACCATGGGTAATGATGGATGAACTTGTACTGATTGGTTAAATTGTGTTCAATTAGTGAAAGATGCTCTTGCAGCAAAACAATCACCTGAAAGTGAAAAAGTAGAAATCCAAAATGCAGGTGCATATTTTCTTGAATATGAACTTGATAAAAAAAGGGGAGGTGATGTTTTCATGACACTACAAGACCCTACTTGTACATTAATGAATAGGGGTCAAAGAAATCAAAAACCTTATGGAGGAACCAGTTCAATCTCATCAAATGCTAAAGGAAAAGAACACATACAAACTGATTCTACAAAAAATTTAGAGCCTAGAATATTACCTAGAATGAAATTAGTAGCTGGTATGTCAGCTCTTGATATTGTAGAATTTTGTAAGTCTTCTTCTATATCTATTTCCTAGAGAAATTGAGGTCATTGCCTAAATCGTGTTGCTGGGTCAGCATCTTTTCCTTTTGAACTTCTTGTTGCATGAGAGCTTTAGACTTGGTTTTAGACCTAGTTTGAAGAGCTATGTTCTATGTATGAGGCAACATTCTTTTCTGCCTACTAGGAGTCAATACACCACCTACAATATGAGATGAAACCTAGGTGTTAGAAGTCAGTGCTTCAAAAAAAGAAACCACTTTTGGAGATTTTCTAGATGATGGTTCATTGACCACTTTCATGATTTGTCTCCTTAGCCAATTATCTATGTGGGTGAAGATGGATCTAGTTCTTAGATTTATGTCATCTTCTTCTTCCTAATTCCAATCCACTTCCAGTTGCTTTGATTCACTAGCCTCCTCCCAACCTAGTTCAACAATGTCTAAACCATCTTCAACTACTCCTAGTTGAAATTTCAATTTGAGGGAATTAATTTGTTGAAGTGTTAATGTTGAGTGGTCTCTTTTTAACACTTCTTTTTCATCTTTACAATCCTACCACAACTCTTCCAAGTGTGGAATTGTGGATGACCAATCGTTTAGACCAAGAACTTGAGCCACAAATCTTTTACTATCAAAATCCCTTCTTCCTTGGTAAGTCCCAAAACCAAAACTAAGAAAATTAATTCCTATGACTGAGGTGTTGAAATTGTTGCTACAAGTCAAAGAACCGAGTCTAATAGGAAACACTGATTCCCAATTCTCTTAAGGTAGATTATCTTTAATGAAAAAAAACAATTGCCTATAGACTTCAGCCAAAACAAAATAATCAAGTGCATAATGTGGCAGCTTCATTGGCTCATCCTTGAACCCACCTACTCTCAAGTAGGTGAATTTAGGGAATTGCATGAAATAGTTCCCATAGTTCTAAACTAGTTTTTGGTCTTCTGAGGACAATTTGGGCATGGATGTCTTTTTCAAAGCTAAATGTACACTTTCTATCAACACATCATGTACTTTTCTAAAATTTTCTAAGACTTTCTTTTTTTGAAGTAGAGAACAATATTGATAGACTTTTATCTCCTCGTAGCAAATTTCATGCGGGAGGGAAGTAAGGTTATTAACACAGGCAATGTAGTATGTAAGATAAGAGGCCATATAGAAATTTTCCTTAGAATCCTTAACATGTTTGAGCTGGATTCTTAATGAACTAGAAATTATTTCAGCCCAATCCATCCATCATTGTCCCTTTAAAATGATCTCTACATAATGAAACATCCATTCTTCAAAAAGGAAGACATCGGCTGAACCCTTAACTCAGTGTAGTAGTACTACAAGATCATGAATATGAGGTTTTAGATGGTCTTTTGTGACTATCTTAGGTAGCCTTGAACCTTTGCCATAATTATTTTTTATCCACTTCCTGGTTAGGATGTTACAATATTTACTTGGGGCTTCTTGATACTTAGCTAGGGACTGGATGGAAGAAAATGCAGGGAATGTGCATTCTAGTAGACGTAACACCAAGGCAATAGTTTCCCTAGAGATTGATAGAACATTTTCTCCATCTTTGTTTAAGATATTTTTACTCCTCACATCATAATGATCAATACAAAGTTGGAGCAATTCAGGGCTTAATAGGGTAGGAGGGAAATTTATGGCTTCAATCAAACCACTAGTCAAAATTTCCATACAACCATTCAATTTGTCAGCTCACTCAAGGAAATTTGACTGCAAATTTTCCAGTCTAACACATTCCAAATTGGTATCACAAATGATAGGTCTCTTGCATTCTAAACTCGAAACATTCCCAAAGAAATGTAACATAGATTTCATCTTAAACAAAGAAAGCTAGGATCAAACTGATTCTATCTTGAAATGGACACAGATGGTAGAACAAAAAGAAGGTTTTTCTATGTTCTTAGCTAAGAGTTTCTGAGAAAAATGACCTCTTTCCTTGTCCCTTAGTAGCTCCTTCTTCAAATCCTTTTTTCACATAATATAAAAAAAGGAAACTCTATGCTCTTTTTAAGGGAAAGAGAGCATACATGTGAAAGTATAGCCTCATAATGAGGTGTTCATAACAAATCAACTATGGATAGGTTCACATGTTCAAAATATCACATACTATAGCTAGGATGTTATGGTATTTACTTGGGGCTTCTTGATACCCAGCTAAGGATTGGATGGGAGAAAATGCAGGGAATGTGCATTCTGGTAGACGTAACACCAAGGCAGTAGTCTCCCTAGAGATTGACAGTACAAGTTCTCCATCTTTGTTTAAGATAATTTTACTCTTCACATCATAATGATCAATACAAAGTTGGAGAAATTTAGGGCTTAAGAGGGCAGGAGGGAAAGTTGCGGCTTCAATCAGACCACTAGTCAAAATTTCCATACAGCCATTTAATTTGTCAACTCGCTCAAGGAAATTTGACTACAACTTTTCCATTATAAGACCTTCTAAATTAGTATCACTAATGATATGTCTCTTGCATTCTAAACTCAAAACATTCAAAAATAAATGTAACATAGATTTCATCTAAAACAAAGAAAGCAAGGCTCAAACTAATTCTATCTTGAAATGGACACAGAATGGACACAGACAGTGGAACAAAAAGAAGGTTTTTCTATGTTCTCACCTATGACTTGTTGAGAAAAATGACCTCATTCCTTTTCCCTTAGTAGCTCCTTCTTCAAATCCTTTGTTTGCATAATAAACAAAAAGGAAAATCTATGCTCTTTTTAAGGGAAAGAAAACATACATGCGAAAGTATAGCCTCATAATGAGGCACTCATAACAAATCAACTGCGGCTAGGTTGACCTCAAATATTTGGCTAAGGAAATAGATATAGAGGAAGACTTACAAAATTCTACAATATCAAAAGTTGATGTACCAGTTGCTAATTCTGTTCTGGGTAATATTTTGGGCTCTGCATTTTTTTGTAGAATTAGCTTGTATGTGTTCTTTTACTTTAGCATTTGACGAGGTTGTACCAGTTCCTCCATAGGGTTTTTGATTTCTTTGACCTATGGTCATTACTATACAAGAAGGGTCTTGAAGTGTCATGAAAACATCACCTTGCCTTTTTGTATTAGTTTCATAGTCAAGAAAATAAGCACTTGCATTTTCACTTTCTACTTTTTCACTTTTAGGTGATTGTTCTGCTGTGAGAGCATCTTTCACTAATTGAACACAATTTAACCAATTGGTACAAGGTTTTCTATCATGATTTGTGGTCATATCAAAAGAACACATTGTTTCTTTAGGGACCTCTTCAATTTGTAATCTTGTTTGAGGGGTGGTCAATGTGGGGGCTTTGCCATAATTTTGAGGTTGTTCACACCTATGAATGTCCTGATAAGGAGATTGGTAAGGGCCATGAGATTTATTCTGCTATCTTTTCATCATTGCCACATCATTCATCAACTTTTGCATGATAGGGTCTATAGGAGCAGAGGATGGGGTGGGCCCAAAAGTTTGAACTTCTCTTCTCCATTTGCTAGTAGTAATAAGTGCATCTTCCAATTGAATAGCTAGCCTTTGGGGAGTAGCTAAATCAACAACTACATCTTTAATGAGGTGAAAAATTATATATAGAGGGATAGAATTGACAAAGAATATCTTCTAGTTTTCTTCATTAGGTCTAGGTGCCACAAATATTTTACTATCAAAGATTTAGACCAAGAACTTGAGCCACAAATATTTTACTATCAAAATCCCTTCTTCCTTGGTAAGTCCCAAAACCAAAACCAAAGAAATTATGTCTTATGACCGAGGCTTTGATCATGCTACTACAAGTCAAAGAACCAAGTTTGATAGGAAACTCTAACTCCTAATTCTCTTAAGGTAGATTGTCTTTAATGATAGAAAATAATTGCTTGCAGACTTCAGCCAAAATAAAACAATCAAGTGCATAATGTGCCATCTTCATTGGCTCATCCTCGAACCCACCTACTCTCAAGTAGGTGATTTTAGGGGACTATATGAAATAGCTCCCATAGTTCTAAACTATTTTATGGGATTTTGAGGATAATCTATCGATGGGTGCTTTTTTCAGAGCTAAATGCACACTTTCTATCAACACATCATGTACTTTTCTAAAATTTTCTAACAATTTTTCTTTTTGAAGTAGAGAACAATATTGATAGACTGTTATCTCCTTGCTCCAAATTTCATGTGGGAGGGAAGTAAGGTTACTAACACAAGCAATGCAGTATGTGAGATAAGAGGCCATATAGAAGTTTTCCTTAGACTCCATAGCATGTCTGAGCTGGCTTCTTAATGAACTAGCAATTATTTCAGCCCAATCCATCCATTGTTGTCCCTTTAAAATGATCTCTACATAATGAAACATCCATTCTTCAAAAAGGAAGACATCATCTGAACACTTAATTGGGTGTAGTAGTGCTACAAGATGATGAATATGAGGTTTTAGATGATCTTTTGTGACCATCTTAGGTAGGCTTGAACCTCCTCCATAATTAGTTTCTATCTACTTCTTGGCTAGGATGTTACGATATTTACTTGGGGCTTCTTGATACTTAGCTAGGGATTGGATGGGAGAAAAGCTAGTGAATGTGCATTTTGATAGATGTAACATCGAGGCAATAGTTTCCCTAGAGATTGAAAACACAGGTTCTCCATCTTTTTTTAACATACTTTTACTCCTCACATCATAATAATCAATATAGATTTGGAGCAATTCAGGGCTTAATAGGACAGGAGGGAAAGCTGCGACTTCAATCAGACCACTAGTCAAAATTTCCATACAACCATTCAATTCATCGGCTCACACAAGGAAATTTGACTACAACTTTTCTAGTCTAACACCTTCTAAATTAGTATCACTAATGATAGGTCTCTTCCATTCTAAACTCAAAACATTCCCAAAGAAATGTAACATAGATTTCATCTTAAACAAAGAAAGCAAGGCTCAAACTAATTCTATCTTGAAATGGACAGAGATGGTAGAACAAAAAGAAGGTTTTTATGTGTTCTCACCTATGTCTTGCTGAGAAAAATGACCTCTTTCATTGTCTCTTAGTAGCTCCTTCTTCAAATCCTTTTTTCACATAATAAACAAAAGGGAAAATCTATGCTCTTTTTAAGGGAAAGACAACATACAAGTGAAAATATAGCCTCATAATGAGGCATTCATAACAAATCAACTATGGCTAGGTTCACATGTTCAAAGTCTTTCAACTTGACCCTTTTATTAAATACTTCCCTTTATGACTGTACTAACAATGATTAATGTTTTCTAACACCAAATCCCCTTTTTTGGCAAAAGATCTCCCACTTTAAATCATGATGATGATTTCCCATGCTTGAAATTAAGGCACTCCTTTAAATCATTACCTCCTATTGTGGTAATTAATGTCTCAGAAAATAATGACTTTTAACAACCCACAACCAATTTCCATCAAGGAGCCTTAGTGGTAGAACCTCTTCAAACTACTTCAAACTAGGATTCAAATGGGCTCAAAGTAGTTGAAAAGAACACTCTGTAGTCTTTGCATGAATTACCTATAGGAAAAATGGTCAGCATAGAACTCTTTGATTAAACTTCTTTGAACTACTTTGAACTAAGGTTCAAAGTGGTTCAAAGAGGTTTAGACAAACACAAGGAATGATGGGAAAGCTTTGAAAGGCTTTTTACAATATTTTTGATGTTGGGAGAACATGAAGTGATGATAGGAAACTTCAATCACTGGATGGACAATTTAGGAAAAGTTTAAAATATGGTGACTTACAATATGGCTAATAGGATATCATCCTCCACATCAAAATCTCATGCTCTACCCTCTCAAGCTTCCATATAATCTGGTGAGCTAGGAGAGTTGAAGGCATTAATGCAAGACATTGGACAAAAGTTGAAAATTCAAGATAAGAAGTTGGAGGATAGTTTCTCTATGATTCAAAAGCTGAGAAATAAAGTGGTGACTTTTTACAGACAACAAGCTCAAGTGAATAAGGCTCCTCAACTACAATACTAAGCCCCTACGAATAGTAGGCCTCCAAACTAGAATGCAAATTATGTCCCCTATAATCAAAACAAATCTAATGGTCATGCTTCTACTGCTAAAACAAATTAGGATAGAGCCTTGGTTCCCCAAAACAACCTTGCTAAAGAGAAACATTTTTGACCTTCTTGTAATATTCTTATGCCTGTTGCATGTGCCAGAAGGCATAATCTTATTTGGCATTAACTCCTCAAGGGCCTATAGCAGGGAAACCATATAGTGTTAGTTAGCCTACTAATGTTTCTTATCTACAATAGAAAAATAATAGCTCTTTTATGAACCATCAACAAGAGGAACATTGTCATGCCAGTTATGATGCTATAGCTCATAATACTAGAAGTAAAAGGAGAGCTATTGAAGATGCTATGCCCCTATCACCCAATCAAGCCTCAACTTCAAATGTTTATCCTTAGGTGCCAATAATCAATGCCCAATCCAATGCTACTCCTCAACAAAAGTAGGACACAAGTAACAAAGACCTTGTTGAACCTAAAGTTACTCATTCTTAGCCACCTACCATGAAATCCCCAAAGCTTCAACCAAGGAAATCAACACTCCTTTTAATGTGGTGGATCAAATGAAAAGGAATAATGTAAATATCTCCATGTGGGATGTTGTTGCCACTATACCATTACTGAAGGAATTGTGACAAAAGGAGTTAGAGAACATAAAGGCCAAGGATCAACTACTTAGAGGAGAGAATGCAACAAGCTTGATGCATGAAATAAAGGTAGGAGAAACAAGTAAGAAAATTAGGCCTCCCCCCATTTATGTTTCTTTGGTCATAGGAGATAAACTAGTCCACAATTGTATGATAGATTCAGGGGCTAGTAGTTTTGTAATGCCCAAAAGTGTGGCTGATCTCCTTGGTATCAAGTATGAACCC
Source organism: Cupressus sempervirens (assembly GCA_028749045.1). Taxonomy (NCBI): domain Eukaryota; kingdom Viridiplantae; phylum Streptophyta; class Pinopsida; order Cupressales; family Cupressaceae; genus Cupressus; species Cupressus sempervirens. Next base: position 992,950,741 of record CM053792.1, read on the forward strand.
ATGATCAAGTATGTCCTTCAGTTGGATGGAAGCTTTTTCAAGACTATGGGGGTCCTAAAAAAAGTGAAGATGGTATTACATGCTTGTCCTGGGTTCACAGTAACCAAAGGTATATCAATAGTAGAGGTAGAACCTTATTTTGCTATCTATCTTTCTAGAGACTTCACTGCATAGATAGGGGTCATATTGCGGTAGATTGGTCATGTATGTTCTTTAGGACAAGATATGGAGCAAGAGCTTCCCTAAGGGTAGAGCCTTTAGCCCTTAACAACATAGAAACTTATACCCCAGACCCTATAAACATGAATTGTACAATTAGGAAGGAGGAAGAAGTATACACATTCCATGAGCATGCTACTTCATTGGTAGAGGTCCCTGATTTTTTTTTGGATGAATGGGCCACTACCTATCAATTTGATCCAATACAAGAAGCTGAAGAGATAAGTCTCAGAACCTATTGTATATTTGAAGAAAGGGTTTCTATCCCCAATCTCATGAAAATAAAAGATGATATAAACAAATTGTGGGAGTTGTTCTTTGATGGTTCAAGAAACAAAAAAAGTTCAAGGGCTGGTGTTATGCTGATCTCTCTTGAATTGGAGAAGTATTACTTTTCCTATAGGCTCTAATTCAGCTACACAAATAATGTAGTAGAAAATGAAGCCCCAATACAAGGTCTCTGACTAGCATGAAAGAGAGGTGTTAAACTCTTAGACGTGTATGGGGAAAATGAGCTAATTGTAAATCAAGTAACGAATCAATGCATCACAAAGAACAATCTCCTCAAGTCATATAAACATAGAATATGGGATCTTCTTGACAATTTTTAGGCATTCAATACTCAAAGTGTTCCAAGGAACAAGAACAAACATGCTGATAAGCTTGCAACCATTGGTTCCCACCATGACATACTAGAGCATGTTGTTTATGAGAAGGAGCAACAAATCAAGATTTTTGTAAGACCTACTATCCCTAAAAATTGCACATATTGGCAGGTGTTTTATATCTATGCACAAATTGTAAATTTTTAGCAAAATGAGGCAGAATTCGTTGCCAAAAAATCAATCCAAACTCCAAAGTCAATTTTGGGAACAAATTATAAATTTGAACTCTAAAAAATTACCTAAGGGTCTCATTACCTTGGAGGGGATTTTCAATTTTGATGAACAAGTAAGGAACAAGAGTTCAAATCTAACTGCAAGTAAAGATGACTGCACACCCATCACTGTTGCTAATGGAAAGACTCTCAATTTAGGAAAGGTATGTACTAAAGCTGAACAAGAAGTTTTCATTAAGTTATGTCAGGAGTTTAATGATGTCATCGCATACTATAGATATGAATAGAGGCCAAGCCTATTACACAAAAATAGAGGCCAATTAATCCTAGGATTGAGCCATTAATGAAAAAGAAGCTGTGAATGTTGAGATAATGGGTGTTGCACACATTGCATAATATTGTTATTTTATTATTTTATTTTATTATGTAATGTTGTGCCTAGATGGACGTGCAACATGTAAAGATTCCCATGGGATATACTTGATGAGTTGTATTGTAACATTGTAAAAATATTTTATGTAATTATTTAATATTGGGGAAAAGAATTAAATGCCCAATATTAAATGTGGGGTCAGTGGGTTAGGTAGCACACGGTTTTAGCACATGGTTTATGTAATACCACTTGGTGGTTTTGTGGGACTTGCTAATATATAAGCAGCCACAAGGGTAGTTGTTGTATAGAATAGAAAGAGTGACAAGGAGAAAAGAAAAAGAAAGAGTCAAGCGGGACAAGGCTTGACAGGTTAGCCAAGGGAGCATTTGTGAAGGTTGGAAGTATGGCATGGGATGTGTGGATTCATGCTTGTCCACATAGTTTGCTTGGTTGTGGCTATGGCCATGAAGGTTTCCATGGTTGTATGGCAATGGTATTTTTGCTGAATAATACATGATGATGGATGCTTTTGGAGGCTGGGTTTTTTCCCTCAATGAGGGTTTCCCAGGGTATATCTTGTGTCACAATTTTGTGGGTATGTTGTCTATTCTCTTGCATGTGGATTTTAATTCTATGTTTATTTTAGATTTATTATGGGTTATGTGGAAATGGTTATATTCTCTATTGCCAAGTTTCCTTACAAGTGGTATCAGAGCTATGGTTTTATTATTGTAACCCTAGATTGAATCCATGGGAATGCATGAGAGGATAAAAGAAAGGGAAAGATATATGAATGATTTATTGCAGATCTGAGGGTTTTGGATTTGCTGTTATGATGGGATGTTAAAAGATTTGAGCATGTGAAATTGTTTGACAAAAAGATTTTTTCGGATATTTCATTTAAAATGAGGGTTTTGGGGGGTAGCATGCAGAAATGACCTCCTGGGTAAAAAAAGACCTCACCATTGGATTCGGGTCGACATTTCCATAAATTTTGATATATAATATGCCCTAGTTTGGCCATGTTCAGAGAAAATGAAAGAGTTTTTTGGTTTCAGCCCATGATGGCTGTCAAATTTAATCCTATCCGAATTTTTGTCACTGAAAAAATTAAAAATGAAAAATCGTACTGCAAATGGTAAAAAGAATGTCTTAGTAAAACGGCCATAACTTTCTCTCAAAATATCAGATTTCAGAGTTCTTATAGGCATTGGAAAGCTAATTCAGAGCAATACAAGATGGTGTAGGTTTGGTTCTATGATTTTGAGATTTTGTTAGGTTTTAAGAGCCCTAAAGTTAGATGTTGTTTATTTTGAGCACGGATTAGGGCATAACTTGGGCACACAGAGTTGGATTTTGGACTTCAAGTAGTCAACGGAAAGCTCTTGGAGAGCTCTACACATTGGTTCATATTTGGTGCAGGTTTGGCATGATTTATTTGTTGATATATTGATCTAAACAATTTATAGGTATATTTTGACAATGGTAACATTGTGAGTTTATGGCATTAGAGATTTAAGATTTGATGTCATTGTATACTCAGTTCATATTTCAGATTGGTCTCATGATGATATGGTTATCAGTATTTGGTTTGAATATGCATGATGACTTGTTGGGTCTACAAGTTGTGTAGTGTTGTAAGCGGTCTATACTTACAGGTTGCATTTATAGCTTGCTTATGGGTTGTCTTTGCCCATTGATCTTTCATTATTGATGCATATTCAGATTGGTGGCTTGGATTTGGGTTGTCTATGCCCTAAGTCACATGATTTACTATTTTTTTTCATGTTGAAAGGATGAGATGTTGTTACCAGGTACAGTCATGGTAGAGGATTGTGTTTGACTATGTTGACAGCTTGGACATATTGAGAGCCAGATGCTCAGTTCATGGATGTGATCATGGTGCCATGGATTTTGGCATGACATGATTGATTATACAGGTACATCCTTGATGTTCATTAGCTTGATTTTCTGATTCAGTTATGGTGGTATATCTTCTTGGTTGAGGATCATGGTTATTTGGTTTCTTTTGAGGAGCTCATGATGTGCACTTTGAGTTCTTTGACGGTTTGATGCCTTGGTTGATTCTCATGGTTAGAGGATGGTTTTTCATCATGATGTCATGGATAGCTTGGATACATGGTTTAGTGGGAGCTTGTGACAGTGATGGGGTGATAGTGCAGGATTAGTTCCTGGTTTGGTTTATATCTTCTTGGTTTGGAGAGGATGGATTTTATGATGCCATAGGTGACTTGGTACCACGGTTGAGTGGGAGTTGTTGGCATTGATATATTTATTGAGTGTTTGCAGATGTTGGAGGTTTGTCTTAGATCCTGTTGCTGCAGAAGCGTCTTTGACATTTGCATGGTGCATTTGTTATCTTCATGGTGTTTGAAGATGGTTAGATCTTGAGGACTCATGGAGTTCTTGGTTATCTTCATGGTATGTGGAGATGATTCTTCCTGGTATGTGGAGATGATTTTCTTCATGGTGTGTGGAGATGGTTGCATCTTGAGGACTCACAAGGTTCTTGGCAAAGGTGTGGTTTATGTTTTTATTTGGCATGTTATCCTTGGTGTGAGGATGGTTTCATTATTATGTCATGGTATACTCTTGATACGTGTTTAGAGTTATGACATGTTATGGTATGTTCAGATAGAGCATGTTATCTCTTTGGTTGAGATGGTTAGATCATGTTGTCATTTTTATGTTCTTGAGGCCATGGTTGGAACTTTGACATTGATCTTGGTTTAGTTTCTTGGTATTGAGTACACTGATCATAAGCTAGATACTTCATGATATTGCTATGTTTCATTTGGAGTTGGCATGGATTGATTGGTTATAGGTGCTCATGGATACTTAGAGACGGTGGTGACACTGATTTCTCTTGGATTAGGGAAGTATTTGTTGGGACAGTTGATGGTTTCAGCAGGAAGTCTGAGGAGCAGTCACCTGATATGGACTTGAGAGGAGATTGTTCTTAGATGAGTCTTGGTTGGAGACTTGGGTATCTTGATGATCATTCTCATTCCCCACTCTTGGTCTACTCGGTGGTTTGCTACTTGAGAGGTATATCCCATTTGTTTCTCTCAGTTGCATTATATTTATGCTTGTCTTTCATGGATATGGATCTTGAGCTATGTAACATGAGTTAGTTCTGGAGGGTTCATTTGAGAGATGGTTTAGCATTGGTTATCTCCATGTGCATATGTTGTTATGTTGGTTGAATTTGGGAGATGGTTTTATATTGGGCATATTCCTTGGATTAGGAATGGTTTATGAGTTTGATCTTCTTATGAGAGGCTTACACCCATGATGAGTTATATGGTATGGTTTGGGTGTTGTTGAGGCTTCTTGTTGGGGTTTTATGGAGGAGATCATACTTGCACAATTTACATCTAGAGGTGTGTGTAGAAGGACATGATACAGGTTATGATTTGCATGGTTTCTCTGGTCTTGGTTATCTTCTTGGATGTTCAATTTTGCTTACATTGGATTTGAGATTGGTTGGAGATTGTGATCACTAGTTTGTGCTCATGTATGTCATGTGATAGATGACATGGTTATTCCTTTATCGCTTTCCTCTGTTGGTTGTGATGAACTTGGGAGAGCATTGGAGACTTGTTATGAGAGTTGTTCTTGCAGGATATTAGTTTATGTATTGCAGATGTCTTTGATACTACATGGATTCACTTCTTTGAGATGTTGTGAGTGGATTGGTTATAGATTTGACATTATCTTTTGCAGTGGGAGCTTCTTGGTATATATGTGGCAGGTATTGCTCTTGAGGCTTGTGATTGCAGGTTGCAGATTGGATATGTTGATGATATGAGATTCACTTGTTATACCTTTGAGGTATGGATAGTTGGATGGGTTTGGCACTTACTGTGGGTTCTATTTCAGCTATGGATATTTTGACAACTACGGATACATGTGATTACCTTTGGACCAGGTTTTTGTGCTTGGAATTTCAGTTGGTACATGATTTTATGATCTTCTAATGCAACAAGTTGGGTGGTTTTCTCTTTGGATGGCTTCTATGTATGTCCAGTGGGAGTGGCATAATAGGAGGTGAGATCATTCATGTTCGAGATGCTAGATACTTTGATTTTGTCGCAGGTACCAAGATGGAGCACTTGGTGTATTTTGATCCATGATGGTGGATGTGCTGGGAGGGATTGTTCCCTTGTTCATTTATGTGGCTATAGATTGACCCTATGCAATGTATACAACAAGTGGGAGATTGTTGAGATAATGGGTGTTGCACACATTGCATAATATTGTTATTTTATTATGTAATGTTATGCCTAGATGGACGTGCAACATGTAAAGATTCCCATGGGATATACTTGATGAGTTGTATTGTAACATTGTAAAAATATTTTATGTAATTATTTAATATTGGGGAAAAGAATTAAATGCCCAATATTAAATGTGGGGTCAATGGGTTAGGTAGCACACGGTTTTAGCACATGGTTTATGTAATACCACTTGGTGGTTTTGTGGGACTTGCTACTATATAAGCAGCCACAAGGGTAGTTGTTGTATAGAATAGAAAGAGTGACAAGGAGAAAAGAAAAGGCAAGAGTCAAGCGGGACAAGGCTTGATAGGTTAGCCAAGGGAGCATTTGTGAAGGTTGGAAGTATGGCATGGGATGTGTGGATTCATGCTTGTCCACATAGTTTGCTCAGTTGTGGCTATGGCCATGAAGGCTTCCATGGTTGTATGGCAATGGTATTTTTGCTGAATAATACATGATGATGGATGCTTTTGGAGGCTGGGGTTTTTCCCTCAATGAGGGTTTCCCAGGGTATATCTTGTGTCACAATTTTGTGGGTATGTTGTCTATTCTCTTGCATGTGGATTTTAATTTTGTGTTTATTTTAGATTTATTATGGGTTATGTGGAAATGGTTATATTCTCTATTGCCAAGTTTCCTTACAGTGAAGACTCATAGAGGCTAATATTATTTTTCCTATCAAACATTCCTCATGGATAGCTAATCTTGTTTTTGTAGACTTTAGAGACCTTAATAGGGCCTCTCTTAAAGACCATCACCCTCTTTCTTCAATGAAAAAAAATCCTATCCAAGGTTAGTGGTTTAGAAATATTTTCTTTCTTGGATGGGTTTTTAGGTTATAATCAAGTACTTGTCCAGGAATCAAACTGACAAAAAATAACCTTTACCACTAAATGGGGTACCTATTCTTATTGTAAAATGCCATTTGGACTAACTAATGTAGGTGCCACATTTGAGAAGGTAATGGAGATGGATTTCAAAAGTGTAATGGAGAATTTCATGTTAGTATATCTTCACGATATAATTGTCTTCTCCAAACATGCAATAGATCACTTTGATCATTTGAGGCAGGTATTTGTTAGATGCAGAGAATATGGTGTCTCTCTGAATCCCAAGAAGTGTGTGTTTTCTAATAAGTAGGGAAATCTCCTAGGGCATATTTAATCAAGAAATGGATTGAGGATAGGTCCATAGAGGGTAGAAGCAATTCTTGCTCTTCTACTTCCTGCTCATAAGAAAGGGTTGCAAAGTTTCCTTGGTAGGATTAATTTTGTAAGAAGATTCATTCCAAACCTTGATGCTATGGTCATAACCCTGTTAGCCATGTTAAAAAAGAATTTAACCTTTACCTAGACCAAGGAAGGGAAGGAAAGTTTTGAAAATATCAAAGTAGCCATAGCCTTAGCCCCTACTCTCATCAATTTGAATTTTGATAGATATTTCATTCTTTATACCTTAGGTGGTGAATCAAGAATTTCTACTGTCTTTGCTCAAATAAATGATAAAGATGAAGAACAACCTATTGCTTTGTTTAGTGAAGGGATTAAGGAGTATGAAGAAAAATACAGTTATATAAAGAAGAAAGCCTTATATTCATAAGAGCTTTGAAGAAATTCAAACACCTTCTATCTCATAAAGAGATCCATTTGTTAGTACCCCATGCCACCGTGAAGGACTTTCTTTTAAGAAAAGATATTAGTGAGAAGAGAGCTAGATGGATCACTAAGGTAATGGAGTATGATGCTGAAATCTAGATTAGCAAGTTGGAGTCAATTGAGGAAGTCACTATGGTATTGACAAAACAATAAGAAGCAAGAAATGAAAATCAAAGGAATTTGATGGATGACATGACAACCTTCTTGTTAGGAAATGGATATCCTCAAGGATTGGATAGAACTAAAAGGAGATAGTATAGGTTGCAATAGATTCCTTATGCCATAGTTGATGGTATACTTTTAAGGAGGAATTCCAATGGAGTCCTATTGAGATGCATTGATATAGACCAAGCTAAAAGGATGATCACAGAGCTTCATGATGGTCCTGATAGTGGCTACTTTTCAACAAGGACAACTGCAATGAAGATCAAGAGAGCTAGTTACTATTGGCCATGCTTGTTCCATGATTGTCATAGACATGTGAGGAAGTGTGAAAAATGTACCTTCTTCTCTAATAAGAAAAGACTCACAACTCTTATCCTATTGAAGTGGATCAACCTTTTTCTCAATGGGGATTGGATTTCATAGGCACCATCAATCCTCCTTCTAGCTCTAGTCATACATGGATCCTAGTAGCTACAGATTACTTCACCAGATGGAAAAAGGAAGTTGCATTGAAGGATACTATAGAATCTTTAGTTTTTGAGTTCCTTGATCAAATCGTGACTAGGTTTGGTGCCCCTTCAACCATTATTTTAGATAATGTAAAATATTTTGTAGGAGCTTGGATTTTGTGCATGGGAAGTTGATCATAATATCTACTTGAGCACATCCTCAAACTACTATCCTCAAGGCAATGGATTGGATAAGTTATCTAACAAAAACCTAATTAGGATTATGAAAAGGACTATAGAGGATAACCAAAGGTGTTGGCATCAGAATTTGAAGACAAGACTATGGGTTGACAGAATAGCACCAAAGAGGGCCATATAAAATTCTCCTTTCATATTGGTTCATGATAGGGAAGCTAGACTTCCTATTTCACTAGAATTTCTTGCTCATGAGTTGACTCATTAGTTGGAGCTAATTGGAAATGATGCTATGTCTATAAGAAAGGAAAAACTAATTGAGTTAGAGGAAAGGAGGCAACAAGCCATGTAGACCCTAGAAGTACATCAACAACAAGTTAAGTCCTTTAATAGGAAGGCTAAGGTCAAATTTTTTAGAGAGGGTGATATTGTATTAAAATGGGATGTAGACAAGGAAAAACTAGGGAGGCACTCAAAATTTGATACATTATGGAGTGTTCTCTATGTGGTTATCAATTGCAAACAGGCCAATGTTTTTCAATTAAGTAAGCGTAATGGTGAAATTCTGCCTATTCCAGTTAATGGAATATATCTTAAGTCCTATTTTTGATAAAATATGAGTATTTCATGTATATAGTTAAGGTAGTTTATGTTGGAAATATAAGATAGGCTACGTTATTGAGAGGGGAGGGGTGAATAAGTAACCAATAAAAATTAATCTTAATTTACCAATTAATCCTTCATATGTATTCTGATCTAATTGCATGCATGAAAAACTAAAAACATTATAACATTCATAACACTTTGACACACAATATGGTAACCCAAAAATATTCCAAATAGAAAGTAAAAATAGGGTGGGGCTAATACCCAAAAGCTTTACTAGTACAATATATAGTTGGCCTATTAAGGCTTATGATGATCACTTCTAATGATCTTCCTTGTTAGGAGCAATAGGGACTACTAGGTGCCCCTTGCAAAAGGATTTACAAAAATACAATGAAGTATGTACTTACTAATGAGATTTACAAAAGATTGTTAAGTCTACCTTGTGAAAGGATTTAACTATTCCACCTATTAGGATGAACTAGTGGTTGATCTCTAATCTGTAACTTTGATACTCCTTATACTTCTTGTAGCCTTCTTACTTTGCACTTCTTCATTGTCATCCTCACTATTGTCACCTGCGGCAACATTTGCTCCTCTACGAAGCTCCTCTTGCAATGCTTATACCTGCCTCTGGAGGGCTCTAACCTCCTCAGGATCAATAGCTCTAGCCCTTCCACCATGCTCTCTTCATGGAGGCATCTTCTAACTCAAACCCACAACCACACAGTCCTAGTGCAAACTGCCTCACAGTCGGCGCTCTGTCTACACACTCAGGAAAACCCGCTCTGATACCACTTGATGGGGACACCACCAAAGAACAGAATGGAGCCAATAGAAAGGGAAAATTATATTAACTAAGAAAATAAGCTAGTACAAATAGTACAGAGAAAATAAACTTCAAAACATGCCCTAAGGGCTTACAATAGCATAAATCTGGAGAATATTTCTCCTTTTAGCACCTCCTCTCAAACTCCACTCCGAACTGCCTTTTACAATGCCATAAATCTCCTTAAATAGACCCTGGAGGGTTAAGGAATAGGAGTACATTCTAGAAAGTGCTAGTAGGCATCCACCGACAAAATAGAAGGTTCTAGAAGCTGCGTTAGAAGTCGGTGCAAATCTAGAAGAATCCAAAAATGGTAGCTGAACTTTCGAGAGGCATAACTTTTGAATCGTAGCTCCGATTGACGAACCGTTTACATTTTTGGAAAGCTCTCAAAGTTCTTTATAGTCCTGTGGACCAACTTTTCTTGTCCCCATTTTTTGACCCTTTTTGAGATCATTTAATGCCCCAAACCTGACTTTGAAGCATTCTTAGGAGGTCTCCAAAACTCAAAAAATTGCAATAACTTTCAAACCATGGGGCCTTTTGACCTAATTCTTTTTCTGGAATGCTCTAAATCACAATTACATTCATCTAGCCAATTCACACCTTCTAGGTCACCAAAATGATGGCCAAATTGCATGCTCCTATTTTTTTGGGATTTTCAAACACACTGATAGTGGAACTATGAGAGTTGGAACCTTTATTTGACCCAAATGGGTATCCAAAAATGTAAAGACATGAAATAGTAACTAAGTCTAAGTACATTTTTTTTGGGTGATACAAGATTGCCCTTATACCTCTAGATGCTCCTGCATCAGTTAACATTGTATACTACAAGATAAGCTCAATAGATGCTAACCATCTGATTTTGTGTTTGTGTTACTAATAGACAAACTTGACTATGCTATCAACAATCTCCCCCTTTGGCATTAGTGACAAAAAAACTTATCAATCAAAGTTGAATTCTCAAAAATTTCAAAACAATCTTTAGTCTCTATCCTATGTCTTCAACTTGGTAACATGCCCTATTTTTTTGAGATTTTTAAAAATTGCTTTTGTAAGAGATGTTTATCTGAATATCTATACATGTATTAATATTATGATGCTCCCCTATATATATATTCTCAATATACTTTACATGTTATATACATCTTCTAATCTTCTCCCCTTTTATTGCAACATCACATATTCTTCCCCTTTTTGACATAAATGCCAAAGGTGTATGCTACATGGTAATGCCAAAATGTGACAAGAAGTCAAAATGTACCTTTAAAATCAGTAAAAATTTCTTGTCCCAATTTTCTTGCAACACCTTGCTTGCATGCAATGTAATCTGAACTTCTACTAATAACTCCATCGTGTGATCAGCTATGGAGAAGTTGTTCTCATGGATGAGAGTTCTGACATGTGAAATGTGTTTTTTGAATGCATCCATGTTCAAAAGAATCATGCTTTATATGTCTACAAGTGTGGCCCTTATCCTAGCTTCTTCCACTAGTAATTTTGCTTGCATATTAGTCATAAATATGATCTTTACGTAGTGAGAAGAATTGTAGCTTGGGTAAAGTGACAACTGGTGTGCACTCACCTTTAGGTCTTCATCTATCTTGGAGAGTTTATCTTTTATTTCTTGAGTAAAGATAGATGTATCACATATTTTACAAAATAGAGAAGTGACATTGTTGGCAAAGGTTTCCAATGAGCTGAAAATAGTAGATAAGTCTACTTGATATATTGCAATCTTCTATGCAACTAGCTCCAATACTTTGTTTTCAAATTTCTTCTCTACTCTTTTCAACAATTTTTCTTGCCCATTCAGATCCTCATTAAATTTTTGAACTTCTTCTAATTGAGCCAAAATAAGTTGAGAAGTGTCAACCTTGATGCTAAGTGCATCTGCACAAATGTTCTTTGTATCTTCTAGCAGATGATTTTCTCTATTTCTCTCCTCTCTAAGCCTCTATTACTTAGCTTTCTTCTATAAAACCTCACCTACTATATGCATTTGATTAGAATTCAGAGTAGATATGTCCCAATTTGGGATAACTATATCTTCATCAAGATCAATGTCCTCTTCTTTATCTTTGCCTTTGCTAGAAACCTTAGTACTCGATCGAGGCTTGCTCTCAACTATCTTTGCACTAATTACTTGCACACTAGGAATAGTAACAATAGTGGAAATAGAAGGAATAGCAACAAAAGTAGATATTTCACTAATTGTAGAAATACCTAGTTGTTGAGTAGCCAAATTTGATGAAGGAGGGAGCACTGACTACTCAGTAGATGAAGTTTTGATCACTTCAATCAATGAAGTACTTAGCTGAATAGGTGCAAAGATTGGTTGAGTGCTTGGATTTGTAGTGTTTTCCACAACCAAATTGGAAAAATATTTCTTTGAGCTTGATGGCTTTAAATATTTTCTCAGAGAGTGAAGAAATGAGGCCATAATCAATGTTGCAATCTTCTTAGGGTTAGTTTCCTCAATTCTTTAAATATCAGGGAGATTCTCCTCGTTGGCTTCCTATTCTTACTCCTCATCATCTTTATTATCATCATTTGTTTCATCATCATCATCATTGTTATTTTCTTCTTTTTCATCTTCATCGTCATCTTTATCACTATTATGAACAACAAAGTCACTCTTATGATGAAGATTTTAGATATTCTTCCATGTATTAGTGGCATTCTTCACCACATGTTCAATGCCATCAATTAATATCAAGCAAGTGTTAAATTTCAAAGTGAGGTTTTCTTCATTCTGCTTCATGGACTCTTTTACTTCTTTATCGTTAAGAATCGGCATGAGTTGCCTCAGAGTCTACTCATATATATCCTTTTTAGTTTTCTTGGCATGTTCACATCTTGGCTTGATTCTTTCCATTAGTTCTTCAAGATGTGCAAGTTGATCAGGAGAATATTTTCATTTGCCTAGCTTAGACATAATCATGTCTTCAACTTGCTTCTTCTCCTTTGCATTTATGGTCTCATATCTCAATGATTTAAAATTTTGCATGCTAGCTCTAGAATCAATCTCTTTCCATTCTCTTGAAATGTGAGTGGAGGCCATTTGAAAACAACATCCTCTACTTCTTCACCCAATTTCAATTTCTTTGTAGATATCCTTCTAGTGAATACTATAGTAGATGACTTGGTAGGTCTGGTTACAATAATATTACGTTTCTTCCTAATTGGATCTTCTTCCTCTAATTTAGTTTCATCTACCTCATCTTTTGCATCATCTTCTACTACATCATCTCCTTTACCTTATATCAATAGGAAAGTAGAACTGGTTTGTCTCAATTTCGCTATCCTCTTCTTTCCTTTGTTGACAACTTGAGGAAGCTTTATTTCTAGTTCAATTATGGCTTTGGCTTCATCATATGCACTTAAACATGTAGACTTGGGATCCATAGGTTCATTCAATAATGCCTCAATGATATCCCTCGTGTCATCAATTTTAACCTCATAGCCTAGAGGCTTAACCTATACCACTCCAGGTTTGACTGCTTGTATGTATACCTTGTCACAATCTACCATAAAACAAACATCATCCTTGTAATCTTATACAAGTTTCTTGGGAATTATAAATTTATTATTCATCTTTTCTTTGAATGAATCAAAAAAATTATCCATGATACTGACATAGTTTTCACCCATCTCTGCTATATACTCATTGATCTGATATAGTATAGGAACATCTTTTCTCCATACAATTGTACCTTGTAAAGGAATTTTTTTTTGCACATAGAAGAATAAACAAGTTATAAGTGAACCAAACTTACACAAGTTATTCTTTGAAGTTATAATGCTCTCTATGTTTTTGTTTAATCAGTACAACATTAACTCAACAAGGTCAAAGGACATCTTGTTCTTCACCACCTTGAGAGCGAGATCGACTGCCTCACATGATACACTATTGAGACATCTAGAGCTATATATTTTATGTGCTATTACATGAATTCCAAACTTAATCTCAATGTCATCTACCCAGCTGATCTTCATACCTCTTCCATCCCATTTAGCAAGAGTTTTCTTTTTCGGTTCTACATGACTCAGGGTTTTGCTAGTCTTTGTTTTGGTCAATGTTGGGAGCCCTATGATTCAATCAATCATTTTCTTTGTTATGAGAATAGGCTTCTCCAACCATAGCTACCTATTATGTACATGACTAAGGATAAACCTTATCGATTTTATCTGAAATTCTTGGGGCATGTGGGTTAAACCCTTGGTTTCCAAGTGTTGATGCTCAAGTTTCAATGCACCATTCACACACAACTTTTGCACAATTTTATCCATTTCTAGGGTTCCAATGTCTTGAATTGAATAATGAAAATGTGAAGTGAATATCATTAACTAGTATTACCTTGGGTGGAATCTGTGACTGAGCTCTGGTTGGTTCAAGAGTTTCCACAATTATCAAACTTAACTTGAAGTCTAGTGCTTTCCATTAAACTCCTCAAACCAACATCTCAGACCTCTTCTTGGCGTTGCTACTGGAGGATGCCATGTTTGGTAGGGTTTATGAACACATGCAAACACTTCAACAACAAATCACATAGATTGCTTAGATGCACAAAAATCACTCTTTGCATATAGCTCTTTGAAAACTCACGGTGAAAAATGAATTTTATTTCATCCCTTTAAAAAAATTTCACTTCCAATCACCATAAATGCTTGGTATGTTCACTTACTTGGTGATAGATTTTCTTCTAATTAGTTTGATCTAATTGCTCAATAGAGTCATCCATGACTCAATGTCTAGATAATGACTTAGTTACTCCCGACCTTGCTCGGTAGGGTCTTGCTACCCATCCTAGCTTGGTAAGGTATGGAATTTTCTTAGACACTCAGTGATCCCTTTGCATCTTGAATGCTAATATGGATCTTTCCTTCTAGCTAACTAGAACTGATGTAAGATGTCTACTTTAGAATCTTAGTTCTAGTTATCCTTGTGATGTCCCCAAAGTGGTCCCCTAATGGAAGGTGGCATAGGTCTATCCATGCGATTTGTTGCTACCATGTGTTTGGGGTCCTCACCAGTGAGGCTATGCTGGGGTTGCCCCCTTAACATGGGGAGTTTCCATTTACTAACAGTCTGAGCTTTTGGTGCAATGGTTACTAACTTGGTATCAGAGCCAGAGGTCTTGAGGTTGAGACCCGTGGAGCGTGGTGGGCTATGATGTCCCCAGAGTGGGCCCCTAACAAAAGGTGACATAGGTCTATCCATGTAGTTTTTCGTTACCACATGTTCGGGGTCCTCGCTAGTGAGGCTATCCTAGGGTTGACCCCTTAATGCGAGGAGGTGTCATTTACTAATAGTTTGGGCTTTTGGTGCAATGGTTATTAACTTGATATTAGAGCTAGAGGTCTCGAGGTCGAGACCCGTGAAGCGTGGTGGGCTGTGATGTCCCTAAAGTGGGCCCCTAATGGAAGGTGGCATAGGTCTATCTGTGTGGTTTGTCGCTACCATGTGTTTGGGGTCCTTGCCAGCGAGGCTATCCTAGGGTTGCCCCCTTAACACGGGGAGGTGTCATTTACTAATAGTTCAGGCTTTTGGTGCAATGATTACTAACTTGGTATTAGAGCTGGAGGTCTTGAGGTCGAGATCTATAGAGCGTGGTGGGCTGTGATGTCCCCAAATTAGGCCCCTAATGAAAGGTGACATAGGTCTATCTGTGCGGTATGTCACTACCATGTGTTTGGGGTCCTTGCTAGTGATGCTATCCTGGGGTTGCCCCCTTAATGTGAGGAGGTTTCATTTACTAATAGTCTAGGCTTTTGGTGCAATAGTTACTAACTTGGTATCAGAGCTGGAGGTCTCAATGTCGAGACCTGCAGATACCAAGTTAGTAACCATTGCACCAAAAGCCTAGATTGTTAGTAAACAACACCTCCTCACATTAAGGGGGAAACCCTAGGATAGCCTCACTGGAAAGGACCCTAGACATGTGGTAGCGACAAATCGCACGGATAGACCTATGTCACCTTCTATTAGGGGCCCACTCTGGGGACATCACAGTCCTTGTGGGAGATCAAGTAGAAATGCTTAAGTCACAGAATTCTTGAGTGACATGTGCTTCATTGCTTAGACTTGCATTCTCAGAAGATTTTAGAATCCATTCTTATCACATCTGCTTCTGATGTTGTTATCCTTGGCTTTATTTCATCTTCAATTCTTCTAGTGTTCATATAGTTCTTGGCAAGGTGTCCAAGTTTTGTACAAATAAAACATCTTCTAGTGGTGTCTTTTGTCCTAATGTGATGTTTTACACAACTTACTCCAATGTCTCCAAATTCTCCATAGTAGTGAAATATGCACTATGTGTTGTAGTCCCAACCAAATATAGCTTTTACAATCTATTTTACTTGGTTCAATATCTTGGTTTTGCATTCAAAAGATTTGTGCCCATGCTTCTTGCAATTATAGCATTTTCCATTGAATTTAGCTTTACCATTACTCCAACATTTGTTTGATGTATGACCTAACTTACCACAGTGATTGCAAGTATGTCTTTGGTTCTTTTGAGCTCCCTGCTTGGATGATTCATCTTCTTCTATATATCCAATTCCTACCTTGCCTTTCTATTTGTATTGGTTTTTCTAATTCAATTGATTTATGACTGCTTGAGATTTCATCATCCTCTCATTGATTTTCTTTTTAGTATTTACATCATTCTGCAATCTTTCATTATATGATCTTAGATTCATGATTTCTTAATTTTCATTAGTAAGTTAATCAATTAAGTTTGCATGTTAAAGGGGTAGATGTTGAGTTTCATTGTTCTTTCCTTCTATCTCTTCTTCTATCTTGTTTTTATCTTCCATGACTTCATACAATCTTACTAACTAAATTTATTGTTCTCTTTTTAGATTTTTTACTTCTTCTTGAAGTGTACCATCATTTTCTAATAGTTCTTCAATTGCTTCATTAGCTTCATCTGAATTACTGTCTAAACAAATATCTTCAATTCTTTCTTTAATGTAGAGTTTGTCATTCATCCGTGTTGTTAGGATAAACCACAGACAGAAATAAAAACTACATGCAAATATAACCAATAACAAAAAATAATAGAACACACATAAATGAACACAAGGCACCAAGATTTAACATGGTTCACCCAATCCTTGGGCTACGTCC
The DNA here is from genome assembly GCA_028749045.1 of Cupressus sempervirens. Taxonomy (NCBI): domain Eukaryota; kingdom Viridiplantae; phylum Streptophyta; class Pinopsida; order Cupressales; family Cupressaceae; genus Cupressus; species Cupressus sempervirens. The sequence goes on from CM053792.1 coordinate 992,967,509, forward strand.
ACCAAACAATAAGTCCGATCTTATTACAATCCAATGATTACAACCTGATTACAATCTGTAATCCCTTACAGCTCAATACTGCCGCAAGAACCAATTTCGTATCAAAACATTATGAAAAATACCCAACCCTAAGCCCTTTTATACAAGTATTAAACCACTTTAGGGTTATAACATGTCGGCCATATGTTGGCCATAATATGTCGGCTACCATGTCAGCTACCATGTTGGCCCCAAACCCCACTATTTATGAAGTATGTACAGTACTTTCCTGATCAGTCACCACAATCTAACAATCTCCCACTTGGGGACTGATCAGGCTCCACACTAAACAACAATCTCCCACTTGGAGACTGATCCTATAGCAATACCACTACCACATGGGGCTCCCACTGGATCAAACCATCCTGGACTCTACTATTCTTTTATTCATGTTCAGTCTAAAAGACCAACCAAAGCTGAAGAGGAGTTCAACTTCTCCCTTGTTACAAACTTTGTCAACATATCTGCTAGATTGTCATTGGTATGTATCTTCTCCAGCTTTAACTATCCATCCTCCAAAACTGACCGAATGAAATGGTACCGCAACTGTATGTGTTTGGTCTTAGAATGCAGAGCTGAATTCTTAGCAAGATGAATGGCACTCTGACTATCTGTGAAAAAATAATTATCCTTCTAAAGATGTCCCAATTCTTCCAAGAAGAATTGAAGCCATATCATCTCCTTGGCTGCCTCTGTAGCAGCAACATACTCTGCCTCTGTAGTGGAGAGAGCATTAATCTTCTGTAACCTAGAAACCCAGCTCACGGCTGCCCCACCAACAGTAAAGACATAACTTGTAGTACTCCACCTGGTATCAATATCCCCAGCCAAATTTGAGTCAACATAGCCCTGTAAATCAGTAGTAGAGCCCCCAAAGTGTAAACACTTATTGGATGTTCCTCTCAAATATTTGAGAATCCACTTGACAACATTCCAATGCTCAAATCTTGGATGACTCATATACCTGCTAACGACTCCCACTGCATGTGCAATATCTGGCCTAGTGCATACCATAGCATACATCAAACTTCCTATAGCTAAAGCATAGGGTACCTTGGACATCTTATCCTCCTCTTCCTGTGTCTTGGGACACATCTCCTTAGTCAATTTCAAATGACCAGGTAAAGGTGTGCTGACAGCTTTAGCATTCTCCATAGAGAAACATTGCAACACCTTCTCAACATAATTAGCTTGAGATAGCGTCAATGTTCTGTTCTTCCTATCTCTGCAAATCTTCATACCAAGAATTTTTTTTGCTGCCCCCAAATCCTTCATAGCAAATGCAGGTGCTAATTGGTGTTTCAGCCCCTTAATATGATCCATGTTAGACCCAGCTACAAGCATATCATCAACATATAAACATAAAATAATGTAGCTATCATCATCCAACCTCTTAAAATAAACACAGTAATCTGAATGACACCTATTATATCCATGCTTATGCATAAAACTGTCAAATTTTAGATACCATTGCCGAGGTGCTTGCTTCAAGCCATATAAACTTTTCTTCAATTTGCACACTAAGTTCTTCTTACCTTTGACCTCAAAACCCTGTGGCTGAGCCATATATATTTCTTCATCCAAATCACCATGAAGAAAGGCTATTTTAACATCCATCTACTCTAAATGAAAATCTTCAGTAGCCACAAGACTTAAAACAATACGAATAGAAGTCATTTTAACAACAGGAGAAAATATCTCATCAAAATCAATTCCCTTTTTCTGTGCAAATCCTTTTACAACCAACCTGGCCTTAATTTTTTTCTTACCTCCTTCCTCTTCTTTCAACCTGTAAACCCATTTATTCTGTAAAGCCTTTTTACCTGCAGGCAACTTGCACAAATCCCATGTCTTATTTTTCAGCAAAGAGTCCATTTCATCTTTCATTGCAGACTCCCACTGAATCTTAGTATCCACCTACACAGCTTCATCATAACTTTTAGGTTCACCAGCATTAGTAAGTAAAATAGAATACAAAGAGGGAGAAAACCTTTGTGGAGGTCTAATTTGCCTTGTTGACCGTCTAACATTCACTGGTGTGTGTGGTATTTGTTGTTGCAGTTGTAAGGAAACTTGACAATAAAGAATATAACCGTTTCCACATAACCCATAATAGATCTAAAATAATCATAGAATTAAAATCCACATGCAAGAGAATCGACAACATACCCACAAAATGTGACACAAGATATACCCTAGGAAAACCCTCATTGAGGGAAAAACCTAGCCTCCAAAAGCATCCATCACCATGTATTATTCAGCAAAAAATACCATTGCCATACAACCATGGAAGCCTTCATGGCCATAGCCACAACCGAGCAAACTATGTGAACAAGCATGAATCCACACATCCCATGCCATGCTTTCAACCTTCACAAATGCTTCCTTGGCTAACCTGTCAAGCCTTGTCCCGCTTGACTCTTGCCTTTCTCTTCTCCTTGTCACTCTCTCTACAAAAACTACCCGTGTGGCTGCTTATATTGTATCAAGTCCCACAAAACCACTAAGTGGTATTACATAAACCATGTGCTAAAACCATGTGCTACCTAACCCACTGACCCCACATTTAATATTGGGCATTTAATTCTTTTCTCCAATATTAAATAATTACATGGAATATTTTCACAATGTTACAATACAACTCATCAAGAATATTCCATGAAAATCTTTACATGTTGCACGTCCATCTAGGTACAACATTACATAATAAAAAATAAAATAATAAAATAACAATATTATGCAATGTGTGCAACACCCATTATCTCAACACGTGTTGCAAGATCTTTTCTTCTTTTTAAGGATTGAGAGAGTTGCTCCTTTACCTTTTTAAGTTGCTCAATAGCCAATTCTAGATCTAGATTTTCATTGTCAATAGCCTTATCAAGTTTGAACACTTTTATTGCCTCTGATCTTTGCTCAAGATGTTAAATTTCTTCTTTGAGAACCACAAATCTCCTATACCAATTTTTGGAAATATAAGATAGGCTAGGTTACTAAGAGGGGAGGGGTGAATCATTAACCAATAAAACTTAATCTTAATTCACCAATTAATCCTTCATATGTATTTTGATCTAATTGCATGCATGAGAAATTAAAAACATTAAAACATTCATAACACTTTGAAACACAATATGGTAACTCCAAAACCTTCCAAATAGAAAGTAAAACTAGGGTGGGGATGATATCCACAAGCTTTAGTAATTTAGTATAAAGTTAGCCTATTAAGGCTTATAATGATCACTTGTAATGATCTGCCCTGTTAGGAGCAATAAGGATTGCTAGGTCCACCTTGCAAAAGGATTTATAAACATACAATGAGGTATGTACTTGATAAAGAGATCTACAAAAGGTTGTTAATTCTACCTTGTGAAAGGATTTAACTATTCCACCTATTAGGATGAACCACTAGCTGATCTTTGATCTACAACTTTGATTTGCTGAATGAGATTCCTTTGGAGAATAATGATCAACTTCTTGTGATAGATAAATCTTTGTTGCTCCTTATACTACTTGTAGCCTTCTTACTTAAAACTTCTTCTCTTATACATATCTTTCTATATTTATATATTTCTTATTTTGATGTGATACAATACGTTACATATTTACAAATACAATTTACAATTCATCAAAGTTGGCTACAACACATCTTTCAGCAAAATACAAAAAGTTAGCTCAACTATAGGTACTCAGGTTCTGAAGACAAACTTGGTGAGGTTCTGACACTTGGAAACCATTTTCAACACTTGGCATCATCCTGTACTTGGTAGATGTAAAATATTGTCTCATACTAATCACTTCCAAGTAGTGTGAACTCGGTCTACACTAGTGACTCAGTTAACATTGTGAAACTTGACATATATACTGAATCACTTGGTTGACACTGCATAGCTCAGTGAACACTATCACTATGAGCTTTGTATGAATTAAATCAATTGGTTGATACTACATAGCTTGGTTAACAATGGATTTACATTACTGAAGTTGTGAACTTAGTAAACACTAGAGAACTTAGTTTGCACTAAGAAACTCAGCAAACACTATGAAGCTTGGTTTACACTAATAATCACCACCTTGGTAGATACTACTCAGTTCAAACTAAATATTGTTCCTAGAACTCAATAGCAATTATAGAACTTGGTAGAGCTTGAATTACTTAGTTAACACTATAAACTAAAAGATAAGTGTAGTAGCTACTAATAATCTAATTAAGTGTGTGTGCTACTAATAAACAAACTTGACTGTAATGCCAATAGTTTACTTCATGTGGTTTCCTTTTTTCCAAGAAGTGCACAAGCACATGTGTTTTTTTGTAGAGGTTGTAGAATTTTTGTTTCCTAGTTTTAGTTGTAGAGAGGCTGTTTTGAGGTTTGTGGGTATGTTTTCTATGATTTTAGAGTTTTTTTGGGTGGATCTTCATGATTTATATGACTTTGTTGCCCAATGGATGTGCAAGCCACTGATCTATGCATAGCTGGCTTGCATCCCCTCTGAGTTGCTAGATTTTTTTATCATTTTTACCTTCTCGCCAAATTGTCATATTTGAATTCAAACATAGTAATGTTTACATATTTGAAAATTCAAATAAAATGTGGCATGAAAATACCTTGTACTAAAAACTTAGGTTAAATTCCAATTCCTAAGTGATTGCGCACTTTAATATTTCCATGGGCCCACATCTTGCCCATCATTAGATCTTTTTTTGATCCATGGCCATCACTTTGTCACTTTGTAGAAGTGCTCATTCTTTATTTCATGCAAAAAAGAGACAATTTGTCCTATGTATGTGTTGCTCCAAGTCAAGGTGGTGGGTCACAATTTGATAAGGTTGTGAGTCAAAATGAGCTAGCATATAAAAGGTGTTTTATTGACCGAGTCTCTAACATGGCTAGTTTGGTGGTTGCATGTTCTTAGTTTCTGCTCTCTCCCTTAGATCAAGGATCATCTATGGCCATCGTTATGTTTCTATGCAAAGATGTAAGGGAGTTATTTTATGTGACATAGTGACGGCTCAACATGTGGAGTTCAGTGGACCTTTTCCTATTAGATCAATTAGGAAATTGTCAAAATACATCAGTAGTTTGTTGGTCCTCATTGGCTAAGGTGATGACTATGCAAGTGTGGGCCATCTCCTTTAGTGTATTTTACTTACCTTCAAACCTTCCTAACATCTATGACTATCACCTTGTCACCTTATAAAGTTACAAGGATCTTATAGAAGGTGACATAGCGACATTGTGATGCATGGATCTAATGATGTCTTTCCCTTGGCAGGCTACAAAAGCACAAATTGGCTAGATAGGTTGGCATATGGATTAGTCCTGATTGGTTTGGATCCTAGCATGGTTAGTAGCTTGGTTGCATGTTTATGGGCCATCAGATGAAGGAAAATCAACAACTTTCATTATGTCACTATAAGAAAATGATTGACTTTTATTTATGGTGACATAGCAAGGTCTCAACACATGTCTAGGTGGGCCCATTTCTTCAGTTCCTATTCATCGTAGGATTGCAAGGGTGAAAAGTGAGAGTTACGATGCCATGACTAAATTTCTAGGCTATGATCTCACGATCTAGCATGAGGTCATAAAGCTAGTTCTAGGAGCTATCGATGTTACAATATTTGTATTCATCATAGGGTCATAGTATCATATGGTCATAGCACTAAAGAGGATTGTAAGATCATGAACTTGAAAGGATACCTGCTTAATGCTACGATATTATTAGTGATTATAAGAATGTAATGGTCAACACTAGAAGACTTTTTAAGGTGGTGAAAAGATATAAACCATTGGTACACATGGCTCATCTTGGTTGTATGACTCAATTGACCTACTAATTTTGGATGATTTGTTGAGCCAATAGGGAGGGAGAAATGTCATTCCTACATGATTTGATCTCCATGATCGATTCCAACCACTCTAGGGTGATGACCATGCTAAAAAGATGTGAAATACATGTTGCCTTCCTCCTACTTATCCATTTTGAGGGTTTTTACATTAAAGGGCATCGTCTCATGTCAGAATTAGGATTCTTCCAATCAAGGTTGATGATTTCCATGACTCTAAAAGGTGTATTAGTTCTAATCTATTACCCAAATTTCATCTACTCATCCTATGAAAGTCTTAAATGCATGTTGAAATTGTGAAGCAATTGGGAGTTATGCTTGAACTATAAAAGTAGGTTTTGTTGTTTTCTCAGGGGTTCTCTTTTTTCTAATTCTCATAGAGTTCTCTCTTTCTAAAGTTTTGGATCTCTTTTCTAATTTTTCCTATGCTCAATAGAGACTTTGTCTACTGTATCCATTCTCTATCAACCACATGTGTGCACATACCCCTATGGCCTCACTTGCTGAATATGTTGACAATCAAAATATCATATAATCATGTTCATACTTGGTGACTGATTAGATCAAGTGAATTCATTGTATTCCTTCTCTCATTGTGTTATCTTTGGATTGTTATGATATCAAAATTGAAAAGGTACAAATAATGGTATATTTTGAGAAATTTATTAGGTTTTAGTGCATTCATTGGAAAAGAAGTAGACCCATATATTATTATGGTACATCACCCTCTAGATTAGAATAGGTAGAATTTTCTTTCTTGTATCTCCTTCGTCCTTTTCCTCTCCAAGCGTAGTTAGGTGAATCCTGATAGTAAAGGAAGTTGACCTTCTCTAGAGACTCAACCTCACAATTCAAGTCACATAGCTTGGAGGTTGTTTTCATGTTTCAAAAGGTTGTCCTTTGGTAAAAATATTGGACAAGGGTGCAAACTTTTGTGACAACAATCTTTTTAAAGGTGCTTATAACATCTTAGCACAATAGAAGAATTGATCTAGCTACTTACATATTCTGAAATCCAAATAATAAAACAATAAAACTCACTCAACCCATGCTAAGTGACTTACCTCAAGATCCTCCATGAAAATAACATAGACCAGGGAAAAAGGGTAGATTTCACAAGAAATTTTATAAAACCGCATCATAGAAGATATTTTTAGAAAGAAACTATCCATAACCTAGTAAATTGGGTCTAGTTGCTGATTAGCTAGGTTGATTACAAATTTTTGTAGAACTATCATCAGATTAGGTACAATAAAATGAACAATTAGTTGTTCCTATCTAGTAGGATCAAATATAGTTTTCCATGTTATTTCAGCAAGCCACATGATAGTATGGTATTCCTACAAGCAACATTTTCTATGAATATTAATCATAAAATTAATCAATTTTCCAAAAATTTCCATCTCTTGAAGCCTCTTTACCAATTGTTCATGTGCCTATCTATGCTTCCATATTGTGTATATTCTGTGATCATTGTATTCTATGTAATTATTACTCTACTTTTTATCCATCTCATGGGACGACCTCTCTATTGACACATTACAACAAATGATTCATGCCTTCCTTCACTATGGTGTCTTTGCAAGCTTTCTCCATTCCATGTGAGCATGATATCCTCTAGTTCCAAAATGATGCCTACCAATGTTTGACTTTTGAATGAAATATTAGACAAGTTTTTTAACAAATATCATGGTAGCATTCTATCAAACAGTTCATGTGCCTTATCTATACTACCCAATTGATGAGTTTTCACTAAGAAGTTTTGTTAGATAATAAGCTTCACATTTATTTTCATTCCTCACATATAATTTTGTGGATACTAGATTCTTATCTAGTTTCTATAGTACCCTTGCATATGTATTATTTTGAAGTTGTTTTTTATTTTGTTAATGCTCAATATTTCATGGCTTGGTGTGAATCTAGGTTCATCTAATTTCTTTCTACGATTTATTTTTTAATATACCATCTCAAAACATATGAATGGTATAAAATGGTTGAGAATGGGGTTTTTGAAGTTAAAAACCTTTCTACTTTTCTTTTTCTAGAAGAATATTGATATTTTATTTACAACCTCTATATACATTAAAAGGACGATCAAAGAACAGTTGCCAGTATAGTCTTCATTATACTTCAGAAAGTAAATTGTGATGTAAAACCCCTACATCTTATAATTAATTATACTTCAACTTTTCTATGTATTTAGATCCACATTTATTTGGATTAATTGTGAGAATTTCAATCTTTACATAGTTTTCCATCTTATGGATTGTTTGTCAAATTATTTGTAGAAATGGGTGCTACAGAATTGATCATGCATTGAAAGTCTACGTGGAGTCCTTATGAAAGAAATGGAGGGTAAGGGTGACATCATTTTTTGGGGCACCTTCTTTCCACATCATAGCTTTGTATTTTTCTTTTTTTCTTCACTAAAGTTTTCTCATGGGATGACCTCTCTATTGACACATTACAACAAATGATTCATGCTAATTCTTCATGATGAAGACCAATTGCTTAGAATCACCTTGGATGGGTGTTGATGCCCTTACTACCTCTATCAAGACCTTCAATCCTTCTTTCTTGGTATACTCCACATATCTCCTTTGACAAGTTAAAACTTCTCATTTCAACCGTGTTAGAGTAGACCTATAGGAGACCTATACTGGCCTGATGATGAGGTCATCGCTTAAGATGGCTCTTTTCCCTTATCACTCCTATCTAGGGTCTTCTCTATGTTGAAAAAGAGGTTGTTAAAAATGAGATTGTTAAGGAAGATTATGTACTTCAATCATTGTTTTGTCATTGATGTCAAACCTACTATTTGTCGATAAGACAATTGCTTATAAGATTCAAGTATAATCACTTAGTTGATTGATGAGGAGCATTTGACCAATAAGAGGTAACAAAAGCACCTAGAGGAAAGTTTGAGTTATGATTATGTAATGATGTACACGGATCAGTTAAGACAGTGATGACATGGTGAATTGATAATCAACTTAAGGTTACAAATATTGGCTACACTAATAAAGTTTAGAAGAACAAGTTAAAAAAAGTTTGTTTGCCAAGCTTGACCGAGTGGATAGTAGGTGCCGAGAAAAGTTAGTACAAGATAAGTAGAAAGTTAGTTGAAGCCAAGTAAAAGAAAATTCTAGTGGATGTTGGGTAAGAAAATTGATATTGAGCACCAATAAACTTTAGTTGATGCAGAGTAACACAGTATGTCTCAAGCATAAGAAGGTTGATAATGTTGAGCTATTGCATTATGTTAAAGATCAAAGATTCATTGAATCTAAGCTGACAAGTTTGTTTTTTTGAAACTTGTGAAATAGAAGGAAGATAAGGATGATGAGTTGGTGGCACAAAAATTAATATAAATCATTTTTAGGTGAACTCAAATGGATTCTAGGAGAAGTTATAAGAGATACAAGATATGGGGTAGATACATTGTATCCTACCTAATCCATTCAAACCCTAAAATGGACGATGGAAAATGACAAAGTATATTAATTTATTATTTATAGGAATGTTTGGTCATGAAGTAAAGTATCATAGAATAGTAAGAGAGTAGAGTACCTAAGGAAAAAAGGTTTTACTTCATCAAGTGACCTAAAAGGAGATTGCATTGGCATACTAAGAAAGAAGGCCTTAGGAGAATATGCTTGAAGGGTGAACGAGCTATTAGAACTACAAAGTGCAAAGGCCAAGGAGAATGGAGGACTGAAAAAAGATTTGTAATCTACAAGAAAATTTGTAAGTTGTATTAGATCAAAGCTCCATTGTTACTCTCTAACAATTGTATCAGTATAGGGTAAATCTTTTGGATTAAGGTTGACCTAATAGTTATTAGTAAATCCTTTAACTGGGTGGCATTCCAAGTGAATGGCCTAAAGTCCTCTAACAAGGCTCACTTCTAACAGGGTGGATGAAATCCCTTAACTGGGTCACATTTAACAGTGTGTATTCTAACCTTAAATAGGGTTGTCCTTTCACAGGGCATCACTTTAGAAGAGTGAAAAGAAGTAGCATGTTACTGGTGGTTTTTCCCAAATTGGGTTTCCATGTTAAATCATTGTGTCAAGTGTGTTGATGAATCTGTTATGTTTCATACTTTACATCTTTGCAAGTTGATTTGGCAGTAACCTACAAGTTTTAAGTAATTGCATATTCATATGGATGCATGCATGAATATGAATTTTTTATGGGTTCACTGAGTTGAGAAATTTTTTATTTGTACATCTAGACCTTGAATAACTATTTCACCCCCCTCTCAATTATTCTAAAGAATTCCAATAGTTGGTATCAGAGCCATCTTTTAAAAGGACTAGTTTGAAGGTACTAGAAGCACAGAGATCAAGATGTCAAAAAGAGATGTACCCAAGCTTAATAGAGATAAATTTTCTACATGGAAAAGTTTGATGAAGCTACACCTTGGAGGACTTGGAGATCATGAATAATCTACCATTATAGTGGAACACATTGATCTAGTAGGAGCCCTAATTGCTGAAGATATGAAGAAAAAGAAAGAACATAATCAGTTGATATTGGAGATTGCCTCTGCCCTAAGCTATGCCAAATTTGATGATATCAAAGGATGTGACATTGCAAAAAAAATGTGGGATGGCATACACACTATCTATGGAGGAGAAAAAAATGTTCAAAGATCCAAATCTATGGGTCTTAGAGGTAAGTTTGATGATATGAGAATGGAAGAAGGTGAAAATATTGCTCAATATGTTGCTAGGATAAAAGAATTTGTTAGTGCAATAAATGATGCTACTGGTCATATAGATGATGATACTATATTAAGCAATGTCTTGAGAACATTACTACCTATTTATGCCATTAGAGTTTCTACTATCCAAGAATTGAGATGTATTCCAAGAAATAATCTAACTCTTGAAGGTCTGGTAGGTAGACTCGCTACTTTTGAGCTATCTAACTTTGACAATTACAAACTAGAGAGTCTTGAATCTACTTTCAAAGATAAGTTATTATTGAAGGATTCTAATGAGGTAAAGTAGAAGAAGAAGAAAAGAAAGATAAAATATGTATCTAGTGATAGTGATATAGGTGAAGAAGATGTTAAACAATTGGAAGTACTATTGGCAAGAAAATTTCATAGAGGTAAAGGCAAGTTCAAAGGTAAGTTACCCATCATTTGTTTCAATTGCAATGAAGTTAGTCATATTGTTGTAAGATGTACATAGAATAAGAACTATAGAGATGGTAACAAGTATAGAAAGAGAAGAGAATATGACATCATATATTACTAAGACAAAGGCAAGAAGTCATGCTACATTGTTGAAGGAGGCAAGGATGATTCTAATGAACATGACGATGAAGTGGTGTATGTTGCAATGAAGGATGACTCTAATGAAGATGAGGCAACTACACTTGTGACTTGTGTAAACAAAAATGATAGATGGATCATTGACAGTGGATGCTCACATCACATGACTGGAGACAAAAGTAAGTTCATTACCTTAACTTGCTATGATGGAAATAGTGTAAGATTTGGTAATGATGCACCATGCTTGATAAAAGGAAAAGGTTCTATCAAACTCATAGACAAGATTTCATGTGACAATGCTTACTATGTTGAAGGATTAAATTATAAGTTATTAAGTGCATCACAACTGAACAATTTGGTATGCAAGGTTGAATTTGACAATAAGATTCACTAGTACATTTGACCACATTTTTAGACCAAATTTTTTGGCCATCTAATAAAATGGGGTCAAAGTGGATGGAATATGCAAGGAAACACATCTTTTTTTTCAGTACATGCCCGTGTTGGTCAAAATTTTGACCAACATGAGCTTAATATGTAAAAAGGCAATTTCTTGATGCCCATTATCATTGTATATTCTTGATGCACGTGCAGGAGAGTATTTTTGGGAAATTTCCTTTGTATTTATTTGACTTGCAAGTTGATATGATATGAACCCCTACCCATTATCATTTTATATCCTTGATGTGCATGCGGGAGAGTATTCTTAGGAAATTTCCTTTGTATTTCTTTGACCTGCAAGTCGATATGATATGAACCCCAAGCAAGGAGAATAGGCAATGATGATGATTGGTCCCTAAGCAATTATAATGGATCACAAAGGGTAATTACTGAAACCTTTTTTTTTGGCTATGGCCATTTGAAGTGAAATTGTGTGTTTTTTTCATGGCTTTGAAGTCATTTGTTCTAGACCTTCTCTATCTCTACCCTTGGCTAATATGGGTATGCTATTATGTTTTAAAACGGGTATTCATGGACTGGGTTGCTATCTCCACACCAATTAGATTGCCCTAAGCCCCAAATTCCAACCGTATGAAGCAATCTTTCCAACTATTGCCCACAAATTCTTTTTGACTAGAAGACACGTACACTTGTTCTAGTCCTCTTCTCTCGTGTCAAGAAAACATAGGGTGAATTTTCTTTGGATTAGCTTCACTTTGGTCCGCATGCTTTGTTTTTTGAGTCCCCTGACATGCAATTTCATTTTCTAGTTTTACATCTATCTTCCATTGCTTTTGTTCTTGCATCTCGTCTATCATGGAACTGCATTATCATTTAGTTTCATTTGTTGGTCAATTGATTCTATAATATAGTTTTTTTATTGTTCTAATTGTTTTCATCTTTTCATTCTTATTGAGCTATTTTTTTAACAATATAGAGTTAAAAAAATATAAATTATGTAGGCTTAATAATTTTTTTGTTGATAATTTTCTAATTTAATTGTGTATCTATTTTTGCATCAACGTTTTAGATTATTTTTAAAGTGCTAATAGAAAAAAGGAGTTACATCTATCCATTAATCATTTTCATCATTTCATTGTCATTTTGCTTCATCCTACATAATATTGACTTGTTATTCTATCCATTGATCATATTTATTGTTGCATTCATTTAGTTTCATCTTGCATCATACTGACCTATTAGTATATGCATCCCTTCATAATCATTTTATATGCCTTACCTTCATTTAAGTGCATTGCATTTAAATTTATTAGTCTAAACATATTTTCATCATCATAATAATCATCAACCATACATCATATATCTATTAATAATCATAAATACTAGTAGAAGCCATATATCATGCATCCATGTATACATGACACCCATACGTAATCATAATCAGGTAGAAATCTGCATCTTTTATTATCCACATTAACATTATAACATTATAGATATAAGCATTGTATAGATCATCTATGTTCATATCAAATCATTCAGCCACCTATCATAACACATTAACCACCACCTACATCATCTCAACAATATTAAGAACACACATCCAATCTCTTATCCTCTCGAAGGGACTACCACATCCCCAATAAAACTTAGCCAAAATATTAGACCCCTTACTGAGTGATTTTGTCACATAGTTTGTAAGGTTTGCTTAATATAATCGAAGTTCTATAGTTTTACTTTTTACTTGCTAAATAATTTTGTCAGGCAGACAAGGTTTACTTGCAATAATTGAAATTTTACTCTTTACTCCAGTAGTCCAATACCTTTGGAAATTCTTACAAAAATGCCTTAGTTGATTGACATTGTAGTTGTTGTAATAACAAAACTTGGTCTCCAAACTATCACACCTTGGACATGGGAGAAGCTTGTCAGGTTTTTTAGGCATCACTTTATCAGGAATGCTACCTGGGCTATTGTTTTTTCCATTTGCTGATTCACTTTTCTCAGTTTCCTCAACATTTTCCTTTCCTTTCTTTGCTTGAGACTCAAAATCATTGTTTTCAAATGAGGCTCCTTGATCATCCTCACTGGGTATTGAGGATTCATCATTTATTTCTTGTGAACATGGAAAAAAGTCTTGGTTGTAAGCCCATCATCAATGAATCCATCAATGCATATTTGGAAATAATTCAATCAACATCAAAATCTGAAGAGCGTGTAGGATCTATGGGATAAAAGAAAGATAAAAATAGATGTGCAGAATCTAAAATATGAATAACTTTCTCTTGCATCTTATCTACAAGTTATACAAATTGTATCACTCTCAACAATTGAAAGAACACAGATTTATGGTTTTATTTGATAATTTAATAGCTTTTCTAACCATTTATGTACTATCTAGATTGATTTTCCTCTTCTATTGCCGATTTAACTGCCTACCTACATGATTGTTAGACTTTATTCCTTTATTGAAAATTTTCTCATTCAAAAGCTCAATGAATGAAATTAACAAAGAAGGCTTCAAAACTCAAGATGCCCTATCTAAATTCTCATGGTGGCGGTTAATGTTTATAATACTCAACTGAGCAGGGTCTATATGTTCATTTCCATTGAATCCTATCAATGCTCTCCAAGTATAACTATAAAGAACACTGGTTATTTGATTATCCCTAACAACTGATGCATCCATTTTGCTACCATGCTTTCATACTCACCATATTTTAACTAAAAGCTGCTAGAGATTGTTGGAAAAGAAAGGAAAAAGCCAATTTTGATAAGGAAAAGCATCTTTATCTTCAATGGTAAGTGTGAAGAAAGATAAGCTTGCTTAGTTTATCCACAACAAAATCATTGCAGAGAAACACCACAAAAGCATTTGACAGTGTAAGATCTGAAAGTAGATAAACAACAATTTGCTAAATGGGTTTCCTTATACATTCCAAATTCTGATACAAATCATATTCATATATCAAGGAGTAACTATAGGAGAAGAATATTAGATTGTGGACTATTAACAAACACATGAACATACAATTACAAGCTGTATCAAGGCAGTGGAATTTTTTTTCTCAACATTTGGATAAAGTTCTCAGAACATCTTTTGACACTGACTCAATTCACAACCTTGCCCCACTCTTGTTTAAATCTTGTTTAAAATCAAAGGGTAGGTTTTTGAAAACTAAATCAGAATACCCATTTAAGCATTATAAATGTAAGTTTTGAAACTTGTCCTTCATGTTACTCTTCTCAAAGGCATTAAAATCTTAGAAACAACTAAGTTTTAGCAATGAAAAGATAACAAAATCCATGAATTATGAAGCTTGGGAATCTTATACAAGCAGAAAACTCCACAAATATCCTACACCACTCTAAGAGTGTGGCATTTTTCTGGATGGGTGTTGTATCTTAGTCTAATAAAAGGTCCTGCTATCTCCACACACCCTTCTCCCATCTATCCTTAATGACATGTATCTTAGCAATGTTATGCTATTGTCTTCTATGTTTTAGGGCTTGATATGATTGCCAGCATATATGCTCCCTAGAAGATGAGAATGTTGTTGATTTTAAGGGATCAAGGGAGAATTTTGAGATGCCAGACCAAACAATTCTTTACTCTATATTTGAGAAGCTTATTTATTAAATATGTATCTTTCTAAGCCATTCAAAACTTCAAAGCCACATCATATATGTGTATTGAGATGATTATAGGGATTTGTATCCCTCAATTGTCCTAGAAAATATCTAACATCAATCTTTTGACAGGATTTCAGGAAGGTTTCAATTTCTAGTTCACTAAATGACCTCTGACCATTTTCCAACAAATCCTTTTGCATAAGAAGCTTGAAAAATAAAATTATAATGGGGTATAATAGTTGCAAATCTTAATTAGAAACTAGAGCCGTATTATTTAACTATAGTTCACATAACATTTTGTTCTATTGAAGTTTCATATACCCATTTGATGAGGATTTTTGAGGATATAGTTTTAAAAATATTTTCTATTTGTTTTTTAGTAGGGTGTCAAATGAAAAATGGAAATAGAATACCTTTGACTCAGTGTCTTAGAAGAAAATCAATGAATAGATGGTTGTTTCCCAAGGATCAAGGTTTTGTGTCTAATATAATTGAATACTTCTTAGATAATAATTATTTAATCTATGTCAGTGAATTATAAAACTGCTATTTGATTTTCCATGCTCAATAATTGATCAACTTCTCTATGGTCCATCAGAGTGCTTGGAATATCAAATGTACTTGATATTTGTTAAATTATGCTCCTTGCTGAAATTTGCTCTGTTGTTAGATGATGAGCGACTCCACATTCTTTCACCTGGAAGAACTACTAGTGAAATAGATGTTGCCAAAGAATTATTGAGAAAGATTGCTTCTACAAAAGGAAGAGTTATTACTACACAATTTGCCTCAAATATTCATCATCTTGGTAGTATGAAAGTAGCAACTAAGCTCACTCATAGGAAATATAGTAATATAATTTTTAGTCTCTGTTTTATCATGTGCCACCACACATGACTTTGTATAAATCCATCAGGTCGAATTGGAGCATTAGTACAGTCTGATTAGGAGTTGATAAGTTGCAAGTTCCATCATCTAGGAGTCTTTTTCATCTTTAATGCACTGGTCCCTTTGTTCTCATCTAGAGGGACTTATCTAGTGTTCTCATAACACAAACAAGTTTCTTCATAGGATCACTCTCCTTGATCCAGTCAATTCCAAACCATATTAGAGTGCACATATCATTCTCATGTGCCACAAGAGGCTCTACATCTTATAAAGATAATCTCTATCCCTCAATCCATCTATTGAATTAATCTAAGCAATCTTGTCAACAAGTTATCAAATACTCACAATGCCCAATAGGCTCCAATCTTGTCTTTACTTTAACTAGGTGTTTTCTCCACCTTCACTCACTTCATACAACTTTAATTAACCTATTCCCATGGTTCCCAAATCTTCAACTCATCATTTGATACCAAAACTCAATTCTAGCCCTTCACTAGGCCTATTCCTAATTAGCCTTGCCTAATCAAATTTTTACTATTTTCTCTCACCTTTCCCAAAACACTCAAAAAAAAAAGACCATATCTTGATACCCTTTTGGACACTATACAACATACTACAAATTCTCATGCTACTTCCTTGGACCAAATGCCCAAACCAACACTGTTGCCCACAATTAGCCCTCTTTTAGCCCTCCTGTTACAAAGCAACTGCTAGTAGATCTCATTCCCCAAACCACCTAACCTCAAAAAGAGTTATATCCTAACCCAAAATAAAGGATTTTCACATTGATAGGAGATTCCATAAAGTTTTTCTTGTCCAATCATCAATCCCTCCTTTCTAAGTGCATAAGCCTAGGGTTTTGTCAAACTCACCTCTCCAAATGTTTCTAGACCCTCCCAATGGATCCAAAGCCTTCAATTGATCCTAATTTGACCTTTTATGCAATAAAATAAAGCCCTCATGTGGATGGAACCTCTAGACCTTGACTGTTCCAACCACCAAGTGTTCCCAAACAACACTCTGTCTCAACTAGAGACCTTCTTTTCCAATCTCATTGCACATTCCTACGTGAAAACAATACCTACAAGAAGTAGAATATATGTTTAACTCTCCTTCTACAAGAAAAAACCATCTACATAAAGTGGGAGGGGATTTTACTCATTAAAATAACACAACAGAGTTAAATCTGTCACGTGACTATCTTATTATAGCAAACAAAATGACTTCTTTCTCTTAAAATTTCACTATCCAAATGTAAATAAATCATGATCAAACCATTCTAAATATTTAGGATTCAAATACAAAGCCTTTTGATGTCAAAAGACTTACAAACTTTAAAACAAACCAAATTGCATCAATCACTATTTGTGACTGTTATAATGTGACAATGAAATACATAATTTTATTGATTTTTCAAGACTTTTACATTGAGATCTCTGACCATCATGCCTTAGGCACTGAATATATTGTACTTATAAACTCCTTTTCCACCATTTAATTGTCCAAACTTCAAAAACTGACCAAAAACTCCTTTAACTGTCTTAGGACAGTTTTGAATAGTTTTGAATATCTTTTAATAACAAATCCTCTACTAATTGTTTTACCCTTTGGTCTTTTAAGACTCAAATATTGATAAATTTTTTGAAACTAAGACTCTTCTAATACTTAAAGGACTTCTAGACCACTACTTAACCTCTAGACTCCATTATAGTGCCATAGGTGGCCTATCGTCAACATTTGACCATGTTACATAATTTTTCCAATTACATTGTACTTATTTGCATTTTATACGCACATCATGACCTTTTGACCACATTTAATCATCCTAGTACCTTCTAGGACTCTCTTTTCCATTGTACTACATTGAATGACCTCATGTACCCCTTGTCCTTTCATCATGCCATTAATGGCTTACAACTTTGAACTTTAACAAAATGATTACAAAACATATCAAAAAGGACCTTTACAAGGTCTTATTACAAAGCAACTCCTTTTTTCTCTTACTTCCAACATTCAAAACCTTGACATAGTCTTAAGGAATCTATTAAATAGAAGGATTCCTAAATTTTTTTGAACTTCCACTCATTTAAGGGTTTCCAGCCTAGGGCTCTCTAGAAAAGACCCGTAACAGTTTCACAAAACCTTTCTAATGGTTTAGACACCTTACAATACACTCCCTCAATTGTTTCCAACACTCATTTACCCACTCCAACCCTCAAATCACTATATTAACCATGTGGTGCTTTCTAAGTGCACCCTCACTGTTTGTTCATCAATCACCCATTGTTCCTTTATCTGTTCACTATCACCTACATCTAAATCATAGTAAAACATCATATTTACAGGCTTAAGTACCTCTCCCACAAGTTACATTTTAATCATAGAAAGTGGGAGAGGCATATTTCCTTAAATTTCTTCAAAATAGTGATAGGATGTCACGTTTCCTGTGACAACATATAAAGACTTTGTATGAAAAGCTCCTCTAATGAAATCACAGATGCCAAATTTAATACATACTATCATCACTGAGCTAGATATATGTCTGTTTGGCATGCTTCAGTCTCTACTGCCAATCTCCTTCCATTCGTCATTGGTTTTCCATAGTTTGTATTTTGACTGTATATTTTATTAGTGAGTTGAAATTGGATGTTATGTAGCCTATTAATTCCATGTCATAGAGTAAACCTTCTAACATTTGCTAAACTTGAAAAATAAAAAATGTTACCAGACCATTAGTGAAATGTGAAGAGTTGATAAAGAACTCTACCATGAAAATAGACCAGTTGGAATAATGGATCAATCCAAATAAGTATGCTGAGGGGTTTTTTCCTTGGGCTACTAGGAAATTGTTTATGCTCTGCCAATGCAAAATAAATATATAAATTTGCATTTAGTTTTCTTCCGCATTTCTCTTTGCTAGACCTCTTTTTATACCCTTCCCCTTTAAGGGATGCAATTTCTCTCATTCTTTTCTTTACAAGTAATTGCTGTTAGTATTAAATATTTCTTAAGCATGTCCTGCTCCCTCAATAATCATACGAACCTATTGGGAAACTATTTTCTTTTATTAAATGCAGTGAATGTTGATTGAACTCTATTTTTCCCTTCATAAATAAGGTGGTAGCCTGTAGAGAGTGATTGCAAGGAGAAAACAGGTCACTCAAAGAAAATGTGTAGATGACACCCTTTATAGTGCTAGATGTGTTGCCCTTTATTTCAGACTTTGGTGTTTCTATTCATATTCATCTACATATCAAGGCTAGTCATAGTAAATAATGTACAGATTGCATCTCTTTTGTTTTGTTTTGCTATATTTTTTATCGCATTTGGTCAATCATTTTAGATTGCCACAATTTAGAGGACTAGTTCCACATTTTCCAAACATTTATTATCAAATTATATGACAACTAAAGAGTAAAAATCATCATTGGTAATCTGTAAAGATATGGCTCTTCTTAGACAACATGCTTGTAAATAGTTAGATATTAGGGACAAAGAGACAATAGTGCTTGTACTATATATGTACAAGGGAGAGGCTACAAGACAAGTTGCCACCTTTTAAAGTATATTAATAATTATTAATATTGTTATCATAAAATATTGTACTTGTAACACTTATTGGGATGTAAAAAGGCCCTCATTCTGGTATGGGTTTGAGCTTGAAGAGCAATAAATACTTATGTATTTTGGAAAGCTTAAAATATTTCTGCTGAAAACATGTTTTTTTTTTAGGTCAATACATAGCTGCATCTCACAATAAGAGTGTTTAATCACAATATGTACATAGATGAACATATTTTATAATTCTGCATCTTTAGATTTATCCTATGACCAAGTTCACTACATTGAGCATGCAATTTAGTTGTCAAGATATTATGATATTGATAATAAATAATATAAAAGATTGTCCTCTTGCATGCCTCTTACTTGTTTTTCATGTGCTTTTTGGGTGGTGGGGAAGCAATTTTTTGTTTGTTGTACATGTAGACTAACTTTCTTGTCTCTTAGTTAAGAATGAGTTTCACTTGAAATTTAATTGTCAGCTTGAATGTGCTCTAAATATCTTGTAATCTTTTCTTAATTTTTCCCATGTTTGGAAATGATGAGCTATACATATTTTCTATCAATGACTAGTAAATTTTCAACACAGGAGAGAATGATTGAAGCTACTACCTTTGATCTTACTGTACATTTACAAGTGAATTTTATTGAGACATTGTAGTATCAAGATTAAGCCTTCATTGTTGTTCTCATTATTTCAAATTTTCAAGTATGTAGACTTCATGTCATGTTTGTTAGGACTTTTTGACAAAGTATTGGTTGTAATGACAATGGGAGGCATTTTATGATCTATGCTGAGAAATAAGGAGAAAACTATTGTAATGACAATGGGAGGCATCAATTTATATTTTCCTTTAGCACAATTGACTAACATATAAGACTAACTGTCAAAACATCTAATTTTGGTGTCTTTACTTGTAGAACACTAGATCAAATTTTATATTTTAACTCTTTTCTTCAATTTAATTGGCAATGCTTTGCTACATGGATAAATATTTTTATCTTTTAACAACTAATCTAGATTTTTTTGAGAATCTTTATTATATAATGAGTTAATAAATTTTTGAGCTATGTCAATGCTGAACTTGTCGATGAGATTCTTCACTGATTTTTAGGATGAGATGAGTTTGGAGGATATTTTTATGCATACCAACCCAACTGATTTAAAGACTTCTCATGAAGAATAAGGTTTGTTCTATTATTTAATATGCATAGTTATTAGCTTTCCATTTGTTGGATGGATATCAAATTTGTGTTTGCTAAAATTGTGTGATACCCAAACAAAAATTGAAGTTCTCATAGAAAGCAAGGTTTGTTCCATTGAACATAGTTTTATTGATTTTTCATAAATAGGTATCACATATATTCTTTTCTATTATTGTATAGATTGGCATCATACTGCTAACTTGGTAGCTAGTGAATGCTGCATTTTCCTTGAAATTGTAGCTGAGATCCAGGAAACTATGGCTGATGAACTTTATTTAAAGTTAGTTTCTTTGGTTTCTAACCTTTTGTTTGCCCAGAGATGGTTTTAGTCTCTTTGTTAATGTTTTAAAAATTTTAAGCCAAGGAAAAAATTGAACTTTGTGACATAAGTCAAGTCATCATGTAGAATCCTCAACATATGAATACTTGCACCATTTCCAGTTTGTGTAATGTAATTAACATATTGTGCCTCATATTTGGAATGTTGTTGGTTTATGGGGAGAAGTAGTGAGAAAACAAGAATATCATTTGCAAATTTATAATTGGTTTCTTTATTATTTGTTTTTTAGTAATGAATGAAAGTTCAGAACAAACTGACATTGTAAGATATGAATCACATAAGCATTTTAAGGATTTAATTTTCATGTTTTCAATTTTTTCTGAAGTGGTGTACCCGAGAAGGTCTAAGTTGCAATTCGTTATATTGAGATAAAGTATTTCCTGTATAGGGTATGATTGATGAGGATTACTTATCTCATGATATTTTGTGGGGATAGCCCATTAAAAATGTATGAATGCCTTTTGGTTTGTCCCAGTTTTGCCAGTCATTAATGGAGTATTTATACTTATCCAATTGTTTTGGGGTTATTTGGAAAACAAGATAGACCAATTTTCTATAATGAAGTAGAATTTCCATTATAATACTTGGGATACATATTGCACATCTCAAGTTTATCCTTTAAATGCAAGTTATTTTGTAGGTAAAATAAATCAATGATATATTCTTTTTGTTGATGGGAATAAGAATGTGTGGAGCTTCTACTCCTCAAGAATTCCTATAATAGAATGCAAACATATGCAGGTTCTATTGCTATATTTTTCCCTTGCCTTGCTTACATTTTCCATTTTGAAATGACAAATGCACTAAAGAGGACAGGGAACGCAGTTGGAAAGTACATTGTTGCAATAGAGCCTTCTTTTCCTCACATAGTGTTGAACTATGCACAAATTGGTGTCAAAATGGATTTGGAAGATTTCTTGCCATACAAAATATTTCTAGGCTCTCTGGGATGACTCGGAGCAGCCACTGGATCATGTACTCTTCAGATATAGAAATTGTTAGCTATTGGGTCATCTAGTTTAACTTTGACCCATTCTAGGGTGAGCAAACACACAGAATAAAAATAAATAGAACATCTTGGAAGGGAAGAAAAATAAAATATAGATGTAATGCAAGAAAAAATATAGAACTCCATTAGTTGAGACAAAAGTTCCAACTAGAAAGCGTAAGGGCAAGGTGGGAGGAACAACAATGTTTTCAATTCCTTCTAAATTAGCATATTGGTCATCTAGTTTAACTTTGAGTAAGGATTTGTAATAATTTACTCTTTTTTCTAGAAAGTTCCAAGGTTTGATGAGAAAAGGAATACAAAGGCAGCATGAGATTAGACTCTTGTGTGATGCGTGCACTACATTTATTTCTTTGGTTCATGCAATATTTAACTTTAGTAGGAGTATATTTTAGGACTTAGAGAATTTTATCTTCAATGTTGTAAAGTCAAAAAATCTGTAGATTTGGCATATCAATATCCTGTATAGGTTACTTCAAATACAAAGAAATTCTAATGAATGTATGAGTGATTCCAATACCATGGCTCTTCTGCATATCTTGAAACTTTCGCTTGCTGGTGTGGTTTTTTCCTCTAAAATTACAAGCGTATCTATTTTTCTTTGATACATCTGTAATTTAAGCACATATGTACAAAAGTTTAGAAGAGAATGATTTATATTTTGGAAATTTAAAACATGAAATTATATAAACCATTTACTATCAACACTATGTAAATTCTTGATACTACATCCACAACTATAACTCTGGAAACATGTTTTTTCTGATAGAGATGGAAATTTTAAGATAATTATAATTTTTTTAGCAAATGTTGATTGTTGGAATTAGTATCTTGAAGCATAGTAAGAATTCAATCTATCAGAAGGAATTTTTCAGACACAAATAAAGTCTTTTTCTGTTTCTCATAAATTTAAAGGTGAAACACTACTTTGAATGAACCAGCTATCATATTTTGTCACAAAGATCAATTTTAAAGGCAGAAAAATTATTGCAAGACTTCATTGTTTTGGCCAATCTTTTATATTCTTCAGTTCTACAAGAATACTATAGATATTATGAAATTTCATAACTTACACATATATATAAAGGCTCTTAGCTTATAGAATAAATTTTGATAGCATATTAATAATGGTCTGCAAGCCAACATGCAGTCTTAACTGGCAAGGCAATAGCATGAGTTTTTGGCTTCCTGGTGAAGATGAGAAGTGCAGCAACCTAGATGAGTTATACTGAAATCAAGGAGATGTCTTAAAAATGACCACAGAAGTCTTGCAATCACTTACTATTGACAAGCTTGCTAATGTTGAGGTTTCCTTTGGTAAGGTTGACAACATGTTAAGCGAAAAATTCCATTATTATTCTTTGGCAATATCAAAAAAGATAACAAGATAGCACTCTATGAATGATAGACAAAAATAATATCCTCAAAACTTAGAAGTGGAGATCAATTCAATAAATGAATGCTAGTAAATAATTTAAAATTTCTTAGAATAGTTGAAGTCCAAGATTGTGCATTGGTTTTCCATTTTGCTAGGACTTATGTGTAATTAAATGGTAGTCATTTACTTTTGGTGTTGATAACATGACTACAAAATTGCAAGCTGCATATTAAAGCCCTTTCTATTGTAATTGTAAGTTTCTTTTGCTCATATTCATCTTCATAATTAGGTTGAAAATTCTATCATAAACCTTAAAAAAAAATTATTGCAGGGCAACCTCTGGTTAAAGTGAATTTTTTCTTAGAAAAGAAATGCAAATTTGGCCAGCAATTTTTTGTAGTTGGCGATGACCCTCAGTTTGGAATATGGAACCCAAAAGAAGCTCTTCCTCTCAAGTGGTCAAAGGGAGATGTATGGACAACAGAAGTGATAAGAATGCAAGTTAATGTGTATCTATATTTGGGGTCTAGATATTAGTTAAAAAATTATTTAATAGTAACAACATATATGTGTGTAGTGGTCTTCATAGAGAGTTACTAGAGTTCTATCAATTGTGAGTCTAGCATATATAAAATAACTGAGTACTGTTTCTCAGCATAAATGCATATGAAGTCATTTTGTTACCGACCATAAAAATTACTAATGGAATGATTAGTGCTTATCACCAAGGATTTGAATATTAGCATATAGTTCATTTAGTTTCAGCTTAGAATGGTTAGAGTAACAACTATTCATTTAGTTTCATCCTCATGACCGATAAGGCCTCAATAGTGACTGTCTTAGATTGACATTCTTTGATTTGATAGACATTGAGTCTCCATGACAACCATCAAGAGGCCTTAATTTCCTTGATGATCCCTCTCCATCCTTGAACTTGTGATGTAGATCATCTATATTGGTTTATTTATCAGTGATCGTAATTTTTTTACGGATTTCTAATCAGTAAAATCAAGAAGGTACTCATCACTACATCCCCAACTAAGAGAGCTACTTTTGAATAAAATATTGTTCTTATTATGCTATCATTAAATCCATGATAGCATAATCTTTGAAGAGTGATTGGTTATTTGGTGGGGCTTCCAATATCATCCTCCTCTTCCACTAGGTCAACATGTTACTTACCTATCCCCATGCTGGCCAAGCTATTCGGTTTTTAAATTTATATAGTCAAAAGAAATTGAAATTGTTTTTTCACTTTGGTCCATCTATTTTGGTTGCATAGTTGTGGTATGGTAGACTCAATTACTGCTCTGGCTATTTCTTGATTGTGCCAAAAGAGGCCCGAATTTCATCAGTTTCCTCAATTGAGCCTCTACAGTATCTTTTCATCTAGAGACAATTCTAACACTTTGTGAACATTATGTTATGGCAGAAGAAAATAGCAAGGGCACTCTTGGCATCATCTACAAGGAGCCATGGGGACAATTCAAAGCAATATGCTTCTCCAAGTAAAAATAAAGAAGCTAGTAAAAGAGATGAAGCTTCTTTCTAAGGGTCCAAAACACCTTCCACTCCACGTGAATCACACAACTTCTCAACATCAAGGTCTTCCACATACCAGTCAAATGAAACTAATCTCTCTGACCTTGTTGATATGGACTATGGTAAAGTGTATGATATGTAGCTATATGATGGAATAGAGAAAATCTAGAGCACCACCATAACTTATAATATAGAGGGGTGGTGATACTAGTTAGTTGGAGGTCGGTTTCGACATTCCATCCATCCCTTTTTGGGCACATGATAATTTTATTTGGTGGCTGTTGTTGAGCAACATAATAGTTCTATTCACATTATATATCAACTAAGTAAATGGCTTGACATTACTTAAACTTTTTATGCTATCCATTTCTTTATATAATCAAAAGGCTTGAAATATGACAAAATGTTCACCATTAAATGGGGACAATCCCTGTGGAAATTAACTAAACTTAGTTGAATTGTGCAATAATAAGTCATGTGTACCCCATATGTTCAAAACATGAAAATAAGTCTTTTTATCAGATGGTTTATCTTTTGGTGGGCCCTGTCAGCCATGGACTACCTTCATACAATGTACATGATTTGTCTCAATCATATAACTAATTATATATTCTTCATATTAGTTACTGTCAGTGTTTTTCAAGCATTCTATAAAATAGTTCACATGCCTTGTGTATGATATGACATTTTGCATGCATCCTACACTCTCTCTCATTTGGCTGATGATGGATTATGCAGAGTGATCTGAAACCATGATGCTAAAAAACACACAATCAAATCTAAAATGAACTTGCACTACAAATGGATTGTGGAAATCTGATATTGGTAATTTTGCATGCATGTCTACCAGGACAATCACAACTTAAACATATATTTGTCTTGGTAGACATGCATGCAAAATTAACAATATTTGATTTCCACAATCCATTTGTAGTGCACGTTCATTTTGGATTTGATTATGTGTGTCTTTTAGAATCATGGTTTCAGATCACTCTATATAATACATCATCAACCAGATGAGAGAGTGTAGGATGCATGCAAAATGTCATATCATACGCAAGGCATGTGAACTGTTTTATAGAATGCTTGAAAAAAAATTTACACCTAGTTGTTGGTCGAAATTTCCACCAATGCCTAGATTTTTTTCCATGTTTGTTGGTGGAAATTTCTACCTTTATTGGTCAAAATTTCCACCAACGCCTAGGTTTTTTCTTCCTTTGTTAGTGGAAATTTCTACCTTCATTGGTCAAAATTTCCACCAATGCCTAATTTTTCTCCTATCTTTGTTGGTCAAAATTTCTACCTTCATTGGTCAAAATTTCCACCAATGCTTGAATTTTTTCCTACCTTTGTTGGTCAAAATTTCTACCTTTATTGGTCAAAATTTCCACCAACGCTTGAATTTTTTCCTACATTTTTTGGTCAAAATTTCTACCTTCATTGGTCGAAACTTTCCACCTTCATTGGTCAAAATTTTGACCAATTCCTAATTGAACTTGGACAATGGCTCTAGAAGGTTTTCAACCAATCCATTGGTCAAAATTTTGACCAAT
Organism: Cupressus sempervirens; assembly: GCA_028749045.1. NCBI lineage: Eukaryota > Viridiplantae > Streptophyta > Pinopsida > Cupressales > Cupressaceae > Cupressus > Cupressus sempervirens. The sequence continues at coordinate 992,994,189 of CM053792.1, forward strand.
GGGTTGGTCGAATTTGGTCAAAATTTGGGTCAAAAATTTGACTAATAAAGGTCAAAAAATGAACCCAAATGTACTAGTGGATTGCTAAGATATATGATATTAATGGAAAGCTGATTGGAAAAGGTAATCAAACTAGAAGTAATCTATTCTATCTAGATATAGAGGATGCTACTTGTCTTGTTGTAAGAATTGATGATGTATGGCTATGGCACAAGAGGTTATGTCATGTTAATTTTGATAACTTGGTTAGTATCAGTAACATGAAGAAAGTTAGAGGTTTTCCTAAGTTGAAGAAAGCTAATAATGTAGTATGCAAACAATTTGAGCTAGGCAAAATGAAAAAATAAAGCTTTAAGAGTAAAGCTTACACTTCTAAATAAATACTAGAGATTTTTCATATTGACCTGTGTGGACCAATTGAAGTGCAAAGCTATAGAGGAGATAAGTATATAATGCTATTTGTTGATGATTACTCTAAAATGATGACAGTCATGTTTCTAAAATAGAAATCTAATGCTTTTCAAATGTTTAGGTGGTACTTAGCAAGAGTTGAGAAGGAAATAGATAAAAGTTTGAAATGTTTAAGATTAGATAGAAGATGAGAATAAACATCAAATGAGTTTGAGATGTTTTGTAATGAAAGAGGAATCAAAAGATAGACATCTGCTCCTAGGACTCCTCCACAAAATGGACTTTCTGAAATGAGAAATAGTTCTATAATGGACTATGCTAGAACAATCATGATGGAAAAGAATGTTGCTTTGAAATATTGGAGAGAAGCTGTAAGTACAGTTGTCTATACCCTGGACCGTGTGCAAATCAAGAAAGGTACTCATTCAACCCTTTTGAACTATGGTATGGATATCCACCCACTGTAAAATACTTTAAGGTATTTGGAAGTAAATATTACATTCTTAAAGATGTTAGTAATGGAAAACTTGATGCAAAAAGTGAAGGTGTATTCCTTGGCTATTCCACAAGAAGTAAAGCATATAAATGTTTAAATACTAACACTAACAAAATTGTGGAAACTGCAAATGTGAATTTTGATGAATTTACAGAAGTACATGATGTTAAACCTACGAAAGAACCAGAAGGATACAAATCATTTGAATACTTTTATGAAGGAATATTTGCTGAAGACAATGTTGCAAATCAAGTTAAAAATCAACAACAAGTTTCAATGATTTTTGAGTCACACCTTGTGAATAACGAGTTGGATTCAGGAACTGAGCTACATTCAGATGCTGAGTTGCAAAATGAAGTAGATGCACATTCTAATTTTGAGGTTAGTATACATGAAAGTGATGCTAAAATACCTAACAGAGATGAACACAGTGATTCTGAAGTTGAAGGATAAAATGAAGAAACAAGACCTGAGCCAAGATTCTCCAAACATGTCAAAAGATTTCATCCTGCTGATCAAATCATTGGAAACAAAGATGCTAGGTCAATGACAAGAAATAGACAGAGAAGTGAATCACGTTTTTAAGCATGAAGGAGCTCAAATTAGTAAAAGATGCACTAGAAGATGATAATTGGTACAAAGTAATGGAAGAAGAGATTGAACAAATAGAGAAGAACAAAACATGAAGTCTAGTTCCTAGACTAGAAGACAAAAATGTGATTGGTACCAAATGGGTATTTAGAAACAAGCTAGATGAGAATGGTGAAGTCACAAGGAACATAGAAAGATTAGTTTGCAAAGGATATGCATAGGAAGAAGGAATTGACTATGGAGAGACATTTACCCATGTTGCAAGATTAGGAGTGAGAACTCTAGTTTCTTATTGTTGGTGTAAATATGTACTTACTATTTATACTTACTTAATTTTACATAGATTAATGCATTTTTTTAATTATTTATTTATTAGCCACCTAGGAGTATGTGTACTCTTGTGAATTTTCATGTTGACAACATAGGAGTTTGCACCTCTTTTATGCACATGGTGTCTACAACACAAGAGTTAGCACACTAATTTAGCACATGGTGTCCACAACCTTGTCATTCTTATCCACTTATCTAGAATGATGGATAAGTCATGTGTTTAGTTTTCATGATGCTTATCTTATCTCCTAGTTCTTTCTAGAGACATTCTAGGTGCTTCCTAAGAGGCCTTTATATACAGGCACTCCTAGTGTGTTTGAATATACTAAACAGAGCAATGCATTAGGACATACTTTGATTAATTGATCATATCCATTTTTGATCTACAATTGTGCTTGTGTTTGAGTTCTTAGTTCCTGGGTGAACTTATCCCTAAGGAAAATTCTTACATGGTATTAGAGCTTGGATATTTTCTCATCACATAGCCATTCAAGACCATTGTTGCTTTAGCACCTGTGTTGCATAAAAATGTAACTAAGGAATAAACATCAAGCAACTAATGCACATTCCTACATTATCATGCAAAACCTCAAAATATGAAAGAAGACATGTAAATGAACAAAAAAAATAGCACTATGCAAACCTCATGAAACCATCAAGTGTAGATGATTTCATTGCTCATGGGGTGTGGTTGCTCACAAATCCAGTAGCATAACAATGAGGTAGAAGGTGCTTCTTGAAAATGAGGAGAGGGCTCTCCTTTTATAGGAAAATGGATGGCTGAGATTGAATGCAAGATGGAGAGCTAGGATCTCTCAGGATCGATGAGGTGTCAATGAGGTGGAGGCCAAGTAGACTCCACGTGGATTAGGGTTTTGACCATTCAAAGGGGGAAATATGCTCACGCATGTGTGAGAAAACTTTGATGGTGACATGATCAATGAGGTGTGAGAAGTGTGTAAGATCATGTTTCCTCACACATGTGTGAGACACCTTTGAAAGTGATGGGTCAATGACATGTGTAAGAGGGTTGGAGGCTCAAGCTTTCTCACACGTGTGAGACACCTTGGTTCATATGTGAAGGGGGACAAGGTTGTAAGAGGCATGCAAGATATGAGGGATAAGGAAAGTGTGAACATCTCTCACACATGTGTGAGGATTCCTCACACATGTGTGAGAACACACTTAGGATCAAGAGGTGATTAGCTAGGATGATTAGGAAAAGAAAGCATGATTAGGAAGTGGGTAGGTTTAGCATGATGGGTTAGGTAGGATAGTGAGGTTAGGTGAGGGTTAAATGTAGGAGCCATGTGCTCAAATAGGATTAAATTTAATATTTAATTCCAAGAGGGATTAGGCAAGGATTAATTAAGTAAACAAAGTACTTAATTAAAGGGATGGGTTAGGATTTAAATAAACCTTAGTTTGTTTAAATCAAGAAAAGGAAAAGGATTAAATAAACCTTAGTTTATTTAAATTAGGGTAAGGCAAATGTAATTAAATAAATGCAAATTTATTTAATTAAGGTAGGGGAATTAAATAAATTTATTTAATTAAGGTAGGGGAATTAAATAAATTTATTTAATTGGCTAGGAACGGGTTTTGGACAAATTTAGGTGTCTACATTTTGCCCCTCTTTGATATAGCATTAGTAATGTTATATCAAAGAAGAATAATATATAGTGGCTGAAAGGATAAGACTAGTAGCATGATGCCCCAGTCATGAAAGGATGAGGAAGGATGACGAGGATGGAAGGGTATGCCCCCTTGAGAGGACATGCGGGTTAGGAGAACATGAATGTTCTCTCGAAATGGAAGGGAGTTATGCTGCAATGGTGTGAACAACCTAAGTTTGATATTGTATTTAACACTATGCACCAAGGTATGAGGAACCAAGATGACAATGTGTCAAGTACGTGAAAAAGGGATCAAATACAACCATATGCCTTATGAAACCATGATATGGAAGACCATGATTCTTGGGACAATAGGATGCAAACACCATGATAAATGCAAGAAATGCTAATGCATACAAGTAATCAAGCAATCATGCACAAGAAACCAAAAGCAAACCAACATTTTGCCCCTAGTCAAGCTGAAAACCCATGAATGGATTGATTGATGATGATTGATTAAGGATGGCAAAGCTAATGATAAGCGTAACGCACATCCAAGGATTGGGAAGGATTCATCCCATGATAATGATGTTTGAATATGGTTAATGGATTATTAGCTGATTGGGTCAAATTGATGAATTGATTAAAGATTGATGTACAAGATTGCAAGATTAGATTGATTGAATTAGTATTGATTGCACAAGGGATTTTTTTTTTTGATTTTTTTGATTTTATGGTGGATAGAAGAATGAACATGGATGAGATTGGAAGAATGAAGTTGATAGGATGAAGAATGATGAAATTAGAATAGAAATTGATGTGAAAGAATTAGAAGAATTGAAAATTGATTGAATTAGAGGATGGTTGAATTTGATTGAAGTGATTGGAAGAGTTAGATTGAATGTGACATGAACAAATAGAATGGATAGAAATGAATTGATTAGACGAATGTGTGAGAGAATGGATAAAATGAATGGATTGAATGAATGTGAGATAGAATGAATAGAATGGAACTAATGACAAGGGAGGGTAAAGGTATGGTAAATGGAGGAAAAGCAACATGATGTTTGTGGATCAAAGGAATAGTGAAAGGATATGAGGGGCCAAATGATATGGTGGAAAAAAAAAATGAGGGGTCAAGGATCATGTTTTGAAGGAGTCCAAATGCCCCATACTAAGGATAGGAAAATGGAGGAAAATATGGTGGGAAAGGATGCATGAAAATGGAAGGATAGTGTAAATGCTAGTGGATGGAGGAAGAGAAGGATGTACTCTTCCAAAGCATGTATGAACCTTTATTGCTGTTGTGCCTCTAGTAGTGATCACGAGCATGGGCATGAAAGTGGAATGAAGAAGGGATATGGGAGGGAGGTTATGAAAAAGGGATAATGATATGAAGGGTAGGGATGAAATGCAAGATATGAAATGGAGGAAATGTAGGGGATAATCAAGATCAAGGACATATGAAAGAAGGATGGAAATATGTAGGAGTATGGATGGAAAATGGATGAATGAACATGACAAGGACTATGTGATGCAATATATGGAAGAATGATGGGAGTATGGTAGGAAAATGTATGGATAATGTGTAAGGGATATGGAAAGTGAGCATGAATGGATGGAAGGAGAATGAAAGTCAAGATCAAAGATGGAAAAGGAAAAGGAATGGTAAATGGAAGTATGTAAGATATGTAAGGAAGAGCGGTATGGATGGAGCTTGCCCCCAGTGTAGAGTGCAAGTGGAAGAGGAAAAGTGAATGGATGGATAAGTGGAATGGGAAGGCAATAAATACATGATAGAAAAATGAAGGGAGGACTCAAGCATCTATATACGTGGATGGTATCCCTTGATATATTTTTCCTTTTTTCTTTTTTGTTTTCAAGGAAGTTTGGCTATTTCTTCATAGATGTTGGTAGGATGGTGAATGGAGGAAAATGACTTATGAAAAGGGTTAGATTAAGAGGGTGGAATGGGTAGGAGGAAGACATGGTTGATGGATGCTAGGTTGGAAGATTTGTGAAGGAAGAGGAAAGATCTTCATTGGAACACACCTTGAAGGGTGATGGAAAGGGGGAAATTGTGGAGGACATGTGAGTTTGGATTTTGGGATATAGGTACCCAAAATAGATGAAGGAGACGATGGATTTGGAATGGTGGATTTTGGGGCATAAGGACCCAAAATGGATTTAGAAAATGGAAGCATGGATGATTCATGCATGAGGGAAGCCTTTGGATTAGCAAAATTGGATGTCATTTTGAATCTTTCTTTGAGATTCATTGCTACATTAAGTAGCTTTGGAATCCACATAATCTTTGCATTTTTCATTTTCAGCCTTTGTGGCCTTTTGATTTCACTTTGGATCAAAATTTTCTTTTCTTGAACATGTCGTTTAGAAGAGACATGTTGATCCTTGGGATTTTGTGGATTTTTGGCATTATTTGTTTTTTCTTTAACATCCAATTTGCTTCCATTGGCTATGGTATGGGTGCATGAAGGTAAATGAGATGGAGAGCGGATGGATGGTGAATGTTGTAAGGAATTCAAGGGTGTGTACCTTTGTTGATCTTTATTAGGAGTATGAGAGGATGAAGGGGAAAACATGGGTATGGTGGATGGGTGTATGTAAGGGTCCAAAATGGAAGGAAGGGATGAAGGGTTTGGCGGGGGAACATAGGGACCTAGATTGGATGGAAGATAAAGACCTAGAATGGACTTGGAAGATGAATGAGGGGAAGTTATAGGTTTGGATGGAGAAATTTTGGATTTGGAAGGAGTGGAAGGTGTACCAACATCTTGAGATGTTATTTCTTCAATGGCATTCTTAGCATTTTCAACACAAGATGTGAGTCCAGGTAGATGGGATTCATGAGTGGATTGGATAGGTGTGATGGGATCATGTGGAGGATTAGGATTATGAGGGCTAATAGGATCATGAGATGGAGTGGGATAATGAAACGAAAATGGAGAAGTGCTTTGATCTTGACTTGAAAGAGGATCATGTGGTGGAATGCATGGATCATGAGATGGAATAGGATCATTGAATGGACTGGAGGGAATAGAACCATGAGATGGATTGATTTGATCTTGACATGGAGTAGAGCTAGTGGATGGAGTGCAAGGAACTTCAATATGAAGTGGAGGATCTACGGAGGCTAACTCTTGAGATGGAGTGGAATTGGTAATGTGCGTGGTACATGGAATGTCTTGATCTTGATTAGGAAGGGGATCGTGAGATGGACTAGAAGGGATAAATGGATCTTGAGGGATAGGGGAAGGATGGGATGGAGAAATGCTCGGATCTAGAGGAGAAGAGGAATCTATAGTGACATGCTTTGGAGGAAGAACTTTGGGTGCTTGGCTCTCTTTATTTTGTATTTTACACTTAGCCAAGAACGATGAGAAGTACCCCTTACGAGGTGGGGATGATGTGGATTTTGGAGGATGAGGATCATGTGAAGGTTGAACTATGGGTGGGGGATTGCATGGAGGGTTGGGGTTGGATGGGACATGAGGACTAGGATCTTCGAAATATGGGGGAAGAGGACACATGGCATGGAAGGTGGCCTCTTGCTATTGGCTTGCAAATAGATAATTCTTTAATTGTTCCATTTCCTTAGCAAGGTCATTTGTGTTTGAGGAAGTGTGTGGGCTAGGAATGGAATTGTATGTAGTGGAAGGGTAATGACGTGGATTTCCCTTGTCAAAGGTAGAAGAATAATGAACATGAGATGGACTAGAGTTGGATATGAAATGTTGAGGATGGATTTGATATGCAGGTTGAACGAGAGGTATAACTCCATATTGTCGTTGAAGATTGTCAACCATTTGATTAAGAAAATTCAAATCCATGGATGTTAGAGGAAGAGTGATGAAAGATTTGATGATGAAGGAAATATGAACTTGGGACTAGGAGCAAGTTTGGACTTTGTGTTGATTTGATTTGAATTGGATTTGACTTGATATGATTTGGATTTGATTTGATTTGATTAGATAAGGGTTTGATTTTTATTTGATTAGATAAGGGTTTGATTTTGATTTGATAAAAACCCTATGATATTGCAAAGAAGTGAATGTTGGATGTGAATTAAAGTCCAATGTTCATGAAAATGCTCCTATGACCAAAGTAGAAGATTGGTGAAAGATTGAATTAGAAGAAGATGAATGAAATTAGGAATATTGATTATGGAGGAATATGTAAATGAATTGACTTAGAAATTGATTAGAAATGCATGAATTTGACAAGGGATTGAATTATAAGAATGATGATGTGAAGGATTGAATTATGAATGCATTATGAGATTGGTGGAGGAAATTGAAGCTAGATGATGATGAATCATGACTAGGATGAAGACAAGGAATTAGATTGAATGACGAGGAAATGATGTGGACAAATGGAGATGATTAAGATGTGGAGGAATGGTTTGAATGATGAAAACAAGAGATGGATGAGGGTGATGACTTGGATGGAAAGAAGATGTGATGCAGAAGTGATGTGGACAACTTGACTAAGAAGACCTAGACCAAGACATGTTTTTGTTGTTTTTGAAATTTGTTTTTGATTTTTTTTTTTTGGATTTTTGAACTTTTACAATTTTTTTGGATTTTTATGTTTTATGATTTTTTTGGGTTTTTAGGTTTAAGATGCAAAATATATACAATGAAATACGTACAAGGCAAGTGTGTTTCAAACACTCAAGAATGTCAAACACACCAACAAACCTATAAGGTTGCAACTAACCTGTACAAAGATCAACTAGAGGGTGTCCTCGATATATGGAAGGTACGTGAGGCCCAAATCTATAGATGAAAGAAAATACTGCCACATAGACGGGGGGAGACAGTAACCCAAATCTCCTCCACTTCCCAAAGGTATAAAGTTCTTTGGGGCTTAGCCAAAAGTGACAATATTATGCTTCCAAGAGAGGTGTCTTTCGATTCACCTGCCAATTTTTATACTCCGCCAGAACATGGGAGTTGAGTTCATCCCAAGGGGTGATGAAATCCCTAAGCAGGCCTCCTAAAAAAAAGAAAAACAAGACCACTTATTTCTTGTGCACTCAAGATCACCCGAAGGCACGAGGGGAGAGAATACGTAAGTGGCCTTGGGGTTCAAAAAGACACGCGTTCGTTCCCAATGAAACTTTAGGTTTTGTAATCTACTTGAAGACACACGTGTTTATAACATACAATGTTCTTTCCAATTTGAAATAGTGCCAACGTAAATGAAAATGCGGATTCGTCAACAAGAAAGTAAATTGAGCATGTGCATAAGGAAAATGTTGAAAATGAAATCAATTTCCCTTAAGGAATTCAAGATTGTGTAAGTTTGTTTTAAGCACCAATTTGAAATGTTTACTAACATAAGCATACATGTCCATTCCCTTAAGGCATTCGAGATTGTGTGAGTTCGTTTTAAGCACCAATTCCAAATGTTTGCTAGCCTAGGCATACATGTCCATTCCCTTAAGGCATTCAAGATTGAATTTGATTGCTTTAGCATTTAACCATGCATTCAAAGATGAATGTTTATGCATACAAGCTCATTTTCAAACAAAATTAAAGCAAAAATCTGCAAGCAATATGGTTAGTGACAAAATATCTCTGCAAAACAACAAGTTAGTGCATCAAAAACCTTGCAAGAAAAGTGGTAACACAAAGTTCAGACTTTGACAGAAAAAATAGAGACATAAACAACATCAAAATCTAATGAAACTAACATCAACGCGATGGGCTTGGAATCAGCTTTCTGGCGATATTTTGTTTTGCAAAAACGGAGCTCGTATGCTCAAGTTATGAGCAAAAAACCAAAGGCTGCTCCTTATGGTCTAAAAGGGCATGTGGACTGCTGATGCAGTGCTGAGATCAGTGACTTGTGAGAAAAAATTTGACGGTTAGGAGCACGTCAAGATTTTTTTTTTTTTTTGAACTTTTTTGGCTAAAAATAAAATAAAATATGTATATATACATATAAAGTCAAATCTAATTGATTAAAAAGATTAACTTGGTTCTTAAAATTAAAAATTAAAATAAAAATAAAGTTGGGAAATAAAAAAAGTTTTAACATAAACTATGCCCTCTAAAAATTTTTTTTGTTTAAAATGAGGTAGGGGAGGGAAGTGGCAGAGGAGGAGTGGTGGTTTGGGGGATGGGTGTGGGAGGAGCTGCAATGGCGGCCATGGGGGGAAGCAGCACCAGTGGTCATGGGGGTTTTGGTGGAGCACGAGCAAGGGTTTTGCGTGGATGACGGGAGGCGGAGAGAGGCCGCAGCGGTGGCAGTGGAGAGGTAGGAACACGGGAGGTCACAAGTGGCCAGTGGTTCAGCTGATGGTTGCAGCGGGCAGTGGAGACCTCGGCCGCGACGGAGTAGCCAGGGGTTGCAAAGTGCAGGGCTACGGGAAGGTAGCAGCGGAGGGTTTTGCATAGGGTGGTGGTCGCGGGGAGCTGAGCGGAGAGAACGGTGACCGAGGTTCAGCCAGGGGTAGGCCACGATGGTGACTGCACCGCTCGCGGGTGGTGGTAGCGCTGCTCGTGGCTAAAACAAAGCTTTTTAATAATTTTTTTTTCTTTTTGCTTTTTGATTTATTTAATATATAAATAGGAATGATTTTTAAAAGAAATGTGCATAAATAAGATAAAACAAAATGAAGCCTCCTCCTTTTTAAATTTTTTTTTTCATTTAAAAAAAAAAGAAAATCTATATTATATAAAGCACAAAGCATAAATAGAAGATTTTTTTTTTTTTAAAATTTTTTTAGTAACGAATATTTAATGCATATGTACCCTAGAACTTGGAAATAAAACCATAAGAAATGAAACATAGAGTGTTATTTGTCAAAAAACTTCCCTTATATCCTCTAAACGCAATGATGGGATTTATGGCTCGATTAGAGGCTCCTCATGAAACTTGATTTTCAAATGCAAGCCTTCAACCTACAAACTTGAAAACTCACAAAAAACTCAAAAATGCATTAGATGGTTAGTTTGAACCCGTGAAGTGGGTCCCACCAGGCATGCCAAAAATGTGTTGCATAAAAATGTAACTAAGGAATAAACATCAAGCAACTAATGCACATTCCTACATTATCATGAAAAATCTCAAAATATGAAAGAAGACATGTAAATGAACAAAAAAATAGCACTATGCAAACCTCATGAAACCATCAAGTGGAGATGATTTTCTTGCTCATGGGATGTGGTTGCTCACAAGTCCAGCAACATAACAATAAGGTAGATAGTGCTTCTTGAAAATGAGGAGAGGGCTCTCCTTTTATAGGAAAATGGATGGATGAGATTAAATGCAAGATGGAGGGATAGGATCTCTCAGGATCGATGAGGTGTCAATGAGGTGGAGGCCAAGTAGACTCCACGTGGATTAGGGTTTTAACCATTCAAAGGGGGCAATATGCTCACACATGTGTGAGCAACTTTTGATGGTGACATGATCAATGAGGTGTGAGAAGTGTGTAAGATCATGTTTCCTCACACATGTGTGAGACACCTTTGAAAGTGATGGGTCAATGACATGTGTAAAAGGGTTGGAGGCTCAAGGTTTCTCACACGTGTGAGACACCTTGGTTCATATGTGAAGGGGGACAAGGTTGTAAGAGGCATGCATGATATGAGGGATAAGGAAAGTGTGAACATCTCTCACACATGTGTGAGGATTCCTCACACATGTGTGAGAACACACTTAGGATCAAGAGGTGATTAGCTAGGATGATTAGGAAAAGAAAGCATGATTAGGAAGTGGGTAGGTTTAGCATGATGGGTTAGGTAGGATAGTGAGGTTAGGTGAGGGTTAAATGTAGGAGCCATGTGCTCAAATAGGATTAAATTTAATATTTAATTCCAAGAGGGATTAGGCAAGGATTAATTAAGTAAACAAAGTACTTAATTAAAGGGGATGGGTTAGGATTTAAATAAACCTTAGTTTGTTTAAATCAAGAAAAGGCAAAGGATTAAATAAACCTTAGTTTATTTAAATTAGGGTAAGGCAAATGTAATTAAATAAATGAAAATTTATTTAATTAAGGTAGGGGAATTAAATAAATTTATTTAATTGGCTAGGAATGGGTTTTGGACAAATTTAGGTGTCTACAGCACCTTAGCCCGAATCTAGAGTACTACAAAAATTAGGAGTGTCTAGAGCTAGATCTGAGCTCACCATTGTGTCCAAAATGCTGATTCAATGAAGATTGACTATAAACTCGACTACCTTAGCCCAAAGTCAATAGTGAGGAAAATTATTTTTGCAAATCGACACCTAGAGGCCCATATTTGTAGTTTGGGTGTTACCACTTATATTTTTCTCATGTCCTAGGGTGGTTCAATCATGAGTCATTTCTTAATCATGAAGTTGAACTCGAGGTTTCAATTAACTTCAAGTTCAAGTTCAAGCTTCCTTCTGTTTTCATATGACAAAGTCCACTTTCTCCACCCAAGTCAATCTTGGTGAGGTTGAAGTTGAAGTTGAAGCCCAATCATCTCAAACTTCAACTTCAACTTCAATATCAGTTTCATGTACTAATGTTATGTTTTCATGCAGGCATTCAATATTTGAAATAAAAAAGTGAGGTGGATCCCAATAAATACACTTCCCAAGGTATGTGAGATAATAAATAAGAACATTAAGGTGGCACATGTTTTGATATGGCAAGATTTGGCAAAAAGGAAAATTTGTGATTTCATGATGACATGGAGCATTAATAAGCATGCGTATTTGATGGGAATTTATAACATATCACTTAGAGGGTCTTTTCTAATGTGTGGCACACGAATAGTAATTATTATACTTACTTTCCATATCTGTACTACAATTTCCTTTGTAAGTTATCCCATAAATGCATTCATTTTTCCATTTCATTGCTCATTCCACCATTTGCAAAAGAAATTCCAGCATCATCTAGTAGGGAGAATGAGTCATAAGATATAGCTCTATCAAACTATAAGTGCACTGCCATTACCCTCTACAATTTTATTTGTGCTTGCTTTTGTTTTGAAATATTTCCATTTGTATCTTTTAGACCCTATCATCCCATAGCAAGCCATGATGTTGTTTCACCCAAAAATGCACAAATTTGAAAAGCCATGTCTCCTTAGCTCTTTGCTTGAAATTCATGACACATTTTTGGTTAATAAAAATTTAACCAATGTCATTGAAAGAGCCAAAAACATCCAGTCAAGCCCCATATACCAAAAACTAGTTAATAGTGGGTTGCTTGAAGCCACCACCTTTCCTGTAGTAGTCACATGCCTAGACCTGGTTATTGAGTGCACAAATCATTATGATCCTAGCACAAAGTGTATCAAGAATTTTTTTGGGGAAGTAATAGTTAAGATCAATAGAACTAGTGTTTATTCAGCCTTTAGGATCCCTCATAGAGAACCCTATGAACCATGGATGTTTAAGGAAGCAGAAAACCTATATGCCGAAAGAAAAAGCAATTATGATAATAAAATAGCCCAGTCTTGGCTTCTAAAACTGGCAGTGGGTGGTTCAAGGTTGCCTAAGTTGTTAACCATTGAACATTTCATCAAGGAAATTGCAGATATTGTACTTCTGTTGAATAGAATCAAGGGAAATGAGCATGCATTTCATTGGGAGACATGGATGTATTTCTTTATCCAAAAGATTGTAGAAGGGGATAAGTTCATTGACTGGGCTAACCTAATTACTAAGAATTTGCACAAGGGTTTAGTGGTCGTCAACAACTTTGGTCTATTTTTCTTTTCCTCCTTTTTGACTTATGTCCTAGCAGCATCTAAAGAATGGAAAAACCTCCCACATTCACCCTAGATAGATGAAATGCCCATTTACCAATATTATAGTGACCTTCAAGAAGCTACTTTGTGTAAAGAGTTTATAAGGGTAAATGATGTATTTTTGGGAAGGCTAGTCTTTGAACTTCAAGCTCACGAAAAAAATAGACTATCTGAGGAAGCTATGCAAGCTATACAAGTCTATGGTTGCTTTTATATTCAGTTCCCTAAGTTCACATATCTCAAGATGGGTGGTTTTTCTGGTGAACCATTGAAGTTGCCTTGTTACTGCTTAGACTCTATTGTTTTATCTAAAATTTGGAGATCATTTCTCTCTATGATAGAGTCTTTTGAGATTTCTAAGAGGTCTTTTCTATATTCTTTCCTATTGAAATTGACCACTATAGATGTCCTAGTCTAAAGCAAGCCATGTTAAAAAAAGCATCGTTGACCTATCTATGCTTTAAAGCCTTCTCCCCTTAGGAAGATTTTGATTATATAGTGTTTGTCAAGAATAATGTTAAGAATGTAGTCTCTCTTGTTCATATTCCACAGTTAGAAGACTATTGGGTGAATTGCACTAATTTTTTTGAAGTAAGGAAAAGGTTGTGGTCAAGACTAATAGTTAAACAAATCAATATGTTTAATGTGGATCTTGATACATGTGGGTTGAAGGAGGAAGATTCAGAGGAGGTTCTTGACCCATTTTACATCGACCAAATTAAGTGCATGCCTATTCTCAAAATTGATTCAGGAAGAAGAGAAGAGGATGATATATTCTCTCACACTAAGGATGTGCTGGCTAGGACTGAAAAATGGATAAAATCAAAACTTGTTGCCACCCCTGACCCGACTGGGAAGTCTTCAAAAACCAAAAGTAAAAAGACCCCTCAAAATAAAAAAGTTATCACTAATCAAGGTGTTCATGGTCATATTGTAGGTTCAGATGAAGTTGAAGCTGAACCAGTTCCACAATCACTTCAACTTCAAGTTCAAGTAGGGACACCTAAAGCTAAAAGGGTGACCCATTCAAGCATGAAGAAGGCATCAACAACCAAAGGAAAGAGTATAGTGACAGTTGATCTCGAGGTTGCAAAAGAACCACCTATGGTGGATAGTGTACCTAAACCTCAAAAGTCATCGGTGAATACTAAGGGCCAAGAGAGTAATCTCACCTTGGCCAAGTTCTCCCCTACCAATGATAAAGAACTAGTCACACCTAAATGGTTGGAGACTTCTATTGAAAAGAAGTAGAGCATGGTTCCTCTTTCCATGCCAATTGATGATTTAGTCAGTAAATGCTTGGAAAAAACACCCAAGGTAAAGAAAGCCAAGATAGAATCAAGGATCAGATTTGATAAAAACTTAGGGCATTAGTTGGTTGCAATAGCCATGCCACTAGATGGAAGCTCACGTGAATCCCTAGCTCCTCAGGACTACCAAATAACAAAAGTTGATTTGGGAAAAGGAAACTGTGAAGTGGATATGGAATTCTTTGAAGCCTCTGATAAGAAAATTACACACAGGGTGTGGAAGGATGAGTAGGATAAACAATAGATGAAGGAGACAATAAAAAGTATGGCATAGCATATCAATGCCATCCTTCATCCTAAAGAAAAACCTATTAGTGAGATGTCAATGATTGTTGATATGTCCTCTACAAGCAACCAACAATCTCTTGATATCCTACACAAATGCAAAGTAGTTGCAAATACAGTAGGGGAATAGGTGCAAGGCATTCTAGATGACACTATGAAACATATAGGTCTGTTGGATAAGGCTTCAAAATAGATCTCCACCATCACTAAAAATGTGGAACTGAGCAATGAGGGATATGAAAAAGAAAGAAACAATTGGGAAAAGGTAGTGATATGCCTGGAAGATACCCAAGAGTTTGGGCTTCAAAAATTTCAAGCAGAATGTCCTGTGGCATTAATACAAGGCATGACTGAAATAAGAGAAACCTTGCAAGAACTTAAGGTCATACACTAGATAATTCAGGGTGACCTTAAGTGGTTTGTCAAACATTTCATAGGTAAAGAAGAAGATTTTGTTGCCCAATCTGAGGAAGTGATCAAAGAGGTTTAGAAAAAAATTCAGAAACTTCAAGACAAGAAGACACCAACTAAGCAAGACTTTTTGAATGTAGCACACACTGAAGCCATGTTGATAATTAATCTGAAACACTTGGAAATGCATGAAGAAAAGATAGCGGAATTGAAGAAAGAAAAGGAAATCTAGAAGTAGTGGCTTGCCTACATTGGTTTGCCCCATAAATCCATTATTTTAGCATTTTCAACTACCTACGAAGTGTGGAAAGTGGCAAGAAACATGGCTAGTGTGGATGGTGCTACCTGATTGAAATATATAGTTACACATAGTTGCTTAGTTGTTCTTTTCTATTGTTTTACTTTTCTTGCATTTCGGTTAACATAGTTGTGTTAACCAAAGGACTATTTTACTCTTGGCGGGTAATTTTGGCAACTGTCTAGCCCCATGCCTTATAAATATGTAATAACTAGTATGGCCTAAGGTTAATCTCTAGTAGACCAATAGACAAAACTATTTTTTTTTCGGGTTTAATCTTAAGTTTTAGAAGTAGCATTTTAGATTTTAGCAAATACAAAGAAAACTCTGCAGTTTGATTTTGTTAAAAGCTTTTGGAAGTAGATATTGTTATCTATTCATTTAAATTAATATTTCTAAAGATACTATTTATATAGAAAGCTTTTGTTGTGTTTGTCACCAATTCTGAAATTGCCAATTCAAAATTTGGAAAGCTATGAGAAGTGAGCTTTATTGAATCTACTTGCTCGATTACTTAATTTTCAATTGTGTGGATAATATTGATAGTTAAAATTGAGCAGTTCTTTAGCATAAAAATCTATTTTATATTGATGAGATAGAATAAATTGATTCAATATTGTTAGCAGATTGTATTCTAAAAAGATCTTTGTGTTGAGTTAAAAGATCAAAATCATTATTTGCAATAAAGGTAGTTGCGCCTATTTTATTGAAGAAACTTTAAGTAGAGAATTCCTTAGTCCTGTGCAGGAATTCATTTGCTGGTATACACTTTTCTCTATTTTGAATATAAAACTATTTGAGAAAAACTATTTACTAACATCGGGTATGGTCATTTTCATATTTGCATTTTTAATTTCTTTGCAATTTTATTTTCGTTAGTATTTTTGGAAATATTTTTTGCCCCCCAAGCAGGTCGCAGAGAATTTTTTTTGTAGGTATTGGGCTGTTAGATCTTGGCCCTATGCACAATATACATTGTTTCATCGCAGAGAATATTCTACTATGAATATTCCTTTAGTATAGCGGGAATCTTCCATATTAAATCTGCAGGCTACATATTCCATCAGCCATATTGCACAAAACCTTGTGAAGTTTCTTCATATCGGTAGCTTCTTTCAAATTTGGCATAGGCTTGTTTACTTATCATCCAAGTCACATTGTTTTAAAACAATGTGGAGCTTGTTCTCCCACACGATGTGGGATTAAAACTTTTGAATTCTCGCCAGAGTTTATAAAATTTGGCACCCTATGGTTCTTTCTAGTATCTGAAACAAACTTACCAGTCACACATACTTCGACTCTACTTCTTTCCATAATCCACATGATTTCTTGGCATCGATTAGAGTTTTTTAGCATCGATTATAACAACACTCCAGCTGCTACTTCTGATTCTGGTCCCCAAGCCAAGGTTTGCTGCATGCAGTCTTTCTATACAGTGGCACTCCCTACAGCCACCACGTAGCCCAAAAAAATGTTGCCACCTATCATCCTACTAGAGGAGCCTCCACACTAACTATGACCCCTATGCCATGTGGCACCCCTGCACTAGAGATATGTGTCTGTAGCAACAATGATCCTCCAATGTCGCATAGGTAGCCACTTGGTGACCACAGAGATGACAGCTCAATTGGCCAGACCTCCTAGATGGTGTCACATGGACTATCTACCACTACAACATCCTTGTCATCATATCCATACTTCTATATGACACATGTCACACCATATGGATATGGATGCCCAGTCAGCCAGACACGTCAGTATGGAGCTCAATTTTTTTTATAACATTGAATCATTTTTCTAGGTTAAATTTGACAATCATCTGACCATCAAAACCATGCCTTTTACAAGTACTGTAATGACCATTTGACCATCAAATTTAAGAAAGAAATTTTCTTGCCAGACCTCTCTCTAGATTTCTTTTTGATTTGGAAGCCTAACTTTGCGAACCCATAACTTAGTCATCCAAACTCCGATTTAGGTGCAATTTTTTTTGAAATTGGGTAGAATTTCTTAAATTTTCTAGTGCTGATGTTTATTTTTGGTTTGGGTGGAAGGATTTTTTAGAAATTATGTTTTTTGGTGATTGTACCTGTATAATCTTACATTTTGCAACTTCAAACACTTTGTACAGGCTCATCTGGTCACCTTTTTAGGTTCTATTTTTTTTTGAAAGTGTGCTATTTTTTGTCTACTTTCTAGATCTATAGTCAGATTCTAGGGTTGTGTGGGTAGAAATCTCACTTTCAAAACAAAGGGCTTTTCTACATTGTAAAGTTTTGATTATTTTTCAAAATTTTTGTACATTTGAGCTACAGTGCTTAGTGACAGATTTGAGCCTCAAAAGGTAGTTGTAAAAGAAAAATCAGAAAGTTCACTTTGTTCATTTTGACAAGTGGCCCATTGTACACACACTACTTATAAATTGTCAAAGCATCTTTTTCGGGGGGTTCTTTGATTCTTTGGAGGTTACATTGATTAGTCCATCATGGAAGAGGTAGATTTGATTTATTTGACCCTAGACAGCTATCATGAACATAATCAAATTGCTATTAAATTTCTCAGTCAGCACAATGCACTACCATATGTGAGAGGACTTGAATATGATCCTGAGACTTCTTCCCTCATTGGTACTATTCTCTTTCTATATACGAATTATGAGGTCTTGGATTCACTTACTAATTTTAAGAAATCTGATCATTATGATAATTGGATGTATCTTTGGGAGACGTATGGAGATCCAAACATTCCTCCATTCCCAAAAGATCTCATACCTCCAATTTCACCTAACTCCTCTTCAAATGAGATTACACCTCTACATACTCCTATTTCCCCTACTAATAATATTCCAACCATAGATGCTTCAGATTTAGTGCAGAAAGACCCTTTATGTCTTCCTACTTTACCTTCATGCGATGACTTCTTTTTTGCCCTTGTAGGCCTATTTGTGGAGTCTCACATTGAAGATGTGAGCGACACTATTGATGATATTCATCTTATCTTTAAGGAAAATCATACATTCATTGCTATAATGATAGATTCATGTACTTCAACATAACATGGTACACCTTGTCTTCTAGGTGATGACTTCTTGTCTGACATTTCAGGTTTGTTTGTAGAGTCACCCACAACCAATTTGGAAGACTTCTTTGATGATCTACCACTTCTCTTTGATGAGGACAATCCTTCTATAGTTGTTGTGAGGGCCCACTCTAACCCTCATGTCCATTCTCTACATGATCAGTCTTTTTGGGCTGATGTGATTGTGGATACTTATGTATAACATCTCTAGGAAGTCTCTTTAACATTTGAGAAGACTATTGGTTTTTTGAAATAGGTTCTACATCACTCATTTGATCTGCACTTCTTCTTAGTAGTTTTGGAGGAAGCCATCATTAGTATTGACATAGGGACACTTGATTAGGTTTTAGAGACACTATTCATCTTAGATATTCCTTCTCCATATAGGAGACACATCTCCTTTGTACCCTTACTTTCTTCCAAAGGGGAGGAATATCATTCAAAGGTCATGGATCAACTTCTATATCATAGAATTTCTCATTAATTGGCACACTACCTTTTAGGGAGGGGGGGGAACTACCTCGTCACCTTCTTGTCCTTTTTGGGGGGGACTTTTTCCTCTTAGGGGCTTTTGTCCTTCTCCATATTTCTCTTGAATATACTAGATGTATGTCGTAATGGGGGGGTCTTGATTACTCCATCCATCCATGCATCCCTATTCATCTCTCTTTTTGGGGGAGGGTTTTTCCCATTAGGTTTTCCCTCTTTCTTTTCTTTATGAGATATTTGCATCTTCATTATGTACATGGGTACCTAACATGGCCTACTAGCCGGGACCCATCTTACATTTCATCCTAGTTTTCATAAGCTTAAGGGCGTTCCCCTAAGTTGCACTTAAGGGGGGGTGTTGGTGTAAATATGTATTTACTATTTACACTTACTTAAGTTTACTTAGGTTAATGTATATTTATTATTATTTATTTATTAGCCACCTAGGAGTATGTGTACTCTTGTGAATTGTCATGTTGACAACATAGGAGTCTGCACCTCTTTTATGTACATGGTGTCTACAACATAGGAGTTAGCACACTAATTAAGCACATGGTATCTACAACCTTGTCATTCTTATCCACTCATCTAGAATGATGGATAAGGCATGTGCTTAGTTGTCATGATGCTTATCTTATTTCTTGGTTCTTTCTAGAGACATTCTAGGTGCTTCTTGAGAGGCCTTTATATATAGGCACTCCTAGTGTGTTTTAATATACTGAATAGAGCAATGTATTAGGACATTCTCTGATTAATTGATCATATCCATTTTTGGTCTACGGTCATGCTTGTTTTTGAGTTCTTAGTTCTTGGGTGAATTTTTCCCTACGAAAAATTCTTACACTTATGTTGCATACAAAGGTTTCAAATTTTATCAAATAGATGTTAAATCTGTATTTTTGAATGGCATACTAGAAGAGGAAGTTTACATAGAACAACTAGAAGGATTTTTTGATAATGAAAGTAAGAACATGGTATGTAGACTACACAAAGCCTTATATGGTTTGAAACAAGCACCAAGAGCATGGTATGAAAGACTTCATACTTATCTTATAAAGATTGGATTTGAAAGGACCGGTGATAACAAAAATTTGTACATGAAGATAGAAAAATGCAAAGGTATTTTGTTGTCTAAAATATTTTTTGATGATATCATATTTGGAGGACAATATTCTTTATGTAAGGACTTTGCAAATTAGATGAAGCAAGAATTTGAAATGTTTACGTTTGGAGAGATCAAATTTTCTATAGGATTGCAAGTATATCAGATGAAGTATGGTATATATATCACTCAATCAAAGTACATCAAAGAAATATTGAAATTTTTTTGATTAAAGGATTCCAAACTAGTGAGTACACCTATGGTGATAGGACACAAGTTGTCAAAGAATGATGATTGAGCTAAGGTGAATCAAACATTATATAGGTCTATGATTGGTAAATTGCAATATGTGGTACATAATAGCTTGATATTGCATTGTATATAGGGATAGTTGCAAGATTCTTTGCAAATCCCAAGGAGAATCATTTAATGGCTATGAAAGGAATAATGAGATACTTGAAAGGAGTAGAAGAGTTTGGTCTATACTACAAGAAGAATGTAAGGTTTGACTCAAGAGCCTACACTGAAGCTAACTAGACTGGAAACATTGATGAAAGAAAGAGCACTAGTGGAGGAGCATTCTTCTTAGGAAAAATTCTAATTACATGGACTTGTAAGAAAGAAAGTTGTTCCTCACAATCTACTATTGAAGTAGAATATGTTGTTGCTCCTATAAATTGTACAAACATTGTGTGGATCAAATAGCTACTCAAAGGATTGAAGGAATAAATCATAGAACCAGTGATACTTTATTGTGATAATACAAGTGCTATTAATATATCAAAGAATCCAGTGATGCACACAAAGACAAAGCACATTGCAATCAAGTATCATTACTTGAGAGAATTAGTTCAAGACAAAGAGGTAAAGATAGATTATGTTAACACAAAGGAGAAAATTCTTGATATCTTCACAAAAGAATTACCTAAGGATGCTTATGAGTATCTAATAGGTAAATTAGGGGTGATACCCCTATAAAAGGCTATCTAAGAAACGAGAAGATTTCCTTGCATCAAACAAGCTGATTGCCAAATGTTACAAGTTGATGCAGAAGATCTTAATTTAGGAGCTACCTAAATTAATCATAGAACTAAGCTACAAATCTATCACAAGCAAGGTGACAAAGGGAGAAACTGAAAAAATTATAAAATCCTATATCTGCATGTATTAAAGATGATATATTTTTGGTATATGTCTTTGGCATTATTGTCAAAGAGGGAGGAAGTAAATTAAACTAATCATCATTAGAAGAAGAGTTTTACTGATCAAGTGCAAGAGACAAGAAGGAGAAAGTCCTAAACTAATCTGCTGATTAGAAAGGAAAAATATCAAGAATTAAGTTAGAACAAAGAGGGAGACATTGATCAGAGGGCCAAAAAGATCATCATCAAAGGGAAATACTCTGTTGATCAATCCAGTATAAAAGAAAGAGGGAGAAATCCTAATCTACCTAGTAAGAGGAAGATATAAGAAGGAAATTAGAGGGAGTTACAAGAAAGAGTTTTTGTAACCTAATCAGAAGATGGAAGATGTTGATAAAGGAAGAAATTTAAATATAAGTTTTCTTTTTGGTATTGTCTTACTATTTTAACCTAGTCAATTTGGTTGAACAAGATGTTCATCATTTAATTGACTTGGTTGATTAGTTTGGTTTGCCATCAATACCAAAGAGGGGGATTGTTCAAATCTGATTGAAAAAGAGATTGTTAAGAGGGAGATTGTTGAAGAAGATTATGTGTTTCAATCACTTTTTTGTCACTAATGTTAAACCTACTATTTGCTGGTAAGACAATTTCTTATAAGATTCAAGTACTATCATTTAGTTGATTGATAAAGAGGATTTGATCAATAAGAGGTAAAAAAAGCACCTAGAGGAAAGGTTGAGTTATGATTATGTAATGAAGTACAAGGATCTATTAAGACAATGATGACATGGTGAATTGATAATCAACTTAAGGTTACAAATAATAGCTACACTAAGAAATTTTAGAAGAACAAATTAAACAAAGTTTGTCTATCAAGCTTGACTGAGTGGATAGTAGGTGCCGAGAAAAGTTAGTACAAGCCAAGAAGAAAGTTAGTTGGAGCCAAGTAAAATAAAATTCTAGTGGATGCCAAGCAAGACAACTAATGCCAAGTGAAGTTTAGTTGATGCTGAGCACCACTAAACTTTAGTTGATGTCGAGTAATTTCACAGTTGATGCCAAGTAACATAGTATGTGTTGAGCATCAGAAGATTGATAATGCCGAGCTATTACATTATGTTAAAGATCAAATATTTTCCAAATCTAAGCTGACAAATTTGTTTTATTGAAACTTTTGAACTAGGAGGAAAATAAGGATAATGAGCTGGTGGCACATAAATTGATATAAACTATTTTTAGGTGAATTCAAATGGATTCTAGGAGAAGTTTCTAGAAGAGATACAAGATATGGGGTAGATACATTGTATCCTACCTAATCCATCCAAATCCTAAAATGGACGATAGAAAATGGAAAAGTATATTAGTTTCCTATTTATAGGAATGTCTGGTCATGAAGAAAAGTGTCATAGAACAATGAGAGAGTAGAGAATCTAAGGAGAAAAGGCTTTGCTTCATCAAGTGACCTAAAAGGAGATTGCATTGGAATACTAAGAAAGAAGACAAAAGGAGATATATGCTTGAAGGGTGAACAAGCTACCAGAACTACAAAGTGTAAAAGCCAAGCAGAATGGAGGACTAAACATAGATATGAAATTTGCAAGAAAAGTTGTAAGTTGTATCATATCAAAGCTCTACTATTACTCTCTAACAATTTTATCAAGCTAGGGTAAATCCTTTGGATTAAGGTTGACCTAACAATCATTAGTAAATCCTTTAACTAGGTGGCATTCCAAGTGAATGGCCTAAAGTCCTCTAACAAGGCTCACTTCTAATAGGGTGATTGAAATCCCTTAACTAGGTCACATTTAATAGTGTGTATTGTAACCTTTAATAGGGTTGGCCTTTCATAGGGCATCACTTTTGAAGAGTGAAACAGAGTAGCATGTTACTGGTGGTTTTTTCCAAATTGGGTTTCCATGTTAAATCATTGTGTCAAGTGTGTTGATGAATCTATTATGTTTCATACTTTACATTTCTATAAGTTGATATGACAGTAACCTACAAATTTTAAGTAATTGCATATTCATATGGATGCATGCATGAATAGGAATGCTTTATGGGTTCACTAAGTTGAAAAAAGTTTTGTTTTTACATCTAGACCTTGAATAACCAATTCAACCCCCTCTTAGTAATTCTAAATAATTCCAATACTCTACTCTTGGTGGCTCCACTATTGGGGTATCCATTATGGTTCTTAGAGAAGAAGGTATTCACTCTACCATTGCTGGAGTTTGTTCTCATTCTCTAGCAATCAACCTCTTCTCCAAGATTTCATCTCTATGTAGTTGTACAGAGTCATCCCTTCCTACTATTTGATTTTTTGACTCTATGACTAGAGGAGGGAATGAAGTATCTTCCTATTCTAGTAGAGGAGGAGACGGTTCTAGTGGATTCCCTAGAGGTGGAGGATGTATGTCTAGTGGCCCTTATGGGAGTGGATGTAGTTTATTCTAATCCTCACCTAGTGATTTCCCATGTGGTGTGTCCTTTTTTATGTCTCCCTCCAAATAAGTCCCTATAGGTATAAAATCAAATTCTGAAAGATCAAACACATCTGATCCATCTCCCTTTATAGACTTAGTACAACCTCCTTGCTATTGATTGGTGGACTCTTCAACCTAAATTGGTTGTTCTTGAATTAATGGGGGTCTCTAGGTAGCCCTCATTCTTGCCTTTTCAGTAGACCTTGCTAACTAAATCCTCTTATTTAGAGGGAGATATTTAATTTCTTCCTTCTCTCCACCCTCTTCCTTGAGTATGGTTTCTATAATTTGAGGTGAAGGAGTAATTTTGTACTTCAATTTTGTTATCTTCACCCTGACCACCACTATTTTAGTCTTTCCTTCTTCAAAATTGATGGGAATGCCTATGTTTGCACTAGGACCTTTTTAGGCTTAGCCTCTTTGGGTTGAGGCTCTTCTTCCTCTTCTTCTCCTTTACTCTGTCACTATGGAAGTATGCAACTTCCTACTCATTCTTGTACATAGTTTTTGGCCTGACCGGGGACTTCTCCTGGTATGTAAGAATTGTGACCTTAGTCCCTTTTTACTTATTAGGCTTTGTAGGTGCTTTTTCTAATCACCCAAAAATGGTCATATAGACTATTAGCCCCCTTTCTATCATTTTTGCATAATTTATCCATCACTTATCTTTGGTCAAATCATTAAAAATCTATTTATTTGATTATAATATATGGTTTGACCACTTTATCCTATATCTCTGATTTAATTAAAATAAATTGCTCCATTTTAATTAAATAAAAAGCCCCACTTTCCACTTATCCTAAGTGTGCACACATAAAGCATTATTCCTATTTCAAAAATAAGAGGAAAAGGCATTTTTGTCTACATGTGAACGTGCAATTTTCTATGTGAGGAGGAATATTATATTTTCAAAATAACTTTAATTCTCCTCCACACATAATTTTCCTCTTAAGTCAACCATTGATCTTGGATAGGTAATATTCTTGTGCACATGGATCACCCAAGATGCATCCTCAACCCTTGATTAAGCCTCTCTTGGAATTTCTTCCCAACTGTCCATTTTTCTTTAAAAGCAAGAGATCTCTCCTTTATCTAAAAATTCTAGGTCTCTTTGTTGGAAATATAAGGTAGGCTAGATTAGTGAGAGGGGATGGGTGAATCAGGAACCAATAAAATCTGAAAGCTTTATCTAATTTCACCAATTAATATTTCATATAATATTATGATCTAATTGCATGCATGAAAGAATGAAAGCATTAAAACATTCATAACACTTTTGACACAAGATATTGTGGCCCAGAAACTATCTAATTAGAAAGTAAAACTAGGGTAGGGATGATACCCAAAAGCTTTAGTACTACAATATAAAGTTAACCTATTAAGGCTTACAATTGACCACTTCTGGTGATCTTCTCTGTTAGGAGCAATAAGGACTATGAGGTCCACCTTGTTAAAGGATTTACAGATATACAATGAAGTATGCACTCAGTTAGGAGATTTAACAAAAGATTGTTAAGTCTACCCTGTTAAAGGATTTAACTAATACACCTGTTAGGATGAACCAGTGGCTGATCTCTGATTTCCAACTTTGATTTGTTGGTTGAGATTCCTTGAATTACAATAATCACTTGACTGTGATAGATAAATCTTTGTTGCCCCTTATACTTTTTGTAGCCTTCTTTAATTTTCACCTTTGCTCATCATATTATCCTTATCATACTTACTTGGATATGATACAATGCATTACATATATACCAATCCAAATCATAACTTATTAGAGTCAGCTATAATACCAATTTCGTCATAATTCACAAAGTCAACACAACTACTATAACTCAAGTTCAGAAGACAAACTCAGTAATGTTCTAATACACAAAAAACATTATCAACACTTGGTAATATTTGGCACTTGGTTAAACTTGAAGTTCAGTCCATACTAATCACTTCCAAGTAGCTCAAACTTGGTCACCACTATGTGACTCGGTGAAATGACTCAGTTAATACTAGATTTAGATTGAGCTTGATGAACATAGTATAACTTGGTTAACATACCATAGCTCAGTTAACACTATGGTCTTCTTCACTTCCACAAAATAACTTGGTAGTTGGTGGTCTGATTTTTCACAGTGCAAAGAAATTCCAAAAATGTGTGTGAAAAATAATTTAATCCTTGTGTCCTATAGATTAGGGTTTCTCTTCTTATCATTTTTCAAAAATCTCATGTTACCCTAGTTGTGCCCTAATTTCTATGTTGTTTGAATTTTATTAAATTCTCAAGGTTTTTCATCAACATAGTCTTCAAAATGCCTTAAGTATGTTAAAACCTTAGGTTTATCTTCATTTTTTGAAAGAGTTTGCAAAATTCCTAAGTTCTTCTCTTTTATGGTTTTATGGTGTTTGAGCTTCCCGTAGGAGCATTATGCTTACTTACCTTTGTCTTCATGGTTATGTTTCATTGTTATAGTGTAAGGGTGTAAAGGAATTCTTAGTTTATGGCTATAAAATTATGTATCTCATAACAAAAAAGTGATGCACTTTGGAGCTTTTTGATCATACGATTGATCCTATAGTGAAGATGCATAAAAGGTTTTCATACTTTATAAGTTTGTATTATGGTTCCACGGTGACAAGTTAGCCGAATGAACAAAAGCTTTTCATTAAGGTACCTCTGGCTATACATTTTCCTTTTAAGCATATGATCATAATAATGTTTAAAGTGATCATGTTTATTAACTTACGGGGGTACGAGTGACAAGTTGAGTGGATGGGCAGAAGAGTGAGTTGCTTTGGTTCATGCACTTACATTTTTTTGAATGGCATAAGGGCATAAAGGCCTATCATGACATAAAAGGTGCATCATAGAAATATCAAATGGGTTTTATGATTCTACATGCAAGGGAAGCTCATAAGAGCAAAGCAAGGTTTGATTTCATCTACATGCTTCTGCTATTTTGGTTTGCAAACAACTATAAAGTGGTGTCATAAGGATGAATGTGTCATGTCAGACCTGGTAAATTGCCACTTAGGCCTTGAGAAGAGAGAATCAAGTTGCGACATGTCACATGTGTTAGATAGGCCCGAACCACGTGGAAAATAACTTAAGTCATCCATTTGCATGTGCTTAAATCAATGGTGATGTTTTTCTAAAATATAATCTAGGCCATTGATATTCTAAGAGAAAAGTTTTCCTTTACATTTTTACGTTTGCAAGTGTAGCGTGAGGGTGTAGAAGTGTTTCATGTCTCTTCTTATGGATACGAGATGGGTTTGGCATGTGAATGTAAGGAAACTTTTAAAAGGCAAGATCGTTCATTTCAGTGTAGGGGCATATAGGATGGAATGAAAGCTGAAATGGGTGTTTACGTTGTTACAAAATGCATTAGAGTGCAAAAATGTAAGGATTTTTTGAAAGGTTTTGAGATCTTACAATGAAAGGGGCCACGTAGGAGTGTAATATGGATTGCAAGGCCATACTTAAAGAGTGCTAACGCTTCTACGCTTGAAGTTTTTTGAAGGATCACCAGATAAGCATAAGGGTTTGATAATTGTATCTCTGGAGTTACTAGGATTGAAGGGTTTGGACTCAGCATATAAGAAAAAGACCAAATTTGAAAGAGGAGGTTGGCTGAGGTGTCATGCTAGTTAAGAAAAAGGATGAATTCACCATAGCCAAGTAAAAAAACAAAAAAACAAAAAGGTACTCTGGGATCAAATTACACAATTGATATTCTTTGCTGACACCCTACAAGGATGGAATTAAAGCTCATGCATGAAAAATTTATTAAAGCTGGTAGATTGCATGAATAAAGTATAAAGATTTGATTGAAGGCTCAAAGTATTTACCACTTCTAAAGAGCTTGTGTTTTCTGTTCTAAAAATTCTTCAGGCATCCATAGCTTTGTGATTTTTTGTGCCATTGTTGCAGGAGTTTGAGTTATAAGTTTGCAGAAAGTAATGGCTAACATGGATGTTGAGGAGGTCCCTACTAAAGAAGTAGAAGTGGAAGAGGAAGGTGATGATATTGTTGAAGTGATGATAGAAGGAAAGAAGAAGAAAGGGATAGAAAAAATTGAAAAGAAATCAAGGGTTCAAAAGCCAAATGAACATGCAGAGGACTAGTTGAAGATACTCCCAAGGTCATCTAATGCAGTTTTAGCTAATGACCATATTTTTAAAGACCCTTACTTCTTATGCAGAGATGAAAAGTACCCCAAAATTGATGGTTTTAATTTTTTCATGTATTTCTACCAGAATAGAACTAACAATGTACAAGTATGCAACCCATGGAACAAGAACATGGAAAATTTAATATTTCCCGAGGTATTGTTGATGTGGATTTGCTTGGAGGGGCAAATGGATGTTCCCATAGATATTGATGACTTATAGGGAAAATATGGGAGGAATAAGACTCATTATTTGAATAATGTGATGCTTCCCCACATCCCCTACAATGTCAAAAAGGTAGGGTAGATACCAAATAAAGTGGAGGATCATTTTCCATTAAGTAGATTCAAGAACTATTTTAAGAATAATATGTATGGATTACATAAAGTTCTAGGAAGTGATGGGGTAGAAGATTGTGTGTATGATTCATTGTTTTTAATAGCATTTGACATATAAGACCCTTTCCACAATAGGGAATATGATTATGTGGGTTTCGTTATGGATAGCATGCACCATCAAATTGTGAATGCCAAGAAAGGAGAGATGAAGGACTTCAAATTTCATCGCTTCTCATTGCTCATGCATCTGATCCTGTACAAGAACACTAGTTATATCAGTCAGGATTTCATTGATCAAACATTTGATGAATTTGGTGAGTTGCCTGTGCAATTATGGACTTGTATTTGGGATAAAAAATTTCATTATTCAAATGCAATTGTGTTTTTCAATATGTTTAGTGTTGTGATCATGAGAATGGTAGGTCATACCTTTTTTAGGGGCCCCAATGTTCTAAGAACATTACTCAAACCTTCCTATTTATATGATAAAGTGAAATTGGACCATAATTGGAGTGATATATTTTTGTTCAAAGAGTATTCCCTAATGAGAGTTTATGCATGCCCACAACCACCCCATATATTACCCAAATATTTTCGTCCTAGGTTAGCCATTGTTGAATTCTTTTGGTAGTTTTTATTAATGTATAAAGAGATAATTTTTCCTTCCCTACATAAACCTACATTTGTGTGTAGAAGTTTTAAAGTGGGAGATTTTGTAATTGGAAAGAATGCCCATGAAGAACTCAGTGAGCATTCACGTAAGTATAAATTTGCTATTGGACCTTACAAAATGTATGATCTAGACAATTATGTAACCAATGAAGTCAAAGTCATTAGGGGTTATATTCTGCCTCCTAGCAAACCCATCCCTATAGATGATTTAATTGCTAATATAGTAGCAACAAGGGGTCTAAGGAGTTATTGGGAAAATATTGGAGGATGCCTTGAAAAGGACCAACCCAGACTTTAAGGGTTTTTACACAATATCCCATATCCTAGCAATTTGAGGAAAATGATTGAGAATTTTGATCATATTATGATCCAAATGCCAAATGAGCCAATAGGAGAAGAGGAAATAGTGAATAGAGAGTCCCCTAAGCCTGATGTCTAGTTGGAAATTGATGTTGAGGAGGAGGAATAGCCATCATCTTCTACATGGGTGGCTAAAGGAAAAAAGAGATAGAAAACCATGCATATCCCAAAGAGGGTGGTGAGCAGAGCCCTACAAGTCATACCAAGAAATGATCAGTATTTTTCTGATATTAGGTAGAATTACTTGCATGAAAGGGAAATAGAGGTAAGTAGAGCTTTAATTGATTTACAAATTGCAGCCTCCAGATTGGATGATAGACTCATCCAGTCTAAGAAATTCATGGAAGATGATGATTTCATTAAATCATCTAAATTTAAAAGTTTTTTATACATAATTAAGCAAAATGAGCTCACATTGAACCTTATGTTAGGACAAGATCCTAAGAAGAATAAATAATTGGTGGATAAATTGTTGGCATATGATCCAGATAGTAAGACCATGGCCCCTACAGAAGCTAGGGAGTTGGTGCATAGAAGTAGTATGATTCTAATACCAGGATGGGACATTAAAAGTGCCTTTGTACTTGACCAAATTAGGAGACAAGAAAAGGAAATCAATTATGAGGCCAACAACAAAGAAGGCTTAAAGAGAGGGTCAGGTTTTAGTATAGATACTAAGACCCTAGTTGTATGGAGTGTTTCCCCTGACACTAACAAACCTAAAATGATGAATATAGAGGAGACTACTCAGGGTAATATGATTGTCTGGACATTGGAAAATACCATAGGCAAAGAGATCTCCAACATGGTTAAACACTTTGCATTCATGAATGAGGCAAAGATGGATCAGATTGAGGATAGGTTTGCTACTACCTATAATGAATGCTTGGATGTAAGGAAGTTGTATGAAGAATAGCTCAAAACAAGCTATGTGTAGAAACCAAGAATAGAAGAGTTGGAGGGAAAGGTTCAAAATCTAGAAGAGGAAGTTGCATCTCTGAAGGAACAACTCAAAACTATAGCAAAGGCAAAACATGCACAAGGGAGTGTGGAAGAGGTTAGGCACACTATTGAAGTACAAGTCCAAATAGAGGATATACCCCTAGGGGTAGCAGTGCTAGTGCTAGTGGTAAATGTGGAAGGTGAGGTTCCTCAGTCTGATGGTGCACCAAAAAGGGGTGTAATGTTGAGTATGCTAAATCATAGGGTAGGCATCTTGAAGAGAATATCTTAAGATGCATATAATGCATTCACCAATCTGCAAGCTACTGAGAAAATGTGCAAAGAAGCAGTAATGTGGCTTGACCCCATTTTCTAGCTATGGGGACCATATATGCAATTTTTTGATAGATTGATACCTCTGTTAGCTAAGAAGCCAAACCTTCCTAATAAGGTCATTTCTATTAAAGAGGGTATGGATAAAGTAAAGGATTTTCTATAGTTCTTTACAGGAAAATTGACAAATATTCAGAATAAGATGAAAGTGTTGATCAATGGTTTTTATTCCTTAATCCTTTCTATCCTTAATTCTAATAGCCAAATAAAAGATTGGAATGAATGGTCTAGTTCTTTTGACCATATTGTAAACTTGCCATAGGTGGTATCCATTTTTGAAGGTGATACTGATGAGTTTTCTTTCAATGAACTCATTGATACTCTATTCAAGATTGAGACTAAAATGAATAGATTCATAATAGAAGGGAAGGTAGTCACAGATACCAAGTGGCAAAATTTTGTTGGTGAACTAACAACAATAAAAGCATGCGAGTGGACAAAAAAAGAGAAGTCATTGTATGGGAGACAATCATAGAAATAAAGACTTTACCAATAGGGGGTAGTTGAAGAAGAAGACAAAATTGAAGATTTGATGCTTCAACTATCATGTGTAACTATTTCTGTTTGTGTTAATGTTTCAAGGATATTTTTAAAAGTTTGTTGTATTCCCTATTAAAAGGACACCTGTCAGTCACATTTTTCCCTTTGCTTGTTGCAACTCATTCTTATATAAATGAGTTTTCAAGGCATTGTGACAGGTCTGAAGGCTTATATAAATTTTTCTATTTATCAAAAGAAAAGTATAGTCGGTCCATGGTCTCTAATAATATATAGAAATGACAGAATCAACAAGATATTATGGGCTTTTCATTGAGTTTTTATTGGTCATTATATCAATCTTCTAAAGGATAATACAAAGGGGTACTTACAATATATCTGTGTCACCAATTTTTGTCTCCATTTTATGAGTTTGTTTACTTTGAGGTCATTTAAATAAAGTTTAATTGAATGAATGCAATTTGGATGGGTTGTATGTTGGTTTTATTGTTTCTTTTAATTCAAGGAGTTGTGTAAATGCTTCAGTAAATCAGTAGAGTTTATGAGTTTGTAAAAGAAATATTTCATAAGGATGGAAATGGGTGATTACAATTGATAGATTTATTTAAAAGTTAATTGAACTAGATCTCCTGCTAATAATTAACGTTTTGCCCAAGGGATAAGGCACTAGTCATATAAATTAGAATTGAGTGAGAGTAAATTCTACCACTACATATCAAATCAATTATGAAATCAAAATCATTTTAATTACATTTTGTTCAAGGTTATAAATGTTGGTCACCACTCATTTATATCTAAATTCTAAGCCTTAGGTAGCTGCTATTTCCAAAAATATTTGTGAACCCTGGGAGGATTATGACCAGATCTTCCTATGAGGGATGTATATAAATCCAAAAATATCAAGAACTGGATAAACTATGTATGTGTTAGGAACTAGAGATGAGAATAAGAATGAAACTAATATAATTCTTATACAACAATAGTCATTTGGATCATCCCTTAGGTATACCCACCTTGGTTCTGTAGAGCCTAAAGAGTAGAAAACCATACTTGGTTTTGTTGAAGTTTGATCCAAGTGGTTTGCACATGTAATTGTTAATAGGAAGTGGCTAATCTTTAGATTATGTGAGTATTATCACTTTGGTACTGCGCATTTTGTTGTTCAGTAGTTTTAAACACCAACTGTAGCTTCTGTTATGCTCAGTTTGCACTGTACATTGTTTATGAAGCTCGATAAACATTGTGTAGCTAGAAAAACACTACAAATTAACTCAGGTGCTTGGTAGATATTGCATTATGACTACTCACCTCAGGAACAAATGAATCACTTGGTTAACACTACTAAGTGAATGATAAGCTTGGTAGCAACTATAGAGCTTGATAGCAATGTAACCTTTTGACTAAGCATTGAATAAATGATAGACAAATTGACCTAAATGTCAATAATCTCCCCCTTTTGCATTAGTGAAAAAAACACTTATCAAACCAAAAATATGAACTACAAAATTACAAGTCAAATTTCCTTTATCATCATTTTGAGTCTTCAACTTGGTTAAGACTTCCTGCTATTATAGCTTCGTAACATACTCTATTTTTCTAATTTTTCAAAATTGCTTTTGTTAAGATATTTTTTTCTTATCTATAAAAATATCTACATACTACTATACTACTCCCCCATACATATATCTCTCCTATATACATACATCTAGAGTATAGTAGACTTCTCCTCCTTTTTGACATAAATGCCAAAGGTGTATAATATCTATATGTTAATACCAAAATGTGACAAGAAATCAAAATGTACCTTTAGAATAAGTACCATTGTCTTGTCCCAATTCTCTTGTAATACCTTACTTGCATATAATGAAATTTAAACTTCTACCAATAATTCCATCATGTGAACAGCTATGGAGAAGTTGTTACCATGGATGAGTGCCTTTGTATGTGCAATGTGTTTCTACAATGCATGCATGTTTGGAAGAATCATGCCCTATATTTTTGCAAGTGTGGCCCTGATCATGGCATCTTCCCTTAATAATTGTGCCTACAAATTTGTTAGATACATGATCCTTGTGAAGTGTGCAAAACTATAACTTGGGTCAAGTGACAACTGGTGTGCATGTGGCTACATGTCTTCATCTCTCTTGGATAGTTTCTCCTTGACCTCTTTTGTAAAGATAGATGTGTCACTTAACTTGAAAAATAATGAAACAAAATTATTAATATATGTTTCCAGCAAACCAAGAATAGTAGCTAACTCTACTTGATCTATTGCAACTCTTTGTGCGACTTATTCCAACACTCTGTTCTCAAATTTTCTTTTAGCTCTTTGTAGCAATTTATCCTATCTATTCAAGTATTTATTGTATTTGTGAACAATTTCTACTAACTAGTTCAAAATGGTTTTTTTTCCATCAACCTCAATACTCAAAGCATTGATAAATATACTCTTTAAGTCTTCAAGAACTTGATTTTCTTTCTTCTTTTCTTCTCTAGGCTTCTCCTACTTAGCTATATTCTTTAGTAGTTCACCCATGGTATCTATTTGATCAGGGGTTAGGGTAGAGATATCCCAATTTGGAATAACTATATCCTCATCCAGATCAATAGCTTCTATTTCTTTTCCCTTTTCCTTTAGAATGGTATAACCAATTTGCTTTCCCTTGTCTAAGACTTCAATACTTAGTTGAGACTAGTTCTCAACTGTCATTGTACTAGCGATGGATAGACTTGGAATAGAAATAATTGTAGAAATTGATGGACTAGAAACAAATGTATAAATGACACTAGCAAAAAAAAATTCCTTGCTATTGCTTGGTCAAGCTTGATGATGGAGGCACATGCTGCCTGGTAGATAAAGTGTTGAGCACTTTAGTTAGTGTACCACTCAATAGAACAAAACTTGAGCTTGGTTGGGTGCTTGGTATTGCAATGGTATTCACAACCAACTTCGTAGAAGCTTTCTCTAAGCTAGATTTCAGTAAGGCTATGCTTGAAGAGTGAGGAAATGAAGCCATAACTGCTACCACAATATTCTCTACATCTGTTTCTTCAATGCTTTGAATCTCTAGAAGTCTTCCTCCTATAGCTTCCTATTCTTCCTCCTGATCATCAAGATTTACATCTTCTAACTCATCATCTTTTATTTCTAGTTCCTCTTCCTCATCTTTATCTTCCTTGTCATCATCATGAACAAAAAAATCACTAGGTTTGTGCAACCCATAGATATTCATTCAATGTAGTTTTTTTTTCCTTTACCACATGCTCAATATCCTTAAGCAATAGCATGTATGTGCTCATCTTGAGAGTAAGCTTCTTCTCATTTTGTTTCAAGGATTCCTTTACTTCCTTCTCACTAAGGCTTGGAATGAGTTACCTCAAAGTCTGCTCAAAGATGTCCTTTGCAATTTTCTTAGCACTTTAGCAGGTAGGTTTGATTACTTGTAAAATTTCATTAGGAATTTCTTGAACAAGCTCATCTGGTGAGTACTCCCATTTGCCCAGTTTTGACATAAGCATGTCCTCAACCTACTTTTACTCTTCTGCATTCCTGGTTTCATACTTAAGAGATTTGAAATTTTCCATCCCTAATCCTTCTTCCATATTTTCCAATTTCTCTTGGAGTGTAGGTGCAGATCTTTTGAAGGTAATCTCCTTGGCTTCATATTCACCTAACTTCAACTTCTTCCTAGACTTGGCTGCCTTTCTTGTGAATACAGTAGGGGATGATTTGGTAGGTCTTGTTATAATAACCTTACCTTTCTTCCAGAGAGGCTCTTCTTCCTTAGATTTGGTTTCTTTTGCTTCATCCTTGTCATCATCATCTTCTACGCCATTACCTTTTCCATCAGCTTTCTTTGTGCCTTTTAGTAGCTTCTCTAATATTTTCCTTCCTTTACTCATTACTTGAGGTAGCTTTATTTAAAGCTCAATTCTTCCTTTTGTCTCATCATAAGTTTTAAAATAGGTGGCTTTAGGATTCACAGGCTCATTCAGCAGAGCTTCTATAATGTCTATAGTATCATCAATGTTAACCTCATAGTCTAGAGGCTTAACCCATGCCACTTTAGGCCCAACTACTTGAATGCATAGTTTTTCATAGTCCAACATGAAATAGATATCATCCTTGTAATCTTCTAAAAGTTTCTTAGGGATCCTAAATCTATTCTGCATCTTTTCTTTGAATGACTCAATATAGTTATCCATGATGCTATCAAAATTTTCACCCATTTCTGCTATACACTCATTTATCTAATATAAAAAAGGAATATCCTTCCTCCATACAATAGTACCTTTCAAAGGGAAAAACTTTTGAAAAAAGAAGAATAAACATGTCAAAAGGAAACCAAACTTACATGGGTTAATCTTTGACACCTTGATGCTTTCCATGTTTTATTTCAACTAATTTAACAACAACTTAGTAAGGTCAAAGGATAGATTATTCTTTACTTCCTTGTAAGCAAGATCAATAGCTTCACATGATATGATGTTCAACTAACTAGAGCTATAAATATTGTGTGCAATCACATGTACGTTGAACTTTAGCTCCATGTCTAATACTCCATTAAGATTCATACCTCTTCCATCCCACCTGACAATAGTCTTCTTAGTTAATTCTGCCCGACCTAGGGTTTTGGTTCTCTTAGCCTTGTTTAACATTAGAAGTCTAGTGATTTTGTGAATCATTTTCTTTGAAATCTAAATGGGTTGGTCTAACCATAATTTCCCATTATGAACACAACATAGGATAAATCTTATCCATTTCACTTGAAAATACTATGGCACATATAGAATATGCATCAAATTCTTGTTTTCCAAATGGTGATGCTCAGGTTTTAACACACCATTCACACATAACTTCTTTAATGACTCATCCATCTATAGGGCTGTGATTTCTTGAATCAAATAATGATAAAATGAATGGATATTGTGCACAAGAAATACCTTAGGTAGAATTTGAGACTATGAACCAGCTAGGTCGAGTGCCTCTATAATCACTAGACTCAACTTGAATACAGGTGCCTTGTAGTCGACTCCACGGAAAAGCATTTCAGAACCTTTCTTCACTTTGCTACTAGAAAATGCCATGCTTGGTAGAGTTTCTAAAACATTCTAGAAATCTTCAACAATAAATACTCAAATTTCTCAGTGCCTCTGAATTCACTCTTCATAAATAGCTCTAGAAATTTGCAATGAAACAATGCAATTGATTTCAACCCTTTTAATGAATTTCCTCTTGATCAACATTAATGCTTTGTACTTCATATGCGCTTGATGATAGACTATCCTCCACTCTATTTAGCTTTTAATGCTCAGGAGACATTTATAGCTCAACAGATTCACCAACACTCCTTAGGAACTATAAACTCTATTTCCATAATAAAAAATAATCTGCAACCTAACCCTTCTCAATAAGGTCTTGCGACCTAACCTAACTCAGTAAGCTCTTTGAATAATCAATTGGTGATCCCTGTGCATCTTGAATGTTGATTGGATCATTCTTCTTGCTAGCTAGAATTGATGTTAGATGACATATTCTATATCATAGTTCCAATGATCTCCATAGGGAACTAAGTTGAAATGATTGAGCCACCCAACTCATTGACTTGGGTGTCAATAACTTTATAACTTTGGCTTGAATTCTCTGGAGATTTTGGTACCCATTGCTGCCTTATTTTCTTTCTGATATTGTTAGCTTTGGCTTTCTTTTCATTTTCAATTCTGCCTATGTTCATGCAATTCTTGGCAAGATGACCAAGTTCTATACAAATAAAACACCTTTTTGTAGTATCTCTTTTCCTCATATGATGTTTCACATAGTTTTCTCCAATGTGCCCAAATTCACCATAGTAGTGACATCTACGACATGTCTTGTAATCCCATCCAAATATTGCTTTTACAATTTGTTCTATTGGGTTCCACTTCTTTGTTTTTCACTCTGAAGATTTGTGTCCTTGTTTCTTGAAATTGTGACATGTACCTTCAAACTTATGTTTCTCTTTGCATTCACTTGCTTTATGACCATGCTTATTGCAACTGTAACACTTTCCATTGAATTTTACTTTACCATTACTCTAGCATTTTTTTTATGCATGACCTATAGGCCTTTTATTCTTTTGAGCTCCTTACTGAGGTAATTCACCTTCTTTTGTGTATACTATTCCAGATTTAGCTTTCTGTCTATACTAAATTTTTTCATTCAATTGATTCATACTTTTTGTAGGGCCCATTTGCCATTGCACCAAAAGCCATGACTATTAGTGAACATGGAACACCACATAATTAACCACCTATGGGTAGGGGAGTGCATTGCATCACCCAACAATCTCCCCCTCGACACACATACCAGGTGCTTAGACAGGTCGAGAAGGCACCAGAGAGATTTGAACCCATGACCAGGCCAAAACCAGGCTCTGATACCAATTGTAGGGCCCATTTGCTATTGCACCAAAATCCATGACTGCTAGTGAACATGGAACACCACATAATTAACCACTTGTGGGCAGGGGAGCATGTCACATCACCCAACACTTTCTTGAGATTTCATCATTCTTTCATAGGTTTTCTTTTCAATGTTGAGATCATTTTGCAGTCTTTCATTCTCTAATCTTATATTCATAATTTCTTCATTTTCATTATTGAGTTGATCAATGAAGTCTGCATGCTAAAGGGATAGTTGTTGGATTTCATTATTCTTTTCTTCTATCTCTTCTTTGGCTTTGTTATTTTCTTCCATGACTTCACATAATCTGACTGATTACATATCTTATTCTCTTTTTAGCTTTTTGACTTCTTCTTGAAGATTGGAATTCTTTTCTAATAGGTTGTTTCATCATCTTTATCTGAATTTCTTTCTAGACATATGTCTTCAATTATTTCTTCACTATAGAGATTGTCATTCATTTGTACTACAAGATCTTTCCTTCTTTTCAATGATTGAGAGAGTTGCTCTTTTTCTTTCTTGAGTTGTCCAATAGCCAATTCCATATCTAAATTTTTATTGTCAATAACCTTATCTAGCTTGTATTCCTCCATTGCCTATGAGCTTGTCTCAAGATGTTAAACTTTTGATGTGAGAACATGAGAATCTCTGATACCAATTGTTGGAAATATAAGGTGGGCTAGGAACTGAGAGGGGAGGGATGAATTAGGAACCAATAAAATCTAAAAGCTTTATCTAATTTCACCAATTAATCTTTCATATAATATTCTGATCTAATTGCACGCATGAAAGCATGAAATCATTAAAACATTCATAACATGTTTGACACAAGATATGGTGACCTAGAAACCTTCCAAAATTAGATAGTAAAACTAGGGTGGGGATGATACCCACAAGCATTGGTATTGCAGTATAAAGTTAACCTATTAAGGCTTATAATTGACCACTTCTTGTGATCTTCCCTATTAGGAGGAATAAGGACTGTGAGATCCACCTTGTTAAAGGATTTACAAACATACAATGAAGTATGCACTCAGTTAGGAGATTTAGCAAAAGATTTTCAACTCTACCCTATTAAAGGATTTAACTAATACATCTATTAGGATGAACCAGTGCTTGATCTCTAATCTACAACTCTAATTTATTGGTTGAGATTCCTTGAATTAGAATGATCAACTAAAAATGATAGACAAATCTCTATTGCCACTTATACTACTTGTAGCCTTCTTTAATTTGGACTCATGATTATCATATTATCCTTCTCATACTTACTTGGATATGATATAATGCATTACATATATACTAATCCAAAACATAACTCACTAGAGTTGGCTACAATACCAATTTCATAATAATTCACAAAGTCAACACAACTATTGTAACTTGGGTTCAAAAGAAAAACTCGGTGATATTTTGATACACGGAAAAAATTGTCAACACTTTTAAATCTTTGGCACTCGGTTGAACTTGAAGCTTAGTCCATACTAATCACTTCCAAGTAGCTCAAACTCAATCAGTACTATGTGACTCAATGAACACTATGAAAATTAGTAGCTGTTGAATCACTTGGTTGACACTATATGACTCAGTCAATACTAGATTCATATTTAGCTTGGTAGACATAGTATAGCTTGGTTAAGATACCATAGCTCAATTAGCACTACAATCTTCTTCACTTCCACTGAATAGCATCATAGCTTCTGCTACACACAATTTGCACTATACATTGTTTATTAAGCTTGATAAACACTATGTAGCTCAGAAAACACTACAAATTGACTCAGGTGCTCAGTAGATACTGCATTCTAACTACTTGGCTCAAGAACAAATGAATCACTTGGTTAACATTGCTAAATGAATGATAAGCTCGGTAGAAACTATAGAGCTTGGTAACAATGTAACCTTTTGACTAAGTGTTGGGTTACTGATAGAAAAATTGACCTAAATGTCAACAATCTCATGCTAGCATAATGTTTCATGATTTCTAGGTCCTTTTTGGAGTCTTTTGGAGACTTGGAGAATTCTTGCATTTTGACATTTTAACTTAGCTCTAATTCTACTTGCATTATGGCATACTATAAGGTCATACCCAAAATAATGCCACGAGATCCATTACTTATCATACCCAAAATAATGTTGCGAGGTCCATTACTTATCATATGATAAGGTGTCCTATATTAGGAGCAAGAGGAGTGCTATGAATGGAAGCACTTACTAAGAACCTAGGATAGAGGCTACCCTTATTTTTCACTCAATATCTTGGTGCAAAGATCTATCCTAGTGGACTACCCAAATTACCCCAAGATTTGACTCATCATATGTGTTCCTTTAGATGTGGGTAACCCATCTATGACAAAGCCAATATCTATTATTAGCAACCACTTTGTGTGAGTCAAGGGAGCATCAAGTTGTGGGCCAAGGTATTGAGTAATGAACCATGTCCTTTAGTTAGATATTTCTTGATTTTTTCTCAAATGTTCTAGACCTGTGGAAATATTTTGAACATACACATGACAATAGTTCTAGAGCTTTCCTTTTTAGACCTCATATTTTCTTGTATCATGCAAGATTTCTTTGTTCCTTGCTTTATTGTTTGAAGACTACTCCATGTGTCACTCTCTTTCTTGAGAAAAAACTTTCTTTTAACATCAAACTTTCTATGCTATCAACTATTGTCAATGTTTGTCAACCAAGTCAAAACATCAAGTGCAAACATTTTCTTGTGTTTCTTGCTAAGGGGATTGTCATCATTTGGCTTTGATTTTCTATGTCTCTAGTGCTTGAACTTTCTTAAAATTACTCTTTGGTCTTATCACTCTTGGTATTTTCCACCTTCTTAGTCTACATTCGCTTTCTAGGACCCTCTTTTTCTTAAAGGTTACCTTGATCTCTTGACTACACTCTTTGATGGGGAAAGTTGTTCACTTGTTTTTTCTTATCTATCTACTTGCCTATTTGGGTGTCTTGCCTAACCCTTGAATTTACTTGCTGGTTTTTTAAGTTGCTTGGACACTTTCTTGACAAGTCAGTTTACTTTATCTTTACTATTTTGGTAATTAAATTCTCTACCTCTCTTGTTTGGACATCAAGTTATCTTGTGTCACCTTATTATCTTCCTCTAGTCTCCTCCATGCTTGGTTTTCTATCTACTTCTATGGCTTCAAAATTTGTGCTACAAAACCTAAACCAAGTCTAGATGATCATGAGTTCTTCCATGCCACTAAAGGGTTTCAAGACTTATACACTCGACACAAAGAACTAGAAGAGATAAATGATCTTTCTTACCTTCATCTCACTAGGCACATGATAGAAATAAAGTCTAAAATTGAGAAAAGTTTAGAGGAAAGAATGGAATCATCACATAATCTTACTTTAAGCTCTCAATATACACATGGGTCATCTTCTTCTAGGTCTACATGCTCTACTCTAAGACATCAATTCTCTTCATCTACTAGATATAAAGACCTCTTTAGAGAGCTAGCAAGTAAAACCTCCTTGGGTCATATGCCAAACTTTCTTAACAAGCCTATCTTTGAACAACATGATGAAGACATGTATGCATGCTATTCACTTGATGAGCAACAAGAAGATCCTAGACATTCTCTTGAGAGAACCTTTACTCACTTGGAAGGTTCTTATGATGCCATTTTGTAGACACTTCTTGATAATGAGTTCATCACATTACTAGACAACTCTAGACCTTGTAAACCTAAAATCAAACCTCCATGGTAGAGAGATGATCACTTTTGTAATTATTATGCAAAAAAAGGTCATAAAATTGAAGATTGCATTGAGCTTAAACATAAAATCCAAGATATTATTGATGATGGGATTGTTGATACCTCTAATTGCTCACGTGGTAAGTATATTTCTCTTAACCAAGATCATATTGTTGAACCTATGTCTAGTGATGGTCTCCTTGACACCTCCACTTCTTATACTTATGCATCTCACAAAATTTAAAGCTCTCCAACATGACTCTATCAAATAAAGAGCCTAATGCTTTCCACACTGACTATGCATATCCTTAAGGGATACCTCTAAAATAAACTCAAGCTTATCTAACTTGGCTGAAAACCTTTTCCATGCTACTAAGACTAAATATCCTTAGCCTTCATGTGATGTTATGCCTACTAATCCCACTTCCACTATTCCTTTGCTATCTCTTCAAGATGCTACCACAAAAACACATTCTCCCTTGTCCGTAGAAGTGGATCCATGTCAAGAGGACTCTGAAAAAGCTAAAGATCAAGATTGAGCACCCTTTTATATCCTTCAAGATGTCACTC
This sequence comes from Cupressus sempervirens, assembly GCA_028749045.1. NCBI lineage: Eukaryota > Viridiplantae > Streptophyta > Pinopsida > Cupressales > Cupressaceae > Cupressus > Cupressus sempervirens. The sequence continues at coordinate 993,036,096 of CM053792.1, forward strand.
TTTTATCTCCCAAATATGATGAAGATACCACTTCCACTATTTCCACTAAGCTTAGTAAAAATCATGATAAAAGTTATATGACTATAATATCTAAAGAAACATGTCAATATCAAAGTATCCCCTCATGTTCTACTTCTCCATATCCACTTCAAAACTATGTGTAGGCTTCAAATTCTCATACTAAGATTTTTTCTCATGTAAACTTTTCTCATGAGTCTATTGATGGCCTTGGCCATGTTTCTCACTCTAAAGATGTTGATATTCCTACATTCTATCCATTTTCATCTCCCAAATCCATTCTTGGTCCTTATCCATCTAAGCTAAATCCTTCTAACCTTCCATCCATGTTGGGATGATATGTTCCTCTACCTCCTACTTTCACTCCTAGCTCATCCCCTATCTCTCCTATCATACCTCAAAGACACTCATCCTTTATGAATCTTCATTCATCTATCCATATGAACCAGTCATACCAACCTTATTCATCCACAAATCCCAAGTCTTTTGGAAGAAATTTGGATGATCAACATAAGAAATACAAGAATTTGTTGAAAAATGAATATCAATATGTCCCATCTAATCGACATGTGAATGAAAAGAGAGAAAAAAGATTCAAAAGACCACAAAGGTCCACTAACGAAAGAGCTAAATCAAAGAAAATATGGGTTCCTAAACCCATTATTGAAGAAATATGTTCTAAAGTATCCAAAGGAAAATCTAAAGGTATATGGATTCCCATGTCTCTTTTGAAAGACTTGAATATTGAGATCAAATCAAAGTTGACATTCAAACTTCCAAAGGCTTCCACTCCACTTTCTTCCAAACATCTTCCTAAAAATATTCTAAAGTCTTCTACTCCATCACCTTCCAAAAGTCTCTTACTATATTATACATCTAAACCTCAAGCTATTTAATCTATTATTCCTCCATCATTTCACAACCCTTCAAGGTGTGTGTCAATGCTGATCTTTCCCACTTTTATACCTATACTTATACCATATTTTCAAGCCCACACCTATGTAATATCCCTAAACATATATTTGATGATTTCTTTCTGAAATAGCATTTATATCATAGAAACATAAAATCATATCATAGATAAACCAACAATGTAAACCATAGGAAATAATCCAATTGATAGTTATCTAATTGTTTCCTCAAAACTGACATTAATAACTTAAGCTAAAGCCGTATGAATTACAAATAGCAGTAGAAAACTAGTTGATTCTCCAACTCATAAAAAAATATTCCTTTCAAATCAATATATAGGATTTCAAGCATATAAAAATCCATTACAGACCCACAATGATAAAATTAGAAAACTCTCATACAACTTCATAAACACGCAATTGTATTATACAATAGTAATACAATAACTAGCACTAGAAAATGCAATATTAAATATAGATTTAATAGTAAGATTGGAATACTAGAATAAGAGCCTATAAGCGCAAATGAAACAACTAAACTAATGTTTCCTAGGACAATGGGCTTGCGTCCACTATCTGCCAACACGAGGGGCTATGTCCTCAAACTAGCTAAAAGCTAAAGCTTTATGAAAACTCTCACAAGAGAGAAAAACTAAATTGAATCATAAATCAAGCATGACCAAAAACGAGTCTCTTTCCCCTTTTAAAACACAAACCAAGACTCTTTAGCTCCCCTTTGGATTTCATCTTATTCCCTTATGGCTCTTCAAATTCCTTAAGGCATTTTGTCTTGTTCCTCCTTGACCTTTTGCCCCCTTTATAACATTAGATTGACTTTTTAATAATTTTATTCTTCATCTCATAGTCAACTTTAACATTATATAAAACAAGTCTTCATTATTTCTAATGTCCCAAAAAGGGGACATTACAAATATCCCCTCCTTAAAATTGCTTGTCCTTAAGAAATTAGTACCAGGATCCCATACAAATCTGTAGGTAGCCCTGTAGCCCAAATTGAAAACAATTCCATCCATACTATGAAGCAAGATGTCACTCTACAATCTATCTCTCAACTAGATCCCTAGATCCCATATAACTCTCTAAAAAAACTCTACAACTATAAACTAAACAATTCTAATTATCACTGATACCACTGAATCTAACCTCAAACTAAGAAGAATTACAACAAGGTCTTCAACAAGCCATAACTAAAAATGATCAACACCTAGATCCCAAACCCTATTGTTGTAACTAGCTAATATGATAAGATAGAAATGTATTAGTGAACTATGCATAACAAAGAAGATGATGACAACCTATTCTAAATAGATGATGTAATAAACAAGTTGCTTAAAAACTGAGTGTAACATCCTAGGTTGAACAAGTACCAATCTGTCATCTTCAATCTAGAGAATCTCTGATTACATAGGTACTATGAACAAGAATGAAGCTAAAAGAGAATTTCCTATGATCAACACATAACTCTCCTCAAAACTACACCAATATCTATCCAAAGGCTGATGTAAATAATCCAACCAACTCCAGTATGGTGTGAAATTAGGAACCCAATGCGGATTGATTCTATGATGTATAATTGTAGTCAATTCACCACTTCCATCCCGTGACCCATATTCATTACTAGGAATCATACTAGGATTCCATATCCTAAAATCATAATCATCTTCATCAAAAGGACAATCTTTTTTTATCTCAAAAAGAGGATTATTCAAAATCCAATCAGCATCTACTTCAAACATCGAGTTATCAATAAGCTAAATGTGATCTAAAACTTTGGTACTTGGTATTTTAGGACAACTATCCAAGTCATAAGTTTCTTGAATGCTATCAAGCTCAACAATGACTTCTTTGAAAAATTTATGCCTTTCTTTATCCTCCTTCTCCTAAGAGTGATTCATGTTCCTAATTTGATTTTGGGAAATTTGATTGTTCAATGCCTCATGTGTTTCCTTAAGCTCTCTATTGAGATCCTTAATCTCACTCCTCTCTTTACTCTATTGATCAACATGTGTTGTAGCAACCTTCAGAATGTTATCCCTATCAGAAAGTAAATATAGATATTCTGATTTCATAGTCACAAGGCCTGTTTTGATCACTTGCAAATTAGAAATAAGCCATTCTTCTTCCATTCCCTTTTTAACCTTCCTATAGAGATCCTCAACCATCTTGTGCATGTTTTCATAATGTACCAAAGATTCCACAACCATTTCTTCATTAACCCCCAATTTTTTTCTAAATGCATGCATTTCATTATCATGTCGATACAACTCATCATCTTGTAGTGTCACCTTGGATTGTTCCTCTGAATTTCTATCATGGAAGTAGGTAAAATATGGTTCATCACACAAAAATTCCAATCTATTATTTTCTTGTGTGCAACTATCCTCATCCACCTGTTTGCCAAAACCAACCTCCAATTCACCAACATAAAAACTTGTACCCTGTGCAACATCTTCTACTTGATTGTGAGAAGGCTACAATTCGAAGGTAGTTAATTGTTCTTCTTTTTCAAGACCCTCTGTTTGATGATTTTGGTTTTCTAGAAATTCTTCATATGCATCTTTGTGTTGATCTTTTGCAAGGAGGTCCTGAACCATATCCAAGTACTTTCTTTTTGCCACATCAATTGTTTTTTCTGTTGCAAATGAAAATCCATGTAATTACTAAATAGAAAAACATTTTGAATTTAGGTAGGAAGCTTTTGATACTCCTTGTAAATGTTGAGTATTTATGCCCTTATTTCATATTGACCATTAACATTTCTTCTCTCAAACTCATGATTCTCATTGTCCTTCCTTTCCATCTTTAGATCCTCACACATAACCATCTTATTAGCCAAAAGAAAACTCACATCTATCTCCAAAAATCTCAAAAGAGAGCTGAATGTTCTTGTAAACCAAAAGTAATATTTACTACTGTAATATGCAAAGAATTCTCATTTGTTTCAAAATTCTAGTTCTTATGTGCAATTGAATGAAACATGCACATATCTAGTCAAATGGAAGTAACAAATATTTTATCACAAATTTTCTACAGAGTATCTAGCACTTTCCTTTATGCATTTTTCCATTGTGGTATCAAGTTTCCATCTATCTACATGTGTTGATGAGGAGTGAATCATTTTTTTTGGAGGTGATACTTATATTGGTGTTGTGTAAGGAATCTAATGAATCCACCTATATCCTTCAACAACTCGATATTAAGATGGCCACTAGCACATTAAGTGACAAAGATTTAATAATTTACTTCTTCAAATCATCCCCTACACTATGCAATCCTAGTTTAAGTACACCAAAAAAGATCTCTGGTGCATTTACAAATGCAAGGACTGATGTAATTAAAAGTAGGCCAGTGACTATGAATCTCAGCAATTACTTGAAGGTATCCTACACCTACTCTCATCAAACTATTTGTGTCAACGAATACTCAAGCATAAAGAAACAAAAAGACCCATTTGGCTTACAAAGGAAAAGAAATCAAAATTCATTCAGTCCAAAATACCATGTCAATCTTTATGAAACATTCCATAAGGCTAAGGTAATAATTTTAAGTGTGTCCTTGCTTAGCTTATCCTTAAAATCTCCACCACAACTCTAGCAACTAAAGATGTGCAGGGGTATCAGTTCAAGAGTATGCTAGAATGAGTAATGGCCTTAACAACCATTTGAAGAACAATATTTGGACCTGAAATGTTAATGTTTAGATTGAAACCATGGATAATATCATTCAAAACTTGCCTCCCATTTGATGATGATCATCATGATGGTAAGAAATGATTCCAACAACTTCCTTTCAATGGAGGTATCATTCTTTTGCGAAGTCTAGAATCACCCAAATGTTATAATGAATAAATATATTATCATGCCATGTTCATGACTATCATTAAAAATTTCTTTACTTGGTAAGGTCAAAAGTAATAGGATTCAAGACAACTTGACACCTATTCACAATGAAATAGTTTCCTAGCAAATTATCTCTACTGCAAATTTCTCAAACTTTCTACCTTTCATGGTATGATCACCATGTGTAAAGGCCTTACTTAGTTAATGATCAAATATTGATTATATTTCATATTTCCTTGATTCTTCTCTTATAGCTATAGCAACACTCCAATATCAATTCTAGGTTGATGCTATTAGGACACACTTGACCCACTGAATATAACAAAACTATTAGCCTTAATGAGTATAGGAGGTTTGTTAAATCACCATCCTAATGACCTAAGTATAGGAAGGCATGAGGAATCAACTCTAGTACATATCACCCATAGAGAATCATAACAAGAAGTTGCAGGAGACCATTCAAATATTTAGAACTCTTGAATATGTGAATGCTTTATCGAGAGAGGTTTAACAACTCCTATGAATTTCCTTTTTGGTATAAGTTTCCTTTTGACGGAAATATATATATTTCCCTAAGCTACTCAACTCTTCCTATTACTACCAAAGAAATGTGCTTTCGATACCAATCTCCATTCTTGTATAATTACAAGAGTTTGAATGTTCTTTCAAAATAATATTAATTTTCTAACCAAGAAGCTACGAATAGTTTTTAACTTTGTAAAGTACCTCCTCTTTAGGAAGGTCTACACTAGTTGCATGCAATTTATGTAGCCATTTTAGAGTGTGTAACTAATTTTTCATGACATCTGCACACCATTCTCTCCATCTTTCTTCCTTTGTCTCCTGGTCAATCTTCTCCCTATATCTTTGATATTGAGGCTCTTCTAGTTAAGATATTTCACCTTCCTCCTTCACCCGCTCAATCTTAAGATGTTTCTGCAAATGTTCCCTATTTCACTTAATATTTTGCTTTGAATGATAAGACTTTCCATGCCCTTCTTTGGAATCTCTAAATGAGGTTTTTGAGAGATCTTTCTCACCCCTAGCACTAGGGTTTTTAGTTGGTAGGATCTTTGTATTTGTTTCCTTCTCATATTCAAAATCTTGTATAGTTACATAACCTACCTTTGGAGAAGAACTATTTGCAGTCTATAATGGTATATTTGGAGAGAAATGTCAATTGTGCAAAAATAAGACTTCAATATAATGTCCCCCTTTTCAATATTTTGGCTGTAAAATACTAGTTTAAAAGGGTTGGCTCCAAAATTCAAACAAAGTGCATTATAAAAAAAATACAGTATTGCTACTAACTAAGGTATTAGTCACAAAAAATAGGAATTGTGTCACATCTTTGCATAAGCCTTTTATAAAAAAATATTCTAATTCTAACAATGTTATTTATTGAGGTATCTTTTCACAATGATAAGCTTGTATATTTATCCAACCTATTTAAAGAAATCTCTTTGAAAATCTAAAACCTTGTTATTGACTAAACATTCTGATTGTACCTAATAGAATGGTAGGCTCGAGGCTCTGATACCACTATAATATCCGTAATTGGATATTTGTTGATTTCTTTCTGGAATAGCATTTATATTGTAAAAACATAAAATTGTATCATAGATAAACCATAAATGTATACCATAGGAAATAATCCAACTAGTAGTTATCTAATTGTTTCCTCAAGACTGATATTCAAAACTTAAACCAAATGCATATGAATTATCAGTAGAAAACTAGTTGATTCTCCAATACATAGAAACTCATTCCTTTCAGATTAATATATAGGATTTCAAGCATATAGAAATGCATTATAGACCTACAATGATAAAATTAGAAAACTCTCATACAACTCCATAAACACATTATTATATTATACAACAACAATATAATAACTAGCATTAGAAAACTCAATTTTAAATATATATTTAATAGTCAGATTGAAATACTAGAATAAGAACCTATAGGCATGAATGAAACACTTGAGTTGATGTTTCCTCAGACAATGGGTTTGCACCACTATCTACTAGGACAAGGGGCTATGTCCTCAAACTAACTAAAAGCTAAAGCTTTCTAAAAACTCTCACAAGAGAGAAAAACTAAACTGAATAAATCAAGCACGACAAGTAATGAGTCTCTTTCCACTTTTAAAACACAAACCAAGACTCTTTGGCTCCCCTCTAGCTTTCATCTTATTCCCTTGTGGCTCTTCAACTTCCTTAAGGAATTTCATCTTGTTCCTCCTTGACCTTTTTCCCTCTTTATAACATTAGATTGACCTTTTTATAATTTGATTCTTGTCTCATAGTAAATTTTAACACTATATAAAAATAAGTCTTCATTATTTCTAATATCCCAAAAAGGGTACATTATAGCCTACCTACTATCCATACTCCTCCTGGTCTTCCAAGGTATGAACTCTTCTATTCTATATACCTTTTCTACTATCATCTCCCTTTTGTCACCCTATTAGCATCTTTGAGCATACATTTCTATAGGCTTGGATTATCATAACTTATCCTTCCTATAGGAGCACTATCCAAGTTTAAAAAGCTTGAGCTCTTTCTAAAAATTCAAAAAAAGGAGAAAACAAGGAAAAAAATGAAAATGTGTCTTGGTGAAAACCACTTCTTGTGCCACCTTGGTAGCAACATAAAAGAGAAATAAATCTTCCCTATGGTGAAAACGACTTCTTGTGGAACCTTGGCTAAGTACCATGATGAAAACCTAGCAAATAGACATCATGCATAATTCTTTCCTAATCCATCTATTCCATCTTTACTCTTTGATCTTGAAAATGTTGTTCTATCCTTATGTATTGGTAATTTTATCCATCAAGCTTCCCTATTGTGCTTTCTCATTCATTCATAGCCTTTATATCTAGCTTTATTCTTATTGCTCTATCCCATCACTATCCTATCTAGTTGACCCCTCGGTCTTGATCACAATAAAGAAAAACACGGATCTTAGGCCTCTTGACATGTCTACTCTTTTAGATTACATGCTTTCATGCTATCTTGCTTATTGTCTTCCACTACTTATCCCATATGCTATCTTTATTATTTTCTTCAACTTCTTATCCTACATGCTATCTCCTTTCTTGGCTTTCTTGACTTGTCAAAAATGTGCTTCATATGGCTATTTTATGCTTTCCCTAGCTTGGGCACTCTTAAGAAGTTAGTCCTTCAGGATCACTTTGACTTCTTCATACTTCTTTCTTATCCATCTCTGCTTATCCACCATCTTTTTGCTCCATCATAGCCTACACCTTTCTCAACCATGGAACAAATTAATGTGATCTTACTTGAGAACTAGTAATCTCTAAATCATTCTATAAAATAAAATAAAAATGATATATGGTCATGAAAAAATCCTAAAAAGCATATAATTTCCTGAAAAAATGATCATCTTAGTGAAAAACTAGCAATAGACACATTGACGTATCGCCAAAAAAATCAAATATCTCAAAAATACTAAAAAAATATTAAAAGAGTCTTGATAAAAAAAATTATAATAAAAAAAAATCTTTCCAAGTAGTGAAAACCTAGAAACAAGTGCTACTAGAGACCCTTGTACTTATGTCCATTAGCATATTTCTTTTTCCTCTAAGCTTAATCCATTTCACTTCATATGTCATTTTGGTATTCCTGGTTTGGAGTTGATCATAGTCTAGGTCTAGGGAGAATAGGTAGTCTTTTTCTTTTTCTGGGATCTCTTTGTTACATTGATATTTCTTTAGAAAATCTTACAAATAGTGTTGCTCAACACTTCCCCTTGACATCGAGTGTTTCTCAACACTTATCAGATACTTTAGATAAAGTCTAGGATGTCATGATGTTTCTCACTGGCAAATTGGATGTCTTAGGAAGATGGCTTTGTGACACTCACACACACACATAAACAAAATTGACAGAGACTTTCTCAAACTTATACTCTTTGTTTGTTGTCATGATAATTTCTTTGTTGAGTGTCCTTCCCGAATAGTCTCTTGATGATGTATTAGACTAGAGGACTGGGGGCATGGGGCATTTTTTTTTTTTTTTTTTTTCTGTATGTGGGTGTTCTCTTTGATTTTATCTTAGGTGTCTTATGCATTTTTCTTGGTCCCATGGAAACTTAGGATTAATTCAAAGGCCGCATCCTTGTCTATATTGCAAGTGCATACTTGTGGTCATCTCAACTTTGTTGTGTCTTGATGCAAGCACAATCTTGCTACATTAAAACTAGGGGATCTAATTATGTAGTCATCTTGACCTATATGTCTTTGATGCATAGGTTGGGTCCCCACATTTAAATCTAATATATATCATATTTATATCTTCATAGGTCATCCTAGTGATGGTTGTATGATCTTTTGATGTCCCTAATAAGGCTCGATGACAAGAAAATACCAATAAAGAGGACCTACTTTTCACAACCCTTGCATCATGTAGCTTGCAATATAGGTTTCATTCTTGGGAGTAGTCTTGGATTTTGAGTGTCAAGAGAACCTCCCTCATCTTTTATGGACTTATAGTTGACTGCGTTCATCTTCACTTTCTTCTCGATCATATATTTTCACTTTCTTGATCTTTAATTTTGCCCTTCTTGTTGGGATAAATTCTAGTTCTAATATTGATAATAAATGTTCCAGCTTATCTTGCATCTAAATGTCAATTTGGGGTCATAAACTGATGAAAGGTATAGTGGTAATTTGCTCAAGGGATGATGATAGCATGTGAAGTGGGGGATGAGTACAACTACATCACACAAAAGGAAACCTACAATAAATAAAACAATTCTAAAGATAGGAACTATTACTTCCTAGTAACTGGAACTATAAACACATCAAACAGAACAAATAATTTATTAAAAATATCTCACCAAATTAATAGCACTAAAATCAAACATTAATCAACCTTCCAAACCAAGCTCAAAGCATAAATATTTAATAAAAATTAAACTAATAGAATCTAAATCTCATGATCATTAAAGTAAATTTAAACAATCTAAATTAAATAAAATCATACTATTTAAAATCATACATATATTAAAATAAATTATAGTTATCTTAGTTTAAAAAAAATAATTAAAATAACATAACTATTAAAACATATAGAGCTAATATACATAAACTAATTGAAATAACGCAATTATAAATGAAATATATCTTAATAAAATAAAAACAAACCAAACAAATAAATAAATATTACTGAGCCACCCAAGGAGTGGGCCCTTGCTCCTGGTTTGCACAATGGATTAATGGATTAAATTACAGCTTCTCTACACAAGTCTGATCATGCAAATTCCAATTTTCATTTATCAAAGAAGTGATATAAAAGATTATTCTCTCCTTTTTCTTCTCATGTAGCTCATATTTATATTATAATATGGCTAAAAGTTTTTCTCTATTTTCATGCCACTTTTCTATTATTTTGTGGCTCACATTTGGATTTTCTATTTGTTGGAAATAACTTCCCTAAAATGTAGGAGCTTATTTAGCTCATAGTTACAACAAAATAGGATATTGTTTTTGACGTGAATTCTCTTCCATTGAGTCATAAACAACATATCAATTTAGTTACAACAAAATAGAAAAAGTATCTCATGGAAACTAATAATATAGCACAAATTCATTTGCTAAAAAATAACCCTATGTGTAAGACAAAGTGTATAAAATTTGACTGGTGATAGGAAGTCTGGCAGGTGACAAGAAGTTGCAGTCCCAATTGATAGGTGATAGGAAGTTGCAGAATGTTCCTGTAGTAGAACATTCCTATAGTAGAATGTTCCTGTAGCAAAATGTTCCCATGGTAGAATGCTGCAATCTTGATTTTTCAAAGGCTTAGGATTATAACTAGTAAAATAATCAATAATGTATTTCTATATTTAAATCCCAAAACCATATTACATACTACTTACATATGTTAGATCATATGCAACATAAAATGGTATAATATGATGAATTAGAATAATAATAAAACATGGAAGTGAATATGAAGGCACATGAAATAGATTAAAATATGGCATAAAAATGGATCACAAATGACTCTCATCATTCCCCCCAACTTAGTGTATTGCACATCCTCGTGCAATCATTATGATCAGAAGGTCTTTTGTTTGAATTAAAAGCACTTTGAATTTACAGTTTTGGCATTGTGTCCACTACAAACCATGATAAATCATATATAAACACAAATCCCTTTGACAAGCTTTGTTATTTTTTTGTTTTTATATTGGTTCGATAGGGATATCTCCTTCAAATTTTCATAATCTATTTCTTTTTCTTTTCTTCTCATTTTTTTATAGAATCGTGGTTCAAAAGGTTGCATATGGGAGAGTTCATGAAAATGATGCACAAGCTTATTGAAAATAGGAGAGATGAGAGACAAAACAAAAGCTATTGTATGATAGCTAGAATGGATAGTGTGATGGAATTATTAAGGAAGATGGATGGAAGATAATAGGATGACATGCCTCCACCCAATTGAAAGGGTGGCCATCCATGGGAAATAAGGAGAGGATAGAGAGGGGTGTTGCATAATGATTAACATAATAAGCAATACAAAAAAAGTTAAGAGATAGAATAATGAAAAATAAAATTGATTGTTTTACCAACATGAATGTACAAAGAGAGAAAGGTTGGAACATAGAGTAACTCACCAATTGTCACCACCAAAAGAGAGGAATCAACATCAATGAACCAAGAAAGGCATCTAGAACTGCAACACCACAAAATACCACCATTTGACTGAAAGCATCAAAGAGAAGACCACTAGAAGGAACCATAAAACTATAACATAAAGGGCAAGCTAAGGCTCCACCATTATCAATTGAATCACTAGAGATCATATAGTAGGTAGAAAATTCCACTGAAACACCTCAACTGATCATGCAACACATACTAGGGTTGATCAAAGATTTGAGTATCACATTGAGCTACAAGAGTTAGTGACAAGAGGTGCCAAGAAGGAAAGAATCACTGAAGCCAATGGGTGTTCTGAAAAAGAATGATTAGCAGAAAAATCAAGAACACCAATTATTGCATTTTTCATTTTTTCATTTTTTTGTTTTTGTTTTTTTTTTTCCAAAATAAAATTTGATATCAACAAGTGACCACTGGCAAGTCAGTTTTCAATCACTTACCACTTAATGGCACTGTAAAAATAGTTTTCACTGCTAATAATTTATTGTGCAGTTAAGATCCACCAGAAACTAGTTTTCAAATATTAACTAGCCAACAACACCCAAAGGTTTTCATTGTTGGATCTTTTATTATTATTTTTTCTTTTTTCCTTTTCCTTTTTTTCTATATTTTTAAATTTTTTTTGAATTTTAATTGCATACAATGACCAAAGAAATCAAATCCTAACATGGATGATGAAATATGACCATCAAAGCTATGATTTTTTTCCATGACCTCATAGAAGGCACTATTGAAACTTAATGTCCTAATGAACTTGAAATGATGACTAAGAATAATCTCCACAAACCTAGGAATATTGAAACACTTGAACAAATCAACCTTGATTGATGCATCTCACACTACTAAATTTAGAAGTGCCTTGTAGAGATTGGGAACATGTACTAGCATATTTGGATGAAAGAATTACTCACAAGGATGATGATACTCATATGACAGTGCTCTGATAATGACAAAAATGTATCACCTAACATGAAGTTATGCTACATATCCTATCCTTGTAAAGAATAAGAGCATCCATTTCTTGAAATAAACACACCTTCATTATCAAGGACAATGTCATAGAGTGAAATACCAACGATGGTCTCCAATGTGCCCATAGAACTTCAACGAGGAGACACAACTTGAGGAAGGAGTGTGATGATCTACAATGGTTTCAAAGTTTTTCTAGACGTGTAGCTCAAAATGAATCATGAATCTCATAAATCAAGTTGCATATTTTGCTCCATGTGATAAATCACCAAATTAAAGAAATCTCATCTCAAGGAAATGAACACCTTATGCCAAAATAAACATGTGATCTTGAATAGTGAAGCACAAGCAAATTGATATGCATTAGATAGCTAGCAAGCCCACATAATGTTAACAAAGTCAACAAAGTATGTTTTACAATGCTTGTATAGAAAAGAATCATCAAATGGTATTAGTGCTAAAATCATCTCACAACAACAAGAGACCTGTAACTATATTCTCAAAACCAAACATATCAAGTATAGTAAAGCAATTATTATCCAATTAATAACCCTATCATGAAGTGAGTAATGCATTTTTACAACTAATAGGTAGCATTATGAATATGAATAAACAACTGATAAAAACAAAAGAATGTGATTAAAATGAGTTATATCAATGTCAATCAACATAAGAATACATACCTTGAATTGTTGAGATGTCACATGTCAAGGTTTTCTAAAAAGGACCAACAAAAAAATCATTGAAGTTTTGACTGGAAATCATCCAAGAAGGACAAAATCAGAGTGACTCCCCCCAACTTAACTTCATTCTATAAGGTCATGAAATCATTAGGATAACCAAAGAAATTAGGTAACCCAAAGAGAGTAACAGATCAGTAAAATTTTGTGAGCCTTTTTGAATGATAGATAAACCAAATATTTCAATAATTCAATGGATGTACTCCCAAATTAACTGTAAGATATAAAAGTATTGGGAACTTGAATTATCTAAGGAATCAAGAAATTAGCACATTTTATAAATGAATGATCATCGTAAGATACAAGAACCAAGAATAAAAAATATATGGATAGTAATACCTTGATTCTTGTTAAATAAATGAATCATCTATAGTTTATTTGGTCATCTTAGGATAATGGAAAGAATCAACAATGAAGAATAATGATCATCCAGTTTTAACATTTGTTGTTTGGTCATTAATGTATAGTATCCCTTATAATTGTGCTTAATCAATTATTGGTCCTAGATCAAAAAGTATGTGAGGAATGCATATTTTAACCATAGGCCTCATATGGTTTGATATGACTTAGTGCATGATTAATATTACCACACATATTTATGAGTCCAATAATTAAATTTGGTGAAATTTGAAGTAGGCTCATTTATGGGTATTTGGAATTCACTGAGTGGAATAGAAGAACAAGGTTGATTATAATTCAATAAATAATATTGTTCTTCTAATTCAATTAAACCAAAATTGCATCCCTTAAGTGCATCAATATATTCCAATGTTGATTTATCAATATCAAGCACATTATTAGATTGTATAGGGATCCGTTAAAGTTTACATGTACTATTAAACACCTTATTATGAAGTGGTATATGAGGCAATATAGTTTCCTTTGGTGGATAAGGTGGAGTGTAATGTGAATGAGATAATGAATATAGTAAGAAAAGTGAAGGAGATAAAGTAGATGGAAATAAGTATGATGGGTGGAATAAAGATGACAAGGATGGATATGGTGGTTGTTGTGAGTATTCATGATGCATATTATGTGGGTAATTATATTTTGAAGAAATATGTTGGCTTTGTAATGAAATAGAATGACAATAAATGTTACCAACATAATACATACCTTGATCTTCTTGGGTTGGTATTTGACATGGAGTACTAGGTTCAAGGAAGAATTGTTCACTTTCATCCTTATCATGGAAACGTTCACAAATATCTTTTACTTCATGTACAAAATGCTCTTGGTTGTTTAGGCATAGGCACTACTCATCTTTCCTGTAGCAATTAGAACAACACATGGTTAAATTTTCATCATCAAAATCACATTTCTCTAAGAATTCATCAATGATTTGCTCATGTTCAAACATAGGGATAGAATTCTTGCATACCTTTGATAAGGGAAGTTCAAGATCATTAAAGTGGCATTCATTAGGTAGAGAGGGTATTAAAACATCACCTTTGGTCAACATAATTCCTCCACCAAATTTTGTTTTCATTTTTTATTTGTTTGGAGTACCTTGAAAATGCATCATTTTTAACATCATTTGTTTTTCAAATTTTGCTTTTTGTTTCCAATTACCTACAACAACTAGTGGTAACATAAACATGAATCTAACTTCTAAGATCTACTTGGAAACTCTAAAACAATGCACCTAAATGACTTACTCTAGAGTAAACCTAAGGTACCAGACTTAGCAAGGTCGACACTTGATCAAACATTCCCAAAGACACACTATTCCTAACTTGGCTTGCTATGATTTCATGCCTTTAATACCTTTCCTTAGCAATGGTGCCAAAAATATTGGGATAAAGTGTGGTTCTAATATTGATAATAAATGTTCCAATTTATCTTGCATCTAAATGTTAATCCGAGGTCATAAACTAATGAAAGATATAGTGGCAATTTGCTCAAGGGATGAAGATAGCATGCCAAGTGGGGGATGAGTGCAGCTACATCACACAAAAGGAAACCTACAATAAATAAAACAATTCTAGAGATAGGAACTATCACTTCCTAGTAACTGGAACTATACACACATCAAACAGAAAAAATAATTTATTAAAAACATCTCACCAAATAACATTAAAATCAAACATTAATCAACTTTCCAAACCAAGCTCAAAGCATAAATATTTAATAAAAATTAAACTAATAGAATCTAAATATCATGATCATTAAAGTAAATTTAAACAATCTTAATTAAATAAAATTCTGCTAACTAAAATCATACATATATTAAAATAAATTATAGTTATCTTAGTTAAACAAAACTAATTAAAATAACATAACTATTAAAACATATAGAGCTAATAAACATAAACTAATTGAAATAACACAATTATAAATGAAATATATATTAACAAAATAAAAATAAACCAAAAAAAAAATGCATAAAATAAATATCACCAAGCAACCCAAGGAGTGGGCCCTTGCTCCTAGTTTGCACAATGGATTAAATTATAGCTTCTCTACACAGGGTTGATCATGCAAATTCCAATTTCCATTTATCAAAGAAGTGATATAAAAGATTATTCTCTCCTTTTTCCTCTCATGTAGCTCATATTTATATTATAATATGGCTAAAAGTTTTTCCCTATTTTCATACCACTTTTCTATTATTTTGTGGCTCACATTTGGATTTTCTATTTGTTGGAAATAACTTCCCTAAAACGTAGGAGCTTATTTAGCTCATAGTTACAACAAAATAGGATATTGTTTTTGATGTGAATTCTCTTCCATTGAGTCATAAACAATATATCAATTTAGTTACAACAAAATAGAAAAAGTATCTCATGGAAACTAATAATATGGCACAAATTCATTTGTTGGAAAATAAACCCATAGGTAACACAAAGTGTATAAAATTTGACTGGTGACAGGAAGTCTAGTAGGCAATAGGAAGTTGTAGTCCCAATTGATAGGTGACAGGAAGTTGTAGAATGTTCTTGTAGCAGAATGCTACAATCTTGATTTTTCAAAGGCTTAGGATTATAAATAGTAAAATAATCAATAATTTATTTCTATATTTAAATCCCAAAACCATATTAAATACTACTTACATATATTATATCATATGCAACATAAAATGGTATAATATGATGAATTAGAATAATAATAAAACATGGAGATGAATATGAAGGCACATGAAATAAATTAAAATATGGCATAAAAATGGATCACAAATGACTCTTATCACTCCTCAATATTCTATCATCATAAGAGGTTAATCACATAATCACATCTAGCCCACCCCTCAATTTGACTTAATTTTTAAACTCCTCACATTTATGCGAAACTTGCACTCTTACCTAATTTTGACATTCTTGATCCATTTTTGGGCTTGAAATCAAAATCTAAGCTCATCTTGCTTGTCAAATTATCCTTTTAAAATTTTATCTTTTTCTATGCAATTGACTATTATTTTGAGGCATTATATCATCTTTTTATATGTGTTTTCCCTAATTTTTATGCTTTATCATTCTTGGTCAACTTAATTACACTGGGGCATGTTTTGTCATTCTAGTGGTCACTTATCTGCATCACTTAATCTATTATCTTGGACTTAATTCTTTACCTAATTGATCAAATCTATCTATTTGGGTTTCTGTATCTCCTCTATTATCATTTTGATTTTGATCTCGAGGGAGCAAACATATCTATCACTTGATCTTTGCTCTTTCTCTAGGGTAGGATCTTTACTCAGTTTTCTTTGTTTTCTCAATCCCTGATTGGCCTCCCTTAGTCTTTGCTCAATCTTCAATCATTTTTTATCTTTTCTAGGTCCTTGCTAAGTCCACTCAGTTTTTGTGCAGTTCGCTCAGTCCTTGTTTAGTCCTTGCTCATTCCTTGATTTCTCTTTTCTTAGACTCCTTTTCTCAGCCACTTGTTCTATTCTGGGACAAGATATTTTTCTATTGCTTTGACATCATCATTCTTTGACGTAATGTGTTCCTAGATTGATTACACACTAGTCAAAGAGGGGCAAATGAAATTACCCAAAAATGGTCATATAGACTATAAGCCCCCTTTCTAGCATTTTTGTATAATTTATTGATCACTTATCTTTTATCAAATCATTAAAAATCTATATATTTGATTATAATCTATGGCTTGACCACTTTATCCTAAGTCTCTTATTTAATTAAAAGAACTTGCTCCCTTTTAATTAAATGAAAAGCCTCACTTTCCACTTATCCTAAGTGTACATGCATAAAGCATAATTCCTATTTTTTAAAAAGAGGAAAAGGAATTTTTTTCTACACATGAATGCACAAATTTCTATGTGAGAAGGAATCTTCTATTTTCAAAATAACTTTAATTCTCCTCCATACATTGTATCCTCTTAAAGTCAATCATTGATATTGATTTAGTGAGATGCTTGTGCGCATGGATCACCCAAGATGCATCCTCCACCCTTGATTAAGCCTCTCTTGGATTTTCATCTCAAATATCTATTTTTTCCTTAAAAGGGAGAGCTTTCTCCTCATTTTCAAAATTCTAGGTCTCTCATGCTAATGTTATGCTATAGGATTTCTAGGTACTTTTGGAGATTTTTGGAGACATGGAGCATTCTTTCATTTTGGCATCTTATCTTAGCTCTCATTCTACTTGCATTATGGCATAATTTATATATTAGTTTCATTTATGCTTTACCGTAGTTCGTTTTGTTAGCTAGGACTTGCATCTCATTTGGCTTAGATCTTGCATTTCATTTTAATCTTCCATTATATGGTGCACCTTTTAAGGGTTGCTTAATTGGCTTCATTTGAGATCCATTATCATATTTTTATTTTCTTACATCAACCTTGCGCATCATCTATATGAATCTCTAAGCCACCTCTTGAGATGCTCTATTTAATGAGTATTCTCAAGAATAATGGTTTATATAAGTGTGACACATTTTGTACACACACTTGTAAGGTTGGCACATTAGGGATTGGCTCCAAGTAGAAAAGCCTTTTAACCCAATTCTTCATAAGTTGGATGACATGCCTTTCCTAGTGTTAGATGACATGACATTGATAACTTATTAACCTTGTAGATTTTACGTATTTCCACTTGATTCTTCTTTGAAGCTTGATTTTAGTAAGGTAGTGATTAGGTAGTGCTAACCTTGTTTCACGCATTTTGTTTTTTGACAAGGGTTCTTTGTGAGACTGTTTCTTATTTTTCTATTTCCTCCTTTTGTGCCCCCTTGACTGTATTTAGACTATCCACCAAGGGGTGGTGTTCAATTCTTGGACCCTCATCTTTTGATGTCTTTCTATGTTCCTCTTTTACTGAAATTTGGGAAATTTTCATGCCTACAAGGGATCTCAATCTAGTTATGGGGATAAAACCTTTCCCAAAATGGAAAATTATAAATTAGGCTATCACTGTCTACTTAGGAATGAGTAACCTAGTCAATCATTTATTTGTATGTATGATTGTTGTCACAAGCAATCGGTCTATTGTCCAAGCCAAGAGTCAAGAATCGCCTATTAATTTCACATAACATTAGTATTTAGTTGATGGAAGAAATGTAATCATCCACCATCTTTAACAAAGAAATACCTCTTCCAAAGGTCGAGATTGGGTAAGCTGGTTCACTTACCTAAGAAATAACCTTTCCCTGACTTAGACTAAAATGAACACATCACTATAAAAATTTAACTATGACCTTTTTTCTCCATTTTTTCTTTTGTGGGATAACTAGGGCCTTAAAGTAGTATTTGAGGAATTGGTCATTGACAGGCAAAAAAATACATTCCCCTTCTAGTGTATATAGCCTAATAGTATTGTCTCCTAGAATTTCTGCAATTTAGTAGTGGCTGACCCATAGACATTAGAATTTAGTATGACTTCCTCATTTTTCCCGTTCTTTATCCCACATAAAAATTAGGTCAATGATTCTAAAAGCCTTTATTGTGGCTCTTTTATCAAAGTAATGCTTGACAACAACTTGATATTTTGACATATGTTCTAATGTCACTATCCTTTGCTCATCCAACTCTAAAAGGTTCTTTAGTCTAACTTGGAATCTATCCATATTTTACAAGTATCCCCTCAAGAATTTCATCATCAAAATTTTGAGATTGAGGAGGAAAATAGGCTCTTGGCCATAAAGAAAAAAATAGGGATATCTTCTCAAACAATTCTTAATTATGATCCTCTAAGTTGACAAGGCATATTTTAACTGTGTATGACAGTCTTTTAGATTCTTTGTGAGTAAGCATTTTATGACTGTTATCAAATTCTTGTTGGTAGACTCAACAACTCCATTTCCTTGTGGGTAGTACTTGAATAAAAACTTGATTATCACCTAATTCTCCAAGGCCCATTGGGTAAAGAAAATTCATGCAAAGGAGGATCCATTATCACATACTAGAAAAAAAGGCATTGCAAACTTGGTTACGATATATTCTTCAAGAAATTTGGTGACTACTTGTGTAGTAAAATTATGAAATGTTTTAGTTCCAATCCACCTTGTACAATAATATGTAACTATTGGTATGAAAGAATGTCATGTAGAAGAGACAGTGGGTTCATAGGCCCAATGAAGTCCAACCCCAACTTGGTGAAAGGGCGAACCTCAAAGATTGGTTGTAAAGGTACAACTGGATTTCTCTCTCTACTATAAATTATTTGAAAAACACGATATGACCACACATGCTCCTACATATCCTTGAAAAGGGTAGGCCAATAATATTTGTACCTCAGAATCTAGTGAGTTGTAGCTTCTACTGAACCATGCCCAATACCATATTTATCATGATATTGCTCCAACACCTCTTTTGCTTCCTCATGGTTCAAACACCTCATGTATATTTCTTCATAGTTCCTCTTGTAAATTTTTCCCTCCTAGAGCATATAGGAATCACATTTCATTTTCAAACCTCTGCATTGGGGGTTGTTCATTCCTTGGGGGCATCAATTTTGTACAAGGTAATACACAATGTTTTGATACCAAACATTTGTTATGACCCCTTCATTAATGTACACATAAGATACTATGCCTTGTTCTTTGTTGTCATCCATCATCTTGGTTAACCCCTATCCTCTCACTGGCTTCTTTAGTTTAGTTTCAAAGTCAAACTCTCGTAAGATAGCCATCCATTTCCCTCCCCCCTCTCCCATCTCATTATACATTAGTAATGACTTAACCACAAGGCTGGGCACGATGGTATATACCTTGCCTCATAGTATATAATGGAAAAACTTCTTGATTTCTTTTACTAAGGCAAACAACTATTCGTCTAAGTTAGGATAGTTCTATTCCACATTCTTTAAAGGGAAACTCATGAAAATTATTTTCCTCTCATCTTTTCCATGCTTCTTTTGTGCAATAATTCCCACACATGAATGCTATAAATAAAAAGAGTAGACTTTGAATGGAAGTTGATGGTTAGGGTTGACCAATACAGGGGCAGTAGAAATAGCCACCTCGATATCTTCAAAATATTTCTTGACTTTGGGTGTTCAATTGATATTTACCCCTTTCTTTACTAGATTATTGAGAGGGTGCACTATCTAATGAATTTCCTCATGAAAATGATCTCTCTGAAGAATAACTACCAATCTTTACAACTATTGGCTGGCAATAATTTGAGTATCGCTTCCACTATCTTAGGGTCAATAAAAATGTCTACTTCAAAAATTATGTGTCCGAGAAGCTTCATCTTTGTAACCCGAACTGAATATTTCTTGGATTAAGGGATATGTCATATTTCCTACATCGATTAAGTACTTGCTTCAAATCAACAATGTGATTGCTCTTCTCTTTTGAGAAAACTATAAGATCATCTGTGCAGATGATGATGATTCATTTATTCAACAAAACTTTGAATGCCTCATCCATGGTTCACTAAAATGTGGTTCCCACATTTTTTAGGTCAAATGGTATCCATTTTTATGTGAATGTTTTGCACTTGGTGGTGAATGCCATCTTCAATCTATCCTCTTCATCTATTATTACTTGGTTATAGCCAAAGTACCCATCCAAGAATAACATCATCTTGGATCCATTCATAATTTTTAGTACATCCTCAAGTGAAGGCAATGTGTAATTGTCTTTTTGAGGTACTTGTTGGAATATTCAAATGGGAAGAGTACTTCTGAGAGGGGGGGTGAATCAGAAGTAATAAATTGTTGTCCTTTCAAACCCTTAATAAAATATAACTAAAATTAACATGCATCCAAGTAAACAAACATAAAATGAGAGCATGCATCAACACATAACACAAGAGATTTTGGTGACCCAGAAACCCTCTAGGAATAAGAAGGTAAAACTAGGGTGGGGATGACATCCACAAAAATTACCATAGCAATGAGTTCAACCACTTCTAATAGTTTTCCTTATTAAAGACCCACCCTATTAAAGGCTACAACACACTATTAAATGTGACCTATTAAAAGGATTTACAAACACTTTACATAAAGTGTCACCCTGTTAAAGGATTTACATGAAGACTGTTAAACCTACCTAATACATAGGATTTTCTTGACCTTCTCCAAAGGCTCTCCTACCTAGCTGTTAAGCTAACCTATCACCATAGGATTTCAACCTCTAATACAATTGTGAGAGAGTATTAAAACATTTGACCTGATTGAATGCAATATCAAATTGTTGGGTTTAGGCACTTGATCCGCTCTTTCTCTTCTGATCCTTGCTTGATCTAATCTTCTGAATGTGTCCTCTATTTTGTTTTGATCAACTAGATAAATGATAACCCTTCCACTAAGTCTTTTCCTCTTCATGCTGAAATTTCACTATAATCTCCCCTTATGCTATTTTTCTTCCATCCATACAATGGTGCATTCATCCTACTTATAAAGAATGCAAAGACTTGGGGTTAGGTATGAATCTATGATCCAAATTGAATCTCAAATTCTCGCTCATACTTTGCATTTTTCTTATTGGTTGGATGCCTTCACCATTTTTTTGATTGGTTGCATGCAGATTTCATAGGGAATGCAAATAACTTGTCCTTATTCTTTTTCTCCTTCAAAATTTCTCCAAGTCGGCTCCAAAAATGGTTTACATCTTAGTTTGTGCAAGTACAAACTCTTATGTTGATCCTGCATTGCTCGGCACATGAAGTATTACTGATGCTCGACACATACTATTTCTAGATTGCTCAGCATCAACTACATTTCCTAGTTTGCTTGACACCTATTGTATCCTGTATTGATTGGCATATGTCATTCTGAGTTGCTCGACATCTGAATGATTCTGTTACTTAGCACATGAACAATTCCTAGATCACTCGACACATACTATACTATAATCTACTTGGCACTAACTGTGACTTGACACTTATTAAAATTTTGGCTTGGCATCTATTATGTACTCAGCATACATAGTGAAAATGGTTAAGTGTGTTGACACTCATTTGTCAATACTATTTATTTGACCAACAATCTCTCCCTTTGACATGAGTGTCAAAAACACTTAACTAAGTATTGATGATTCTAACCTTATTGAGTACACTCTTTACTCACTCAACTTACATGCAAAATTTCAAAAAATTGTGAGTAGCAATATACCTTATGACTCCCCTTGAGTTGATTGTGCCTTTGAAATTAAAATTATGTGCCAATATGCCTGATCCTTTCTATCCTTTGACCTGTTTGTACATTCTGAGCCTAAATGTTGTATATGATCTGTGTGATGTCCCTGTATTCCATATGATTACCAAAATTTTGCATCTCTCCTTCACTTCTTTATTCCTTGTCTCCCCTCCTTTTTTTTAAAGCTATTTACAATAATTCCACTTTATTCACAAAATAAATGAATGATCAAAATTTTTCAAAATTTGGTAATTTAATTATCCATAGTATCTACATGTCCAGTCCTTCACTTATTTCTCCCCCTTTTTGACACTGATGTCAAAGGGTTCTATGGAGTAATTCCATGTTTAGCCAAAAAGGAGTTGTTAACCTCCAAAAGTATCTTCAGAGCTGCATCCCAGTTGTTTAAAACAGTATCCAATGACTTGTGTTGGATTGCAAGCTCTACTGCTAGGTCTACAAGTCCTTCATGTGTAGAAAGATTGGGATCTTTCTTTAGGACTATCTCTACATACATTTGCTCCTTTTGAAGTACCTCCAAGTGAGGGGTGATGGAGGATTGAATTTGCATTAACTTAGCTTTTATATTAGCCTCCTCTACTGATAATATAGCTAGTTCCCTTTGAGTGTGAAGAATCTGAGCAAAATGCTTCTCACTTTGAGCTAGATTGGTTGGGAGTTGCCTACTAGAAATATTTAGATTTCTCTCCAAGCTCATTATTTTCAGGCTAGTCTCATGTGTGAAGTTGGAAAAATCACACAATTTATTGTAAAGGGAAAATATGTTTCCAAGTAAAATTTTAACTCTATCTATTTTCTTAACCAGGTCAACTTGTCCCAAAATGATAGTATTTGATATCTTCTCATTGACCTTACCTTGGAATTTCTTCTCTGACCATTCCATTAGTTTGGCATTGGTGTCATGGTCCTCATTTGTTACTTGATCAACTATATCTGATAGTTGCTTTATTATTGGTCTTGATTCATCTAGAGACTGTAGGCTGAAAGCATCCATGAATATGTCCTTGATTTCATTTAATGCTTTCCTATATTTGTAGTCCTTTCCAAGTGCCTCTTGTCTCCTTCTTCTATCCAATGCACTCTAAAATTTCATTCATCTTCTCCTCAATGAGAGTACTAGATTCATAATAGGGTATCTTTATTTCTTCATCAAGCTCAGGAATTCCATAATGAATTGTCCTGGCTACCCTAGTGGAGCTCGAGCCTAGTGTTCTAATTTGTAATTCTAGCGTTCTAGTGCTCGACTACTGAAGAGTTTTTGTAGGAGTACCTATTTTGGGGAATTCAACCAAAGTTTGTATTGCAGATTCCTCCTTATCCTTTGTCTCTTATTTCCCTTCAGTTTGTTTCTCTTTTGTTGTTATTCTGGTTGAAGTCATACCTGATGATTGTACTAATTTAACTTTATCATTCCTTGTTGCTACACTCAGCTCCTAAAGGGAAACTGTGACTTCTTTTGGTGGAGATGGTGGTGGAAGAAGTAGAAGTCTAGTAGATTGTGTGGTCATAGGTAGTTCTTGTGTTTACACCTTGACTTCCTTTAATTTCACTACTACCTTCTGGAGTTCATCAAAATTGACCAATATTGGGCTTGAACATAGCCTAGTTGCTTGTGTTGATTGGTCAAGGATCTTTTCTAGATCCTCTACAATTAATGGATTGATGTTTTGACTAGAAGTGTCAATGACATTCTTTATCTTGATTGTCTTTGTAGGTGTGATGGTAGAATAAGGAGGGCTAGGAGGTGGTAGTTGTGTGTCTTGTACACTGTTCTTGTTGCTCACCTATCCCCTTTTCCTCTTCTTTACTTATTTCCTCCTCCTTTTCTTCTGCATCCTTCTTTTCTTCGTCCACTTTCTTCTCCTCTACCTTCTTTCTTCTTGCTTCTTTTATTTCCTTTGTTTTGGCACTTGCTTCTGCCTTGTATTCTTCATCAAATACATCATCAATTTTCTTGTAAATAATTTTCCACACTTTTGTGGTTTTGATCACAACCTCTTCAATTTTATTTTGTAGAATACTAAATGCCTTGTATTTGGGAGTAAATCTACTATTGTGCCTTTTGACTACATTTGTTATTTAACTTTTAGTCAAATCAAGCAACATCCTTGCTAAGGTAGACTCCCTTATTTCTTTCTTAGTTTGTAGACAAAAATGCCATTTTTCCTTTACAATCTTATATAATTCCTTTGGCAATGAACTATCCAATTCAAGAGGTGTATGTTTATATTATGCCATCATATTATAGACAAATATCTCTATTTTATTTTTCTCATCTTTTGTGAGCTTATTAAAATTTACATTCTTCAAATCATTTAAGTCTCCATTCCTAATCTTAGCACATAATTTATCAATAGAATACTTTGGTGGATGACTTGCCACTTTAAATTGACTGTGGTCTTTTGATTATGTCCTCTCTTTATGTGAATCAGGTTGAGCCACAAATTTTCTTCTTTTCTTTAGCTCTTCTTCAGTCTTCTTAGTGAATTCCTTCCTCTTAGCTTCATCTTCCTTTTCCTTTTGTGTAGTAGCCCTTGTAGTAGCTCTAGTAGTAGGATTCTTAGGTGTAGGCTTTACCACTTTCTTTGTCTTGGACTGAGGAGTAGGTGGTGCTTTTGTTGTTCTCTTAGTGACCTTGGTTTGAGTGGATGATTCCTTGGCTTGACCTTCCTTGTCACTTTCATCCTCATCTTCACCTAGGCCTTGTGTCAACTGAAGTGGCCCTTGCTCTGACTCATCCTCATTTTCATCTTCTTCTTTATCATTACTTATTTGTTCTGCTTATTTTGTAGTACCTACCTCTTCAACACCTAATTTCTTTTTGATCTTCTTTACACTCTTGTCCTTCTTCTTGACTACTGTTTCTGTCTTGAGGTCTATAACCACTCTTGATCTGACAATGTCATATGTTCCAAAGTGCTTTGTAGTTTTATCAATTTCCTTTGCAAGCAATGCTATAATAGTTGTTGAAGCCTAATCCACATCAAGTTCATAGCCCAGTGGTCTAAGCCATCTAACTCTAGGGATGACTACTTGTATGTAGGTATAGGCAATATCCACTAGAAAACAAATGTCTTTTTCATGTTCCTCCACTAATGAGACTGGAATTATCATTCTCTGTTTCATGGATTATTTGAAATATTCAAAATAACTAGTCATTTTAGCATCAAAATGCTCACCCATCTTCTCAACGAATCTGTTTATTTTTTCAACAATAGTCTTATTTAGATCCCATCCCACCTTGCCTATTGAGGGGAATTCTTTCATAATATAGAAGAACATGAAAATTAATACTGCACCAAATTTGCATTGAGACCCTTTGGATTTCCTTATGGCTCCCAAGTTCTCATTGATTTGTTGCATCATCAAATTTGCAAGATCATAAGTGTGATTCTTTTTCACTAGCTTGTAGGCAACATCTACAGCTATGCAGGGTACACTATTTAACCTGCTAGATTGATAAAATTTGTGAGATATGATCCTAATCTAGTAGGGGGTATTTGATGGTGTCAATGGTCATACCCCTATTGTTCCACTTGGCACCAGTGTTTTTCTCAATTGCCTCCCTCTTATCACTCCTTAGGGTTTTGGGTTGATCTAGGGTTGGGATACTAGTGACTCTATGTACAATTTTCTTTATGAACTTTACTCGCCCAATTTCTAGCCAAAAAGCTCCATCATGGATTCTTCTCAACATAATGCATATCCATTCTATTTTTAAAATAATAAGGAAAACTAGGGTTTTGGTCAGTCCCTTCTTTTTGACTATGGAAAATTCATCCTTCAGTTTCCCATTTTCACAGAGCTTATCAAATGCATTGAAAATCTCCAAATCTCCTATGGCTCCTATCTTGCAGTTGTAGCATTTACGTACATCCTAAACCATAACTACTTTATCAGGAATCACGGATAGGGCAGTAGTGGGATCATTTTTGTATTAAACTTTAGGGATGGGTTTGAACTTTGGTTGTCTAACTTCATTGCTAACTAGTTGAATTTCCAACCCTTCCTTTTCTTTTGTAGATTTAGAACCAGATACCATCTTTAACCTAACTAGGTTTTACTATTTACAAATTTTTCAAACTACGTAACTCAGTACTTGAATGAAATACCTGGTAGATTGATGAAATGGAGTTGGGTAGCTATTGAATTGCCATAAATTGCCTTTTGATTGTTGGAAAATTTCTTAATCACTTTTCTCATCTTTGCTCTTTGTTTGAATGAACGAAAAATGAATGAGTTTCACTTTTATTAGGCTTGAAACCTAGCATTTATTGCATTCATGCTTTATAGTTGTACACTTGGCTTCCAAAGGATTTTCCAACTTGGCATTAACTGTATTTTACTCATTCGGCAGCTACTATCATCTCTTTACTTAGCATCCACTAGACTGTTCAACTTAGCCTATACTAGAGTTTTACTCGGCAACCAAAGGTAGCTTGGCATCATCTTCCAACTTTATCTTGGAATCTTAACTTATGCAAATTTCTCCTTTGTAGTGTTCCTATGTTCTTTTGAGTTGATGTATGATACATCTTTATATGTATCAGCCCCATGTGCCTTTCTAGTGCTTAATTTGATGAGGTGTGATCACTTGACCTCTTGGGTGAAGTGATCTCTCCATTTGATGTGTTGCATTCACATTTCTTCTACCATGTCTTCTTTGTATCTTCCCTGATATGTTCCATATTAACTTTTTCTTTGCCCTTGTTAACTTCAGTCTTGGGTGCCTTGGCCTTTGTTGGATAGTTCCTGCTAATATGACCAGTCTTCAACCAACTAAAACAAGTAGTTTGATTTAACCATTTTCTATAGTTTCCCTTAAAATGTGTCCTTATGTAATTTTTAGGAATGTGTCCATACTCTTGGAAATAGTGATAGCTATACCTGGTGTTGTAATCCCAATTCTAGTGATGTGCATGATTAATTCCTCTTGAAGGTTGTTTAGGTGTCCACATAGGCTTTGATCTGCATTCAAATGCTCTATGTCCATATTTTTTGCAGTTGTAGTAGTGGCCCTCAAATCTTGGTGTCCTCATGGTCTTGGTTTTGCAGTCTTATGATAAATGTCCTTGTTTTTTGCATTTGTGATAGAATTTTGCATTTTTAGGCTTATCATGCTGATGACTATTCTTGCTTCTACATACATTAGAGGTATGTCCCTTTTTACCATAGAAATGACAAGTAGGTTTAGTGTTCTTACCTTTGTTGCTTCTTTGTTCTATAGTTTTGGATGATTCTCCTTGTTCAGTGCTAATATATCCAAGTTTTGTAGTGTCATTACTTGCCCTTGGTGATTTCAGCAATTGCTCAAAGTACTTAATGGCCTCATTAGGTTTATTATAGCTTTCTGCTATTTCCTTTTCTCTCTTCAATTCATTCTGTAATCATTCATTCTGCATCTTCAAGGTGGATATCTCAATGTCCTTCATGTTCAGCTCATGATGAGCATTCATCATCTGGCTCAAGGTGTCTAACTGCATGTTTGAAATATTTTCAAATTCAATTATCTTCTCTTCCAGTCTATTGATGAGATTTCTGTTGTCATCTTCTATAATGGCCTTGTCTTCAATAGCTCTTTTCTTTTGTTCAGTTACTTCACAAAGCAACATGGCTTGTGATTCTTGTTCAAGCTTGAGTATTCTGATTTCTTTGGCTTGTGCTCTATTTTTCTCCATTAATTTTGCTATTACTGCATCAAATTCCTTGGAGTCTTCATTGGAAAATATGTGTGTGGTGTCAATCTCCTTGTAGTGTATGTCATTTTCAACTATGGCTATCTCCTTTCTTCTTTTCAAAAATTTTCTCAGTTCCTACCTGGCTTCCTCTACTTTGTGTAGAGCTAGTTGCACATCAATCACTTGATTGTTAATGATCTTCCCAAGTTTGAAGACTTCCATCTTCTGACCATTTTCTCCAAGATATTAGGCTTCTCCTTATGAGAACCAGTGCTCTGATACCAATTGTTGGAATATTCAAATGGGAAGAGTGCTTCTAAGAGGGGGGGGGGGGGGGGGGGGTGTGTGAATTAGAAGTAACCAATTATTGTCCTTTCAAACCCTTAATAAAATATACCTGAAATTAACATGCATCCAAGTAAACAAACATAAAATGAGAGCATGCATCAACACTTAACACAAGAGATTTTGGTGACCTAGAAACCCTCCAAGAATAAGAAGGTAAAAGTGGGGTGGGGATGACACCCACAAAAATTACTACAGTAATGAGTTCAACCACTTTTGATGGTTTTCCCTGTTAAAGGCTTGCCCTGTTAAAGGCTACAACACACTATTAAATGTGACCTGTTGAAAGGATTTACAAACAATTTACATGGAGTGTCACCCTATTAAAGGATTTACATGAAGGCTATTAAACCTACCTAATACATAGGATTTTCTTGACCTTCTCCAAAGGCTCTCCTACCTAGTGTTTAAGCTAACCTATCACCATAGGATTTCAACCTATAATACAATTGTGAGAGAGTATTAGAACATTTGACCTGATTGAATGCAATCTCGAATTGATAGGTTTAGGCACTTGATCTACTCTTTCTCTTCTGATCCTTGCTTGATCTAATCTTCTGAATATGTCCTCTATTATGTTCTGATCAACTGGATAAATGCTATCCCTTCCACTAAGTCTTTTCCTCTTCACATTGAAATTTCACTATAATCTCCCGTTATGCTATTTTTCTTCCATCCATACAATGGTGCATTCATCCTCCTTATAAAGAATGCAAAGACTTAGGGTTAGGTATGGATCTACAATCCAAATTGAATCTCAAATTCTCACTCATACTTTGCATTTTTCTTATTGGTTGCATGCCTTCACCATTTTTCTGATTGGTTGCATACAGATTTCATAGGGAATGCAAATGACTCATCCTTATCCTTTTTCTCCTTCAAAATTTCTCTAAGTCAGCTCCAAAAACGGTTTACATATTAGTTTGTGCAAGTAAAAAATCTTATGTTGATCCTGAGTTGCTCAGCACATGAAGTATTACTGATGCTTGGCACATATTGTTTCTAGATTGCTTGGCATCAACTACATTTCCTAGTTTTCTCAGCACCTATTATATCCTGTATTGCTTAGCATATGTTGTTCTGAGTTGCTTGGCATTTAAATGATTTTGTTACTCAGCACATGAAAAATTCTTGGATCACTCAACGCATACTATACTATAATCTGCTCGACACTAACTGTGACTCAGCACCTATTAAAATTTTGGCTCGACATCTATTGTGTACTCAGCATACATAGTGAAAATGGTTAAGTGCGTTGACACTCATTTGTCAATACCATTTATTTGACCAATAGTACCTGATTTTGATTCTTGAAGTCAACACAAGGAAAAATTTATCCACTTTTCTTTCTTATGGGCACCATATTGGCAAACCAAGTAGAGTGTTGAACTAGGAAAATGATCTTAGTGTCCAACAATTTTTAGACTTATTTCACTATCAGTAACTTGATGATTAGGTTCACAAGCCATTTCCTTTAAAGGAAATGTTTGGCATCAAGTTTTAGAGGAATATTATTCATAATGATGTTGGGGTCATAATTTTTGACCTCTTCATAACTCTGAGAAATGACATCCTTGTGCTTAATGAGAAGGAATAGCATTTAATCTCTTTCTTAAGTGGTACATGCATTCCCAATATTAATCATCTTGGGATCATCTTTAGCTCCCAAATTGTAAGAATCACATTCATCGCTCCAATTTTCTTTGAGGGTTCTCTCATAGCATGTAGATTCATCACTATCGAATATATGCTCTAGCTTCACCATCCCTTTAGGGATAGTATTGATTTTGAGATTCAAGATGTCATCCTAATTTTCTTCTCATTGGTCCTCTATTTCTACTTTGAACATATTGTCAATTATTTTTCCTTCAAAAAAATTGCTACACATGATGAACTTGAGGATCTGTTGATCATCTTGGAAAACTTGGAAATTTGTAATATTGTCTAGAATCTATGGGGTAGCCACAAGTTCAATAGAAAAATCTTTTGAGTTTCATCTTTTCAACAAGTTGCAGTACACTAGCGGAGATACCCAATGAATCAACAACTGTATTCCTTCTTTTAGGGATAGATTTGAGGCTTAGTCCCCCAAAATCCTCCATCAAGCCCAAAAATTTTTTGTGATAAACCATTAACCTCTTATCATTATAGGAATAGATTTCCCTTACTTGTTGAATCACTAGTTGAGAATACCCTTCCACTACAAGGGCTTTGACATTATTTTCAAGTGTGAAAAGAAGTCCTTGGACTAGAGCTTCATAATATTCCATGTTTTTGGTGCATATGAATTGCGAGTGATAGGAAATGTAGAAATATTTTCCTTTGGGTTTAATTATCTCAATCTTATCTCCTTCTCCTTGCTTACACTTAGAGCCATCAAATGAGAGAGTCCAAATTACCTCCTTTTTGGACACTATGGACTTGTGTTTATTCGTTCTAATTTTTTTCATTCACCTACTCTATGAAGCACTTCTTCTTGGGGAGCCACTTCATATTTCCTTGATTTGGTCTACTACTATTGGTTTCCTCTGATATGGGGGCATTTTTCTTTCTTTTCTTCTCATAAATTTCTTGAATTAATTCAGTGATCTTAGAAGTTTGAGGTTTGGAACACACAACTATTGAGACCCAGCCTTTTACTAAATGTTGCCTCTTACAAATTGTGACTACCCCTTCGAGAGGAGATGCTAAGGCCTCGTTGTCTAAGGATGCATCATTGTATGAAGCGTTAAGGTCCTCTTCATTTTTTGTACAAAGGTGACTTTTAGAGTATTAAGCTCTTCTAGATGAGCCTCAATATCCTAGAAGTTATTTATTATTTAGTTATCAATTATCAAGAGATCATTTGACTTTTCCCTTATGGGTTTAGACAACTAAATCAATACTTTGGAAACAATATGTTGGCAACTTAGACACTAAAACTTGGAATGGCTTGTACATTTTGGTCTACAAAATTTGGAGAGGAGAAAGATATTTGGATCTACATCTTGTCTGAGGCATTGCAATGTGGTGATCATGCTTCCAATGAACTGAGTGACCAGTTCATCCAGTGGGGGAGACTCATACAATATTGGGGTGAGGTTGTCATCAAATCTTTCTATCTAAAGAAAATTGAATTTGATTACTCTATAAGACCCTAAATTTGATTGGAGGAATAGTACCTCATTAGGGACATTGTATTATGTGATCATCTTCTTTATCTTTGGCTCAGTATCAATCTTAATTTGGCTATTTAGCCCTTTCCATTACAACCTTAATTGGATAAAGTTGGTGAAGAACCATCCTCTTAAACACTGGGTCCATTCCCTTCTTAGGAGTGTCATGTATGTCTAGGGGATTTCCACTACATGAGTGTTGATGACATCTTGGATCCAAGGATCTATAGTCATCTAAATGCATACATCTTTCAACACCTCGATGACCTTCACTTTTGTCTTATTTAGCTAGATTACCACTCGATTGGTAGGTTGTAGAGTGACTCATAGCCTTTGAGATATTGAAACTGGAATTAAATTTTATGAAGCACCTAAGTCAACAAGGAAATTATGAAGGTTCTTTCCAAAAATTTGGATACTTAGAAAAATGGCAACTTCTGTCTTATCTTTGAACATGGTAGGCATAGCTTTGATAACATTAATTTAAGTATTATTCATCTTCTTAGTGGTAGTGACAACATCTACCTTATGATGATCAACTATCTTCAGAAGGCCTTCTCTTTGGTTGGGAAAACTTTGTAGCATGTTGTACATTAAAATGTTAGCCTTAGTCCTTACCATCTCTTCTATTGTACTATATTTCTTTATTAACCAACTAGGGTTTTTTTAATATGTTGGCAATTGTTTCCTACAACTAAGACTGTTGTGTCTAAATAGGCATGAGTGTGGGTGTCTGATTATTGTTTTCCCATAGATCAGGAGGATTATCATGAAATCCTAGAGGAATTCCATTGGTAAGTGGTTCCTTCCGACTACGTAAATTATAGGTGTTTTGATTGTCATTGTAGAAAGTGAACATTTTAGCAAGTTTAGGTTCAATCTCTTGGTTGAATAGGAGCACAAATTATTCATTGGAAAGATCCTCTAATTCCACACACAATGAGGTATCATATGATTCTAATAAAACTATATTGAAATAGAGGGGATGTAGAACATTGCCTTCATGCAAATTTTAACACATCTCCCAATTTCCTTCAAAAAATGTGTGATTGTTGTCATTGGGTGCATTTCGATTCATGTCTACTTGACTAATTTTAGTAAATTGAATGTTGTTGTTGATATC
This sequence comes from Cupressus sempervirens, assembly GCA_028749045.1. Taxonomy (NCBI): domain Eukaryota; kingdom Viridiplantae; phylum Streptophyta; class Pinopsida; order Cupressales; family Cupressaceae; genus Cupressus; species Cupressus sempervirens. The sequence goes on from CM053792.1 coordinate 993,069,144, forward strand.
ACTTGGGATGCTTCCATTTTTTGGGCAAGTGCTCCATTGTTGATTTTTCCTAGGAAACCCGTTGTTGTGATCTAATTGGCTGAAACTATTCCCTGTGATGATACTCATATATGTGTTGAGATTCATTGTCTAGCTTTGTCCATAAATGTTATTGTTTGGTACTGCACTATGTTTTTGGAAGTTGTTATTTTTCCCTTGTGATAACTAAAAATGAGTGATCTCATTTATTATTTGGAACATGGTCTTTCTCAATTTTTCTAGTTTGACTATCGCACCATTTTTCACTTCAGCACTTGATGCAATCTTTTGCTCAAAAAATGTTGCTTTTAGAGGCTTATACCCTGGATAAGTTATGGTTGGGGTTGAGAAAACATGCACCTATTGTACTAGTACTATATTCAAGGGGGGAAATTGGTTGGTCATCATTTGTGTCCCTGTTGATTAAGGTGGGATCATCATGGTGGTGCCCACTAGAACCATCATACTCCCTTCACCCTTAGGATTGACCTATTTGGTGAAGGTGGCTACTTCTTTGAAGACCTTTTCTATCTTCTTAGGAAGATAGTAGTGAGTTGATGATTCAGGGGATAAAAATTACTGAAAAGTAAAATGTCCCCAATGCTCCAAGAATCAACATCATTACAAAGTGTTCACAATTTTGACTCCAACATAACTCAAATGAGCAAAATTGGAGTTCAAGTGCAAAAATTATGACTGGTCAAAATTTGGTCAAACTGGGACTAGAGGTCATAAAAGGGTGAAAAAGTAATCATCTCAAAAGTATTTGACAATGGATTCCAAATGAAAGAGCTCGTCAAAAGCTGTCCAATGGCGTTCGTTTCATCAAGAACGGAGATCAGCTACAAAAGTTATGATGGTTTCAAATTCTAGTAAAAGTATGGATTTTGGTGATGTCAGCATGACATCAAAAAATCATAAAGAGAGGGAAAACATTCAAATTCAAATTAAAATAGGTATTTAATTCGAATTAAAGGAATGAGATAATAGGAGTTGAACTCCTAACTATTGGCCTCCTAAAATTAAGGCCAACCAATGGGCTATTTATGGTATATAGAATATTAAGGCAAGAGTTGATATCTATCCATAAAAAATAGGACCAATCTTATCTAAATAAGGGTATTTGTTGAAAACAAACCCTTAATTTTGGTGTGAGATCATAACAAAATAATGGTAAAAGGGGTAAATTCGAAATATGTAACCAAAATGGGGGATTATGTTGGTTAATTGTTTTAGCCCATTTTTGGCTAAATTTGATGTATAAAATGGGGGTAATAGTGAAAGGCATCCAGGTAATGAGAAGGAGATTATGATCTTGGAGACTTGATGATTATTCCTGCACATTGGAGAGTAATGTTGCAATTGTGCTTGAAGGGAAGATCTTGAACACTTGTAATTGATTTTGGAGAAAATCTGTTCGGTCCCCCTATTGGAGCTAGACCCGAAGACGTAGTCCTTCCCTGATGAACTTCGTTATCAATCATGTTTTGTCTTATGTCTCTCTACTCTCTTTCTTTCAGTCATTACCTTTTTATGCTTTGTTCATTTAAGCATTTAAGTTTTGTTAATTTTCTAATTAACACTTTGAAATTTTACTTTATGTAATAATGTTAAGAATTCCTCTGTAATAGTCCTAGATCCTAATCAGGCCAAATTTGGTATCAGAGCTTTTGTTGGACTAGTATTGTAGATTTGAATGCTAACAAGATCCAAGATTGAGAAAGATGAAGGAAAGCTTGAGGAATACAATCCTGAGATTGGAAAATGAAGGACTAAACCATCATCACAAATGGCAGATGAAGGTGGTGGACAAGCTTTTCAAGATAAGAGTATTCAGAAGATTCTTCAGAATTTGTAGACAATGGTAGAAGTTTTGGTACAAGAAAGAGAAGAGAAGATGTGAAGACGTGTAGCTTGAAAGGACAAAAGGAAAAAGAAAGGTGTTGATCGTGATCTACCAAAGACACCTCCATCTTCTCCTTCTTCTCCCTCTTCTCCTTCTTCCGCCTCTTCTCCTTCTTCTACCCATTCTGAGTCTTCTAATATTTTTAAGGGTGGACATAAGCCTTGAATCAAGTTGGATGTAAAGTTTGACTTGTCAAAATATTGTGTGGAGTTAAATGCCAAGAAACTAGATGATTGGATTCAGCAAGTAGAAGTCTACTGTAGAGTTCAAAACCTTGTAGATGATGTTGACAGAATTCAGTTAGCCACTCTTCATTTAGGTGGTGTAGCTCTAACTTGGTGGGAAAGTAGGTCTCAGGATGAAACTTCACAACATGGTAAGTTTAATTTGTCTTGGTCAGAATTTGTTACTGCTTTAAAGAAGCAATTCTATCCCCTAGGCCATATGCAGTAGTTAATGATGAACTGGCAACATTTTAGGCAAGGGAAAGGTCAGTCTGTCCAGGATTACACCCACAAATTTCATAAAAAGGCTATTTCATTAAATGTCCCATTATATACCCAGGACACTTTACTCAAGTATATAGGTGGTCTTCATTCTTACCTAAGGCATTCTATTCTTGTCTTGAATCCTTGTAATTTGGATGAAGTATGTGTCCAGGCAACACATTTAGAATCAAGGGGTAAGGGTACTTTCATTGATAAGTTTGATAAAAAACCATCTAAGTCTGAGGAAAAGTCCAAAGGAAAAGGAAGGGGTAAAAAGACAACAACAGTAAAGAAAGAGGGTGAGAAATCCACATGCTCACATTGCAAGAAAGAAGGGCATGATGATTCTAAGTGTTGGAAGCTGCATCTTGAAAAGAGGCCGAAGCGATTTGGTGGAAACAAAGGCAAACAAAAGACTGCTGCTATAACTCAACAAGATCTTGGATCTGACTACAGAGATGAGACAAACATTGTTGCTACCAGGATCCAAGGTAAAGGAAAAGGTATATCTCTCTCATCAGCTATAAATTCTTCTAGCATAAGTACAAGTACAAGTAAAGAATCTTCTCCTAAGGATGATAAGCTAAGGAATGAATTATTTCACATCCGAGTTGTTATTAAGTATACTAAGGTTGATAGACTATTTGAAATGGGTTCTCAAGTTAATTTGATATCTGAAGAAGTTGTTAAAAAGCTTAATTTGACTACAACGCTTCATCCGAAACCATACCCTCTTGGATGGGTTTGCAATGATGCATAGTTACAAGTAACTAAACAATGCAAGTTAAGATTTTCTATCACTGCAAACTTTGTGGATGAGGTAGAAGCTGATGTAGTCCCTTTAGACATTCGTGGTCTTGTACTTGGGAGTCCCTATTTGTATGATCAACAAGCTATCTTCTATAGGGGGGAAAATAAGTATCATCTGTTTAAAGATAAAATTGAATACATTGTATGGGCACATAAGGTTAAGACTAATCTGGCACTAGTTAATGCTGGTTAGATGAAAAGGTTAGTCAACTCTAGTAAGAATTTTGTATTGATGATTGTAAAAGCCAAAGAAGATGAAACATCTGAGGCATTTAAGGGATGTGATCCAAAACATAAATCTAAAATGGTCAAACTTGTTTCCATCTACGATGACTTGTTTCAGGAACTGAAAGGATTGCCTCCTAAGAGAGAGAGATACAACATGAGATTCAGTTGCAGCAAGATGCACAACTTCCTAATATTGGCATGTACAGCTTATCAGTGTTGCAGAATGAAGAAATCAAGAAGCAAGTTCAAGAGCTAGTCGAGAAAGGAGTTATCCGTCCTAGTACTTCTCCTTGTGGTTCTCCTATTGTGCTGGTTCCAAAGAAAGATGGGACTTGGAGAATGTGCATTGACTACAGGGCTTTGAACAAGATAATGGTAAAGAATAGGTACCCTCTTCCTAGAATTGATGATTTACTTGATCAGTTGAAACATGCAATTTATTTCACTAAGTTAGACTTACGTAGTGGATATCATTAGATAAGAATTGCAGAAAGTGATATTTGAAAAATAGCTTTTAAGACAAAACAGGGACTTTATGAGTGTTTGGTTATGCCATTCGGGCTTTGTAATGCACCAGCTACTTTCATGAGAGTCATGAATGATGTCTTTCGTCCCTTTATTGATGATTTTGTCATAGTCTATTTAGATGATATTCTTGTATACAATAAGTCTTGGGATGATCATGTAATTCATGTAAAGAAAGTACTTGATGTAATGAGAAAAGAAAAACTCTATGTAAAGATGTCAAAATGAGAATTTGCAAAGACATCCTTAGTGTACTTAGGCTATGTCATAGGGAATGGTCAATTGAAAGTAGACCCTGCGAAGGTCAAATGTATTGTAAAATGGCCTAAGCCGAGTACAATTACAGAAGTCAAGAGTTTCTTAGGTGCAGTTCAGTACTGCAGGAAGTTCATTGCAAACTTCTCTTTCATTGCATCACCATTGCATGCATTAACCAGTACCAAGGTAACTTTTTAGTGGGGAGGTCTGCAACAGAAGGCTTTCAATACTTTGAAGGAAAAGTTGAGTACTGCACCAATGTTAGCTCTACCTGATTTATGTCAACCATTTGAGATTGAGACAGATGCGAGTGGGTTTGCCATGGGAGCTGTACTCATGCAAGGAGGTAAACCAATCTGCTATCACTCTGAAACTTTTTTAGGAGCAGTAAGTAACTATCCTACGTATGATAAAGAACTTTATGCTTTAGTTCAGAGTGTTAAAAAATGGAAGCACTACTTAATGGGAAAGGAAACTGTAATCCACACTGATCACCAGCCACTGCAATATTTGCACTCGCAATCTAAGTTGCAAAAAAGTAGGCACTTTAGGTGGATGGGTTTTCTATAATAGTTTCATTTGGTAATTAAGTATAAGAAGGGTTCCCATAACAAAGTAGCAGATATGCTCTCTAGACGTCCTGTTCAGAATGCTTTGATAATCCTTCAAAATAGTTCTATGGTTCATGAAAGTTTTCAGGAACAATATGCTAATGATGAGAACTTTAAGGATATCTATGCAGCTTTAATCCAGGGTAAACATGTGGAAGAGAAAGATTACTATGTGCATGATAATTTGTTGTACCACTTGGGAAAACTATGCATTCCTAAAGATGAACAGGCACATGTAATCTGTGAAGCACACACCTCTTTGATTGCAAGGCATTTTGGGGTAAGTAATACACTAGCTCAATTGCAAAAGTATTGTTACTGGCCTCATATGCAAGGAACTATCACTAAGTATATAAAAGGATGTGTAATGTGTGCAACAAGCAAACCAAGTAATAGGAAATTGGGTTTGTACACACCATTACCTGTACCATCCCATCCATGGGAAAGTGTGTCTATGGACTTTGTGGGAGGTTTACCTATGTCTAGGAAGGGTCATGATTATTTGTATGTAGTAGTTGATCGATTCAGAAAAATGTGTATTTTAATGCCTTGTAAAAAGTGGGTCACTGCTGAACTGACAACTCATTTGTACTTTCAAAATGTATGGGTTCATTTTGGGTTAACCCACTTCTATTGTACTGGATTGAGATTCTTGATTCTTAGGGGAATTTTCGTCATCTTTGTGGGGACTCATGGACACCAAGCTGAAGAAGAGTACAGCCTTCCATCCGCAGACCGACGGATAGACAAAGGTAGTGAACAGGACAGTTGTGCATCTACTTAGAGGTTACTGCAACAAGCATCCTAAGTTATGAGATGAAAGTATTCACTATGTGCAACATGCTTACAACCATGCAACACACTCTTCTACAAAGAGGTCTCCTTTTGAGACTTGCTTCAGTTACTTGCCTAAGACAACAATGGATTTTTCTTTTAGGAAGGATGACATTTTAGATGGACGCCATGATGCAGAAAAGGCTTTAAAGTTCATCCAGAAGGTCCAAGCAATCCATCAGGCAGTAGAAGCACAATTGGAGCAGAGCCAAGCAAAATACAAGGCTCACCATGATAAGCATCGCATTGATCACCAATTCCAAGTTGGTGATAGAGTTTGGTTACATATTAGCAAGGAAAGAATGCAAGGTGAAGGAAGGAAGCTCAAGCCTATCAGGTATGGTCCTTTTGAGATCTTGGAAAAGATTGGTACCAATGCTTTTCACCTTAATCTTCCTCCATACATGCAAATTTACTCAGTTGTCAATGTTGAGAATCTGAAGTTGTATGAGCCTCCAATGATCTTGGATGAAGACGTTAGTGTTCAGGTTCCATCAGTTGATGACCTTTCACCAGAGTACATGTTAGAATTGTCACAAGATGTCATCCTTAACAAGAATGTCAGAACTTCACAAAGAGGACCAGTTGAATACCTTCGAGTGGGATTGAAGGGGATGCATCCAAGCAAGGAAAGATGGATGGAGATAGGTAAAGTGAGGGAACTATACCCTCACCTTCTTTCTGAGCAATCTAAACTTTCGAAGGTCTGAAAGCTCTTTAGTGGGGAGGCTTGATCCAGGGGATAGAAATTACTGAAAAGTAAAATGTTCCCAATGCTCCAAGAATCAACATCATTACAAAGTGTTCACAATTTTGACTCCAACATAACTCGAACGAGAAAAATTGGAGTTCAAGTGCAAAAATTATGACTGGTCAAAATTTGGTCAAACTAGGACCAAAGGTCATAAAAGGGTGAAAAAGTAATCATCTCAAAAGTATTTGACAATGGATTCCAAATGAAAGAGCTCGTCAAAAGCTTTCCAATGGCATTCATTTCATCAAGAATGGAGATTAGATACAAAAGTTATGATGGTTTCAAATTCTAGTAAAAGTATGGATTTTGATGATGTTAGCATGACATCACTAAATCATAAAGAGAGGGAAAAAATTCAAATTCAAATTAAAATAGCTATTTAATTCAAATTAAAGGAATGAGATAATAGGAGTTGAACTCCTAACCATTGGCCTCCTAAAATTAAGGCCAACCAATGGGCTATTTATGGTATATAAAATATTAAGGGAAGAGTTGTTATCTATCCATAACAAATCCGCCCAATCTTATCTAAATAAGGGTATTTGTTGAACTAGGAGATGGTTTCCACAGGATCCATTTTGATTGAAATGAATTGGTGGTGCAAGATATCTAGGTTGATGAATGTCTTGAATTAATCTAAAAATAACTTCTCAAAAAGAAGCCTAGTTCTGGATGGAAGCAAGTGGTAAATTCATGTACCAGTTGAATGAAATTTCTCCCAAAGTGTATGGGAAGATACAGATTACCACATCTTCATGTTGAATTTTCTTTTTGTTGCATATTTCCTTGAAGAATTTGATGTGATCTTCCACTATTCGTGTCTCTCCATAGGTGAATTTTGGGGAGAATTTCTCTAGATTCTTTGGAAGGTCATGAAGTGGTGGTTGCAAGTTGATTGGTGAATTATGAGGATTTTCCAAAAAACTCCATCGGTGGAAGTGGTGGTGTTAGACTTCATAGTTAGGAAGGGCTTTACCCTCCTTAAAGTGCCACTTCTATTGAGTGGTTGTTTTGCATGATGCCAATGACAAAAATCCTTACACATTTTTCTCTTAAAAACCTGATCAAACTAACCAACTCAAAGGTTTTGGATGGTTGTTTTTCAACCTGCTAGGTAGCTCAATTGAAGATAAATGTGAATGTTCTAAAGGAGGCCTTTGCTAGTATCTTTAAATCTGTAAACAATTCTAAGAGAAGGTGACCACAAATTAATGTATTTTTGTATTTTTATATTTACTAGTGAATGCAAGATCTAACCATGCAACTACATGAATTCTTATTCTAATGACATGTTCAAAAGAAAATAATAGAGTAAGGGTGACAAGAAATTTACAAAAATTATAAAAAATAAAATTCCTGACAGACATTAGTCAAGCAACAGTTCTTCTATGAATTAAACCTTCAAAAGGAATGACTAAGAAACCAATAAAATTAGAAGTAGTGCATCTTGAACTCTACCAATGTAATCATCAAAGGAAGTGATGGAAACCATATGGTGTTTGACAACTCATCAAATCATGTAGCCACAGAAAGTGTGTGCACATGAGACACATTTCTATTCAAGAAATCAAAGATGATCCTTTTTCTAATTCATCAGAACAGAAGAATTTGTTAGCAAGTGACAAACACTAGAACTAGAAGATTGCATGAGCTTTAAAATACAATAATACCAATGGCTCCATTGCTATTCATGAACACTAAATTCATAAAGGAAATATACATTCCAGCAAGAAACACTACACACATAATGAGTGCACCAATAGCAAACATTATTGCATCAAAATACTGTCCTTGAATGCATATTATATCTCTATATTTATAGAGAACCCCATCCTTAATGCAATTTTTTAGATCTAGGGAATTTTACAAAAAGCATGCTAAAAACACTAATTTTAAGCAAATTACATATGAACAGACTCCTAACTAGGTGCTAAATAGACCTGAACTCTTTATTTTATTAATTGCATGGTGGATGAACCTTTATATGACTCCAAAAATCCTAAAGAAGAAGATAAGAAGAGAGAAGACTTGGGATGATTTAGGAGTCTCTACCAATTAAATTGTCACAAAAATGTGTCTTCAATGCATGAGATGCTCAAAAAATGGAACTAGTAGTTAACTATCAATGCCACCACAACTGATCCAAAATTGTTGGCACACTTGTGTACCTTAAAAAATGGAGCACCTTCACACTAGTGCACCTATGCACCTCCAGAGGTGACAGGACCAAAAATAGAAAAAAAATGTGTAAGTATCAAAATTTTAGTTTCCAGCATCCGAGTTTTCTGACCCTTTTGCCAAAATGATGTTTGGATGTGCCACTTCAAATTTTTGGATAACAATGGTAATCTCCTAGGTATCCATCAAGTCTAGGGACTCATATTTAGTCCTTACTTCCCAGTGATATTCACAAACCTCTTGCCTAATTTGTACAAAATCTTCTAGCTTTGAGTCCAACTCTTTTAGTGCCTCTTCAGTCTTGAAGATACATATGATGTTATCCTCGTGGGACACTACTTCAAATGATGCTCAAAATTATTATACAAATACTTCAACTGAACATAATTGTGACCTAGAGTTGTCTCCAAAAATATCCAAGCTGACAACATTGTAATTGTTAATCCCTAAGTCATGTTGCCTATTAGTGTCAAACACTTAGTCATTCACAAGGTAAAATTATTCAGTCATCATTGGGACTGATTCATCTTATATAGGTCGAGAAAAATGAATGAAGACTTGTAAATGTTCTAAGTCAAAAGTGTTGAGTAGTAGTTACTACTGAGCATGCTAATGGTCATCAAGTACTCACATGATTGTTGAGAAAATTAAATATCACAATGGATGACGAGTTAGTCAGAGTTCATTAGAACCCGAGTGATCTAGTTCAATAGGGCAATTTAAGACCTCTATGATATTGTGGAAGGAAGGATCTTAGAGAAGGTTTAAAAAAAATTAGATATGAGATGGAGTCAATGAAGAATGAGATCATAAGGGCTATTAATGAAGTATCTTTACATGTGGGAACTGAAGATAGTTATGAGGAAGTTGTTGAAGACTTCAAGGTTGCTGTGTTGAGTGGTGAGGATAGAACTGATTGTATGAAAATATCTATCAAAGATAGATTTGGTTGGCTGGATAGATTTGACACTCAGTTGAAGTTGAAGCATAAAATAGAGGTTTCTAATTTCTTAGGTACTTTAAATCCTAAAGACCTGATTGATTAGGTTGGGGAATTGGAAGACTACTTTGAGTTAGAGGATATTGGAGATCCTCTTAGAGTAAGGTTGGCATAAACTAAGTTGAAAGGGCTTGTTTCTCTTTGGTGGAAAGAATTGCAAAGAGATAGGGAAGAGGGAGGTGAAATGAAGATCACTCATTGGAGATTGATGGTGAAAAAAGTGAAGGCTAAGTTCATTCATGCTAATTATGAAATTGAGTTATTAAAGAGGTTGCATAATTTTAAGCAAAAGAGAATGTCAATGAAGGATTATACCGAGGAGTTCTACATGCTAACTATTCAGTCTAGACATAGAGAATTATCTAAGGAGAAGGTAGCTCAGTATATTAATGGTTTGAGATTAAATATTCAAGATGAGGTTGGTATGTTGAAGATAAATTTGGTTAAGGGTTCTTACTAGTATGCTCTAAAAGTAGAAGATAAGTTGAAGAGGAGAAATCAAGGTAGTTCCTGTAGGAAAGAGACGAAGGATCACATGGCAAGGGACAAATAGATTGCACAAGATGAACCAAAACATGTTGAGCCAAGGAAGAGGATGGTAAGGTTTCCTTTAAAGGTAATTTTTTTCATTGTGGTGAAGAATGTCATAGAGCTTATGAGTGTTCATAGAAGGTTGGTGATAGGAGAGTCTCTATTATGAATGAGGTTGAATATTGTATCAATGAACTTGAGTAGGGAGAGATTTTGAAGGCTTGACGAGTACTATTTGGTAAGATGGTACTAGAATCTTTTCAAAGTAGTTATTTGTTTAGGACTCATTGTAAGTCTAGTGGTAAAATTTGCAATGTGATTGTGACTAGCGGTAGTAATGATAACCTTGTTGCTGAGGAGATGGTTCAAAAACTTGATTCAAAGAGAATGAAGCATCCTTGTCCTTATAGGATTGGCTAGTTACAAGATAAACATGCTTTGGAAGTGAGGGAGCAGTGTATTGTTGATTTTTAGATTGGGCACTATAAGGATCAAGTGTTGTGTGATATTGTGGACATGAGTAGTTGTCACATATTGCTTGGTAGACCTTGGTAGTATGATTGCAAGATTGTACATGATTATCTCAAGAATGTGATTACTATTGAGAAAGGTGGCAGGAAAAATTCTTGAATTCCTTTGTAGAATGAAGAGCTTGGTAGAAGGAACCTGAGTATTGGTAGCTGAGTTGAGTTGAAGGATTCTGAGAGGGTTAGAGATTAGTGTGGAAAGAAAACCTATAGCCCATCGAGAATAGATGTGAAGAAGAAAAAGTTAAATACAAGAAAGAGTGTGCAAGTTGAAGAATTAGAGGACATGTATGTGAATATCTAATTTAGAATTTATGTGTTGAATCCTAGAAGATGTTCTTCTAGCAACTAGGAACATATTTTTGCACATGTGGTGTATGATGTAGGAGCATCCTAGGGTAGGTAGAAATCCTACATGTTGGACATATTTTGGCTTTAGATTTGTGGTCTCAGTCAACAAAGGAGTGGTTCTCAATCATTATTAGGTGTAGTGTTGGCCAAGAAGCTCAATCACTGAAGGGTTCATGGTCACTACTGGAGCTCAACATATACTATTTCTTAGTACTCTCTGTATTGCTCAACATGTTTTGGTTGTTTGGTGCCTATATTATTTGGCAATGCCCATGGGAGCTCAATGATGTTTATGGTTTTTTTTGACGCTCGGTAGTGTAGTTTGCGAGATGAAGTTCTCAAGGATTTATTTAGCTAACTTGGTGCATTTAATGCGTGAGGATTGAGATCATGATGTGGATTGATCATGGGAGTTTAAGTGGACTTATTTAGGTCTTTGTTATTTGTTCTATGTGTATTTAATGGATTTTGTGAGCCTTCTAAAGGATTTGGTATTTAGTATCCATTGTAGGCTAACTTGTGGCTCAACATCTATTTAATGAAGGTTTTATTTAATTTGTAACTTTCTAGGCTGACTTGTAGATTAGTTGGGTATAAGTAAAGGTTTCTTGTGGAGTCTTAGGTCATAATCATCCAACTTGGAAAAAGGATGTGGAAGAGGGTTGAAGTTTGAGAAGAGCTAGTATTTATAGCTTGGGAAACAAGGAGATTGCTTGGTGGCTTGTGAGAACAAATTTAGATCTTGCTTGGAGGTTTCTACCAAAGTGTTGTGTTGCTACATATTTGGACTAGCTAGAGATTGGATTGAATCTTGAGGGATCTTGCAGAATTGTGACTTGCTTTGTATTTGGTCATAATTGGGAAGGCCTTATAGCCTGACACATTGCATGTAATAAGTTGTTTTATGAATAAAGAGTTGGATTTGGTATCAAATCTTATATATTGTGTTTGTTTCTATTGTTTGTTTATTACTAGGAGCTAGGGCTTCTCCTTTGGGGATTATCCTTCCTTGTATTGCATTAGAGTATAAGAGGGAAAAATGATGAAATGTAGATGAAAGAAGGAGAGAAAATTACACATTATAGTAATTGAATCAAGGAAGTGGTTAGTGTCATTATAGCTACTAGAGGAGTCATAAGTGATGAAAATGTTGTAAGTAAAGTACTAAGAACTTTCTTACCTATTTATGCCATTGGAGTATGAGCTATTCAAGAACTGAGATCTATCCCTAGTAATAACCTTACTCTTGATGTTTTGGTCAGTGCATCGACTTCTTTTGAGTTGAGTCACTTTGATAATAGTTTTCCTAAGACAAAAAATGTTTTCAAGTCATCACTAACTATTGGAAATTCAAGGAAAGAGAAGGGTACTCATTATAGAAAAGATGAAAGTGACTATGAATCATATGAGAGAGAACAAGATGAGCTAGAATCACTTCTAGCTAGGAGTCTACCAAGAGGAAAAGGAAATTTCAAAGGTAAATTACCCTTGATATGTTTCAAATGTAATGAAGTTGGTCATATTTCATCTAGATGACCTAACAAGAGCAGGAATGATAAGAGTGACAAAAGGGAGAAAGTATATCCAAGGAACAAGGATTACAAAGATAAGGGAAAGAAGTCTCATTACCTAGGTGAGAAAGAACACACCGAGTCATAATATGATAATCAAAGTGAAGATGAAGAAGTTGTGTATGTTGTTGTGAAAGAAGATTCAAAGGAGGAAATATATGAAGAAGAAAAATCTCTTATATCTCATCTTAGTAAAAATTATACTTTGATTATTGACAATGGTTGTTTACATCATATGACTAGTGATATTGATAATTTTGATAATCTAGAAGAGCATAATGGTGGATTTTTTAAACTTAGAAATGATGTTCCATGTCCTGTGAAAGGAAGAGGTTCACTAATGTTGAATGAAAAGATTAAGTGTTATGATGCTTATTGGGTTCAATGTCTAAAGTACAATTTTTTGAGTATTTCACAGCTGAATAACACAGGCCACCAACTAGAACTTAAAAATAGAAAAGTGATTATCTTTGATGTTGATGGAAAAATGATTGGGACTAGTGAACAAAGAAGAGGTAACCTATTCTACCTAGATACTATTGTAAATGCATCCTTGATTGCTGAAGTTGAATATATTTGGTTATGGCATAAAAGGCTCTATCATGTGGACTTTGATAATATGATTAAATTTGGTGAAAAGAAGGAAGTGTGAGGTCTACCAAGATTACATAAACCTAATAATATTATGTGTAAAGAATTTCAACTCAGTAAGATGACCAAGTCAAGTTTCACAAGTAAATCATATTCATCTAATGTTATATTGGTTTTGATTCATGCTAAAATTTGTGGTCCTATGAAGTTGAAAGCTATTATGATGATAGATACTTCATTCTATTTGTTGATGATTATTCAAGAATGATGTCTATGATGCTTCTAAAAGTTAAATATGATGCATTTCAAATTTTCAAATGGTATAAAGAAAGATTTTAGAATGAAACTGGTAAGCAACTGAAATGTTTAATATCTATTAGAGGATGTGAGTTCATGTCTAATGAGTTTACTATTTTTTTTAATGAGAATAGAATTAAAAGGAAAATGTATGCACCTCAGACACCACAATCGAATCCATTGTTGATTGTGCTAGAACACTACTGATTGAGAAAGAGGTTACGCAAATATCCTAGAGAGAGGTAGTTAGTATTGTATTCTACACCCTTAACCAAGTATAGTTGAAGAAAGGTATAAACAAGACACCTTATGAACTCTGGTATGGACACATATTGAATGTAAGTTATTTCAAAATCCTCGAAAGTAGGTGTTATATTCATAAGGATGCTAGAAATAGAAATTTTGATTCAAAAGGAGATGAAGGAATATTCCTATGATATTCTACTAGGAGCAAAGCATATAAGTGTTTGAATAAAGTTACTGACACCATGGTTAAAAGTACAAATGTGAGAACTAATGAGTTTGTAGATATAAATGATGAGGAAAATGGGAAAGAACCTAAAGATTGTTAAAGGTTTTTTTATGTACATGAAGGAACACCTAAAACTTTACCCATGTAGAAAACTAAGTCACAACAAAGGATAACCAAATAATAGCAAAGATCCACCGAGAAACAAATTGTAGTACTCAAGCCACCGCATGAGCACACTGAGAAAACAATTGAGCCCCCAACTAATATTCAAAATGATGAAGACCATAGACTAGACATGTTTTAGCAAGGCATGTCAAAGGGAACCATTCACAGAATCAGATAATTGGAGATAAGAGTGTTGGAGTTTTGACAAGAAGTAAGTTAAGAGGCAACATGTGCTTTGTTTTTGAGTTTGAGCCTAGAATATTAAAATATGCACTTGAAAATGAAGATTGGATTAATGCAATGAATGAAGAAATAGAACATATTGAGAAGAATAACACATGGACATTATTACCAAGACCTAAGGACAAGAATGTGGTTGGGACAAAATGAATTTTTAGGAATAAGTTGAATGAAAATGGAGAAGTTGTAAGAAATAAAACAAGACTAGTATTTAAAAGATATACTTAATAAGAAGGAATTGACTACAGAAAAATATTTTCCCATGTTGCAAGATTTTAAGGAGTGAGAATACTACTTGCATATGCAACATACAAAAGATTCAAGGTCTATCAAATAGATGTCAAGTCTACATTTCTAAACGGAATTCTGGAGGAAGAGATCTACAATGTACAACCTAAATGATTTGTGGAAAAGGATCAAAGAGACATGGTATACAACTTGCACAAAACCTTGTATAGATTGAATCATGCATCTCGAGCATGGTATGAAAAGTTACATTCCTATTTGATCAGAATTGGTTTTGTTAGAACAAACAAAACTAACAGTTGAGTTGTTTACAATGTTATATGTAAATGTTCTTTGAGTTTTGATATGAAGGCCCAACTCCCTTTTAAAGATATTTAATGAATTTAATATAGATAATGTCTTTAACCTTAAGACACAAAGGCTTTTGACATTCACCCATCATTATGAAATGAATGCATTTTTAGATTTAGATAATTAGAGGAAGAACCAAGAAATGATCAAAAGATCACCCACTAAATCCTCCCTATTATAGAGAAATCAGAAGATTAAATATCTCAATTCACAAAACATGAATGCACAAACTAATAAGCTTCTTAACTTGACATGATAACAAGACTATGTTTGAATAAATAATTATAAGATTGATTCCAATCAGAAAGATTTACCATAAGATTTAGAATGAATGACTTTCCCTTTAATTCAAATACATAATAGAAATAACCATAAGATTATCCATTTCTGCAACTCTATCAAGCTATCAAACTAATTAGAAAATACAGTGCATCCAATATTCCCTTTTCCCTGCTATAATCAAAATCAAAACATTTGCTCCTTCTCTTGGAAGCCTTGGCACTTGTAGAAAAAGAAGAACCTCTGTTGTCTCTTTCATTGGCATATTTAAACTCTTTCTCCCGATAGTCTCTTTTTCAGTTATGTTAACTGATTCTTTAAATGTCTCGCCTTTCCCTTTCATCTTTATCATGTTCTTTTTAAACACATTTTAATAGGAGGCAAATTAAGGTATTTTACTTTAGCTTAGGGTAGGTGAGTTCATATAACTCTACTCATAGTTTTCCATCGATAAGGTTCGAGCCAATTGAACAGAGTGATCACATTATCATGTAATGCATCAGCAGACTCGATAGTTATCACTACTGACAATATTGGCATTGATTTTATTTTATTTTTCATCCAAAGTGAATGCGCCACATAAATCTTTTATGATCCTATGCTCTGCCTTGATCAAGAGTTTCTCCCAGTCTATGGCCTGAACTTTGTTAATTAAGCCATCATGTGGGCCCACTTTGTGTCATTCATTGCTATCTCCAGATGAATTGAGCAACCTGATGTTGATCTCATGCTTTTTAAATCTATTGGTGTGTATATGGATTGGAGTTTTGTGATTGAAAAATAGTAGCATGGAGCTTTGTGTCTTCTCACCATCCAAGCCGATGATTCTAAATGATCACTACCGCAGAGCTACTCCTATTAACAACATTGACTTCTTCTTTATACCTGCACATGAGTCTATATACCCATATCTCAGTAGTCACAAAGATATATCTCGCATGGTCTTCTGTCAAAAGGCTTAGCCGTCTATCGGGCACTTGGCACTGTCAAAGTCATGTTGCTTCCAAATGGGAGTCTCGAGCCCCTTGATTCATCAGGTCATCTCTCATTGCATTCACCCGCATAATGCACCTGGTGATTGCCATGTGTTCATGTGGTCGTGGGTCTATTCTGAGGTCTTTTGATCATGTAAATCTTCAGCGCAAATGGTCTTGGGATCTCCCCAAAAATACAAAGGCATCCATTGTGTTCTTTGACTGGTTGACATTTGATCAAACAACTTGTTGCTATTTTCCACGTGTTCATGACCCTGTGTAGTCTTTCTATTTGAACACTATTATAATGATAAGTTCCTTCTGTACCTTCTCTTCAATCCTTGACGATTTCTATGAAGAAAAAGGATAAATTTTAGCATCGAGCTACACTATGATGACTTGTTTGACTGATAGGATTTGGCATTGAACTCCTGCAATTAGGCTTCTTGAGTCATGGATATGGACATTTTGTTAAATGATCTGCATGTGTTATTGTACACATTTTATTGGGCTGAGAAATTGACCACCATATTCATTTGACCAATACTCGTATACAAGTACCTGGGTCAATAGTCTCCATCCACATGTTGATAACTTCATTGTACAAGTGCGCAACTTCATCAATTGTAGACATGCCTTAAAGAAGATGGGAGATCTATGCCTTCTACTCCATCATTAGCTATACAGAGGCCTTTAAACCTGATGCTATCATCTGAAACTCTATCCCTGAAAGTAGGATAATAGTTTGACTGCATAGATTTTGGTTTCCATATTGTGCAATAAGCTATGACTAGAGGAGCATTTTGTTATACACGATACAATCCCCTTATTTGTTGAAATACATCTCCTTTGATACCCACTGCGACTAGTCTTGTATAAATTGGAAGCCCGAACATATTGGTAGAGAGATAGACTTGGTTTGAGGATTCATATAACAGAGCTTATAATTATCAAATGTCCACAGTCTATTGTATCCACACGAGATCTTTCACACTAAAACCTACTTTGTGTTGATATTGTCGTGACTGATCACGTAGTGAGGGTTGATTGCTTTTTCAGAAAAAGAAAATCGACAACATTGTAAAAACTCTAAAATGGTCAATTTTAGAAGTTATCCTAAACTGTTGTTATAAGCAGCTAAGATGCATAATACATTGTAATGTTGGTAAACATTTTTGCTAGATAATAGAAAGGTTGAAGGATCTGTAGGTGGATGTAGCCTAGGTTTTGGGTGAACCACGTTAAATCTATGTGTTATCTGTGTTCTTTGTGTTTTATTCTATTGTTTCTGCATATAACTGTTTATTCTTATATTGTTCCAGATCTATCAAACCCTAACACTTTGCAAATCTAGGCATTACATTTCTTATTCTGAACCTGTACCCCTGAACTAACAGAACTCAGAGAATGAAACTACATTGATAATCATGCTCTTGAACTTGAATCATGTATCTTGAACCTAGACTTCAATCTTGAATCTGAGGCTTGAACTTTGAACTCGAACCAAGGAATTTGTACAACTTTGAACTTTGTATCATGTATCTGAACCTGCATGGTGAGATTATGGATTGAACATTGAACCTCTGAAACATGGACTTTTGAACCTTAGAATATGCATCTTGACTCCAAACCAATGAACTTGAAGTTCGAAATTGAACCTCAAAATTGAAACTCAAACTTTGAACTATGGTATGTGACCCTGAATATCATAATTTTGAATTGAACTTTGAATCATTATCTCTGCATTTACCTTTCCTTTTGAACTCAAACTCCTGAATTGATGAATTTGCATTTCAAACTTTGAACTTTGAACTTTCAAATTTCAAGGTTCAAGTTCTAGTTCAACACAGGCGTAGAATACTACTTCTTCGTAGATCGAACTTTACAAAGAGACCATTGGTAACAAAAACCAACAAGAAACTAAAATAATTTCTCCACGAGACCAATTTTGAAAGTTAAAAAACTTGGGTGTTGAAAGCATGCTTACAGGTTGTAAATTGTCTAAAGAAGAGAACTCGGCAAAATTGAATGAGACACTTTCCAGATTTATGATTGGGAAGTTGCGGTATGTATTTCATAGCAAACCTGTTATTGCACATGCAATTGGAATAGTAGCAATATTTTCAACCTATCGTAAGGAGATACATATGACTATAGTCAAAAGAATCTTTAGATACCTAAAAGGAATTGAAGATTATGAACTATGGTACAAGAAAGATGGAGATTTTGAGTTGAAAATCTACATTGATGTTGTTTGGGCACGAAAGGTTGATGACATAAAGGGTACTAGTGAAGGAGATTTCTTTTTAGGAGAAAGATTGGTGACATGAATAAGTAAGAAGTAGAGTTGTATCTCAAATTCCACTATTAAAGATGAATATGTAGTAGTTGCAATCATGTGATTCATGCAAAGTAAGAAAAATGAGGAAAATTGGAGCATGTGAAGTCTAAAGAGAAGACAAAAGATATATTCACCAAGCCATTACCTAAGGATGCTTTGACTATCTAAGACATAAACTAGGATTGATTCCCCTATCCAATATTCACTAGAGGATGAAGTTGTCCTGACATGAATTCATGCTTTATCAAAATATCTATTTGGGATTTGATGTAAGAGTTCACTCCTTAGGAACTATCTTAGAGTTGTGGCATGCAAGGTACAAGGTATAACTACACAAAATGCAAACAAGATAGAAAAGGAAAAGTACAGTTACAAGGTTGGCATACCTACTATTGATGGAAGTTGTTTGGACTTTTGCCTTATTATTAAAGGGGGAGATGATGATTATAGGGGAAGAGTATCTATGAGTTATTTTATATAAGGAATAATGTGTATGTGATTTATTGGATTGTGGAGAGATTACCCATAGGGGAGAAAAAGTAAGAAGAGAAGAACATAGAGCCTGATCAGCCTGAGCTATAGCAAACAAAGAGAATGATTAGTGTGATGATTGTGGAAGGAAGTTAAGAGGAATTTCTATTAGGGGTTATAAGATATAAGATGTCTTTCCATTTGTTAGATAAGAAGGGAGATGTGTTTCCATCAATGCCAAAGGGGAAGATTGTTAGCCCCAACTGATCATGTTGAAGATAAGGAAGATTGTTATATTAGAACTTTAATGTATGTGGAATAGTTAGATTAGTTGTTATGTTGTCATTGATGCCAAGCTTGAGAGGGTAAGACATTATGTTAATTTAGTAAGGCGCCAAATCATAAGAAAGATGTAGTGTTGATTAAATGGAGAGGTTAGTAGAAATAATTATGATTGAATGATGGAGAAGAAAATAGAATGGAAGAAAGTATTGATAAGTATGTGAGTTTCATTGGGCACTTGATCAGTTAGACTTTGGAAAGATAATATTGATTTGATAATCCCCCCCCCCCCCCGCCTCTCGATTATCGAACATTGGCATAGTTTTTTGAACATTTTTTAATGTCCTAGATGAATATGTAAAATATCCATTGCCATTTGGAAATATAAATTTGGTTTTAAACATGTAGTAGAAAGGCTTATAATAGGAAAAAAAAAAATTGTTCTTAAAAGATCACCTAGAAATACAAATATGATAATATTTTTATTATTTAAAATATCACAAATGATTGTATGAATGAATTAGTTTAATAGCTTTTGAATAGAAATTTAAATTTTAGTATTTAAACATGACTAAAATAATACCTATGTATTAACTTTTGATAGGTTTTTATTTTCTATTTAAAATTATTTATTCTATATCACTTGTGATATCAACTTCTTTTTGGCATGAATCTATGAGAAGTCATCATTTGTATTTAATTTCTCCCATGCTCAAATAGAGGTTGTGGTGATAGCTCTTGGTTGGGAGGATTGACTTTTGTCTCATCCTATAGCTATATCTACTAAGATTGTAATATATAATTTCCTCATTATTCTTATGGATATGCTTCTTGATGCCCAATTTGTTTCTTAAATGGCTAAAATGTCATTAAATGTTGAATTGTATGACAAGATATTTTTCTTAAGCTCTTGCACTCTCATAAATTGGAAAATGGTTTCTTTTCTATTATGAGTTATATTGATTTTTCAAGTTTATGGCTAACACATCTTCAAGTTTTGTTTCTCTTAATAAAAAATGGTGTGTAGGTTAGAAATTTGGAGGATATTATTGAGAATTTTAGGGGGTTTTTGTATTTTATTGATTCTACTATGCCTTCTTGATCTCTTGGCTATTTCTTTCCTATCTACACTATTTTAATTTGTTGTAGTGAGTGCATTCATGATGATATTTACCTACTTCCTCCACTAAGGTTTAGCCTCTTTCTAGAACGGTGCTTAGTTGTTGATGATCATCACCAACTAGATCTTTCATTCAAATATTTTCAAATTTGAAGTTATTTCTTATTTCCTTTCTATATCAAAAAATTTCAAGTAAATTAAGAGATAATATGATTTAGAAGACGGAAGTATTGTAAGTTGAGGAAAAAAGGGGGTAGTATCAAAATCCCCATAGAAGAGGAACCTATCTATCTTTTTTTTCAATATGATTGAATTCCAATTACTTATTGAACCAAGTAGAATTCCAATAGAAAGATTAATTCCATGACATGGAAGTATTGAAACTCCGCAATGCAATTAAGTACAACATTTGTATGTAGCATATTTGTGTTTGCCGAAAAACATCATTTTCAAGTTGCAACTAATCAATAGATCTCTCTCTCTCTCTCTCTCTCTCTCTCTCTCTCTCTCTCTCCACATGTGATTTATTTAATTTATGTTTAGATCTATATAAATTAAAGTATTATATATCTTCTTGATCATTATCTTTAAATAATTTAATTACATATAATATATATTATAATATAATTATTATTAAAATATTTTTAAAAATAACACATAAGTTATTATTAAAATGTGAATATATTATATTTATTATTTTACTATTATAATATAGTGAAATAAATAAATAAATAGATAATTTTTTAAAATGAAAAAATGATTCATTATAAGATACTCTCATTCTATTCGCATTCATAGAAAGTGAATGATAAGACTAAGTGTAAAAATGTAAAAGTCAAAAATTAAAATTAAAAAATAAATTAAATAGTCTTTTCATGCATGAAATTTATACTATTTTTTCAGAAACACTCATATAATAAGTTACATTTATCCATGTAAATGAGCTCATAGGACCTAGTGCAAATTTTGGGCCCCATAGTCAATACCAAACATAATAGGTTTCACTAGCATAACAGGACATTGTTATTATGCATTACTAGCGATTGCACCTTAGCATGCATTGGGTACATCGAAGAGGTATGGAAGGTCAACTAAGAAAGATTTTGACATTCATTTTTCATAAAATTTATAGTATAATATATTAAAATATCTCCATATTTATTCATCCATCCCTCTCTCTCTCTCTCTCTCTCTCTCTCTCTCTCTCTCTCTCTCTCTCTCTCTCTCTCTCTCTCTCTCTCTCTCTCTCTCTCTCTCTCTCTCTCACTCACTCACTTTTATCAACCAACATAAAACGTAAGAAATATCACCACCATTTTGTTCCCGCTCCCTCTCCCCAAGTTTTTTTGTGAAAGGAGGAGAATAAGTAATTACTCCTCCTAGAATGGGTAGAATATCCATCCATTCTTTTCCACTCTCATGCCATATGTGTGTCATCCATAATGTTGTTAGTAAATACACATATATACTTATGAAAAAAAAATCCTATTTCACTTTTCAAACTTAGCCAACACCGTAATGAAAAAGATATCACCCACTCTCATGTGTCATAGTTCTTACCCAACATTATAATGAAAAAGATATCACCATACATTTCCTCCCTCTCCAATAACTTTTATTTTGTGCAAGGAAGAGCACAAGTAACTGCTCCTCCTATAATGGGAGGACCATTAATACCTATAATGAAGTTTTTGACTTATCCCTTATTTTCTACTCTCCTAATTCATGTGTACATCACTAATGGAAGAAATTACACAAAATGTCATAGTGTCGACCTATTCAAAGCTAATGAGAACAAGTCCAACATAATAATCTACTCATAATGCACATAGTCATCTAATAGTTTGATCTTTTTTTAAATTTGGTTTTTGAGAGAGAGAGAGAGAGAGAGAGAGAGAGAGAGAGAGAGAGAGAGAGAGAGAGAGAGAGAGAGAGAGAGAGAGGGTTTATAGGAGAGTGAAACAAAGAAAAGGGTAGAAAGCCTCAAAGACTTGTGTGTGTATGTGTATAGAGGGAGGGAGGGAGAGAGATTGCTTTTCTACATTAAAGTCACAATTTAGACCAATTTATTAAAGATTTATGTTTTAATGTAAAATATTGTTAAAGTTGTGATATTTCTTCAACCATTTATTCTCATGAGAGATGGATTGATGCATGAATCACTACTCATGATATATGGGTCATTGAGTTTGACTCAAAAAGCTACACAGTTAAATCTTGATAGCAATATCATAATTTGACTTGCTATGAAAAATACCTCCTACTTATTAATTGATGAGCTTAAGGGGCTTTCTAATTAATGGTTCATGATGCAAAACACTTGGTGACAGTTTTGCAAATGGGGTTGCAAGAAGAGTAGGTTTAACCATGGAGGAAGCTTTTTAGCTAAGCGTGCTCAAGCTGGAATGGTTCTAAGATGGGTGACCTGTTGGGAAGTCCTGGTGCTTTACCTAAGTGAGCATCACCTAGACTCAATGAGTGCTAAGTATTCCATTTATTCTCATGAGAGATGGATCGAAGTGTGAATCACTATTCATGATATATGGGTGAATGAGTTTGACTCAAAAATCTACATAATTAAATCCTAATAGCAATATCACAATTTGACTTGTGGAAAATACCTCCTACTTATCAATTCTTAAAGTTGTTTGAAAATATTGATCAATATTTTCAATAAACAATTTTTAGAGAAACTATTAATATTATTAAGATTAGATTAAATTTTAGATATTATTTTTAAAAAAATCAATAAAATAACAAATTTTAAAATCAAGCATTCATTAAAATTAGATTTAATTATTTTATTTTTTCAATTCATTTTTTTCTTAAAATGGTGCATTAATCAACTGAATTATAAAATGAACAAATTCAATTACAAATGAAAATAATTATATTTAATTTTTTAAAATTAAAAATAAATAAAATTATTTTATATTTGTCTTATAACAATTTATTATATATTTCATAAATTTAAAACATATCTTTATATTTGATTTTAAAATGATATTGTACATAAAAATGTCTTATTTTTACAATTCTGATTTATGCTACCTAATTTTACTTCTTGCACAAGCGAAATACATCAACAATTCTAATTTCACTATATGTTGTGTTTGTTTGTGATACTATATTATACATCAAATGTATGATATTTGATATAATTTAATTTTATCTTTCATAATTCATTAGGTAACTATATTAATGCATATTTATATATATATGAAAAAAAAATGTAAATATAAGTATACTATAAATTTGAGTTGAAAAAAATCATACATTATAAAATATGAAAATTTCACTTATTTCGCACACTTTAGTCATTCCCACCTCTCTCTAAGTCTAAGATCCTAACTCTGTATGGAAATTTTTTAAATGGGTTGACAACATTAGTTCCGAGGTTGTACAATTTTGTTTGAGAAATAAAATAAAAAAACATTAAACTAAAACATGGCGTCAAGTCATTATCAATAAAGGAAATATTAAATTCATACCTAAAGCTAGAGATCTTGATGATATTTGCAATTGGAGGCCCATTACCCTTCTAAACGTGTCTTATAAGATTATTGCCAAGGCAATCTCTCTCAAAATTTGGCACCTTCTGCCTTTAATTATGCAGCCTAAGCAAACTGGCTTTATTAAGTCCAGATATATTCTTGACAACATTATTGTTGTCTAGGAAGGAATTGAGTGGGCTCGCAAATCCAAATAGCTGGCTATTTTTTAAAGATTGATTTTTCTAAGGCCTATGATCACATTGAATGGCCTTTTATCTTGGCTATGCTCTAGGCTCTTGATTTTGGTTCCAATTTCCTACATTTTGTGGAAATGCTTTTTGGTAATGCTAATGCTTGCATTACCATCAATAATTCTCAATCTGATGCATTTGGGATTTTTCGTTCCATCAGGAAAAGTTGCCCTCTAGCACCGACGCTTTATGTCCTTGCTGCTAAAGGGTTTGGTTATTCGCTAGCTCACTCTGTGTCCTCTAGACTAGTTTGTGGCATTTCTTTGCCAAAATCATCTTCCTAGTTGGTTAATGGTCATTTTGCTAATGATTCCTTCCTCACTCTTTTGGAGGATGAAGAAAACATCAAAAATGCCTTAAATTGCCTAGACACTTTTTATCAAGCCTCTAGATTTTCTATTCAATGGCATAAAATGCTCTGCGACTGACAGTCATTCTTGCTAGCACCACCTTGGCTTAGTTAGTTTGAATGGAAATGGGTCACTCAAGGGGAGATATTCCACTTTCTTGGCATTCCATTTTCTTTTTAGGATTCACTTATTGAACTATGTAATGTTGTGCTTGCCAAGATCACCAAGAAACTAGATTATTGGTTTACAAAACCGCTCTCCCTTGCAGGAAAATTCCAGATTTGTTTGAAAGTTCTTGCGGCCACTCATGTCTATTATTCTTCTTGTTAGGCTCCCTCTAAAGCCTCCTATCATAAATTAGAAAGATTGCTCAGGGGTTTTCTCCGGGCTTCTGGTTTTGATTATCATGGCTTTCACAGAGCTACTTGGGATTTTTTTGTCTCCCAAAAGAATCTGGCGGCCTTGGCTTGCTTTCCACACAAAAGTAAGGCCTTGCTCTATGTGCCAAATGGATTATTCGTGCCATCACTAGAGATGAAGCCTAGAAGATTTTGGTTTGGCATTGCATCTCTTTCAAATTTTTCATCAATAGACCATCTTGGAAAGGGATTGGTTTCCACACCCTTCTAATAATGCGGGAGCCAGTGATCATATAGGGCTCTTTTTTTATCAAGAGCATATGGAAAGCTTGGGAAGCTATCAAGCCTTGGCTTTGCTAGTCTAGTGATGAGTTTCACAATGGCCTCTCTTTGAATTAGAAAACTATTTGGTGGTCTCCCCTATTTTCCATGCAGGGTACTCCCCTTGCCAGGACTCAAGGTGCTAGTGCTCTGTGTTTTTTCAAACGAGGCATCAAAACTCCTAAAGATCTTTTCTCTAGGGTTTCCATGAGTTTCAGATCTTAGGAAGATATGCAAGTCCAATATCGTCTTGTTCATTTAGATCAATAGAATTTTGACTTATTGCTCTCTTCAATTCCAGTTCACTTAATTCATAAAGTGGGTATTCAGTCTATTAGACTTTGGTGGCATGATTGGAAGTGGTATCCTATTGCTCCTTTCACCAATTACAAACCAAGTCCAGGTTATAGATGGCTTTCTCCCCATCTACTGATGGTGGATATGCTCAATCAGAGATGGCATTTGCAATCTTCTCTTTCTCAATGGAGAAAGCAGTTTGACACTATTCGAAGTGCTATTACAAAGCCTAAGATTGCCCATTTTGCTTGGTGTCTGGCTTTTCAAGGTCTTCCCCTTGGGCCTCGGCTCAAGCATATTGGGGTTCCAAATCCTAGATTCCCTTTTTGTGGACAACTAGAGTCTTTCTTGCATATTTTCCAGTTTTGTAGATGTGCTCAAAATTACTAGCACTAGATGCATGACTTCTTTAAGCCGTTCAGGCTTGAACCCTTTTCTTGGCACATGGTTATCTTGGGTGATTCCCCTAGAATTCCTTAGAATTTTACCCAGATTTGGCATACCTTTAGGATGGAGATTATGTTCACTTTGTGGAAAGATAGAAATGTTGTTTTTTCCACTCACATTTTTCTTGATATTAATATTGCTATGTACACTAAGGCATGCATTTGTAATAATGTAACTATGTAGATTCAAGTTCAAGCTAACAAAGTGGCCTTGGAGGTGGCTCACCTACAAGAGCTACTGAACCACTGGGGCAATGCCGCTTGCAATATTTTTAGAGTTCCTCTAGATGCCTCGACTGATACCTCGATGCCTCAAGGTCGTCATCCATGACGCCACTCCTCAAGCCACCACTTGCACACCCCACACTCCCAGGCTTCCTGCCACCCCTCTCCCAGTGGTGGCAATGGTGGATGGAAGCACCACTCAGCTTACTTGCCCCATGGTGGTACTGGATGGTCCCTGGCTCCTCCTCTTGGGGCTTAGTGGGCACTTTTTGGAAAATGGCCTTGCTTGGATTTGGCAATTTCTCCTCCACGAATAGAGATAAAAGATGCAGATGTTCATGATGGTTGGACTGTCCCTAGCCTGACCCCCAATCCCAAAGATGATTGGAGTTTTCATGATCATGATGAGCCACCTCCCTCAGTAGGCACTACTTTGGCCACCTGAGGTTGCTATTTATATTTTTTTTAATGAATAGTGGGTCAGTGTAAGAAGTTGGGTCTCACTTTTGGCCAAAAAGTGGAAGTGTTTTTCCTATTTTTAAATTTTTTTATCACTCGATGTCAAAATTTGAGGTATTTAGAGATTGAATATAAAAAAACTCCAGAAATCAAAATTTTAGTGTTCGGAATCTAGTTTTTGAATATGTAATTTATTTGTGTACCCATATGATAGATTATTTTTTTGGAATGGATCTTTAAAAACCACTTTTTTAAAATGCCTATTTCAGGACCATACCACACTCATGTACGAACACCATAATTTGACACAAATAAATGAATTTTTGCAAATCCTTTTAAAGGGAGTTACCTAATACACCTAAGATTGATGAAAATATATTTTCTTTATTTTTTATTGAATAATTTTTTTATTATTAATTATTAATTGGCTATAAAGGTAAATTTTAAAACCTCTCGTGTACGAACCACATAATTTGATCAAAATCTCACTTTTTTCAAAAAGAAAAATTTAACATCAAAAGAATTGTATCTAGATTGATGACATATAAATTAATTTTTAAAAAATTAAAAAATAAAAAAGTTATTAAAGTTTTAGTGAATGTCACTTTTTAATGTTTAGGAGATAGTTTTGATTAATAAATAATGGAAAAATAGAAAATAAATTAATAAAACTATAAAATTTACATTTTTGGAATCAAAACAGTAAGGCCTATAATGGGTTTTTGTCTCATCAAAAAATTCAATGGAGATGACTATAAAAAATTATGACAATACCATAGATTCTCAATTAAATGCTTTAGAAAAAAAATAGATCGTAAAGGCATGGCTTGGTGGGACCAAGCCTATGCCATGCCTTTCCCCAAGGAAAAACCCCATGAAAAATTTGGGTGCCATACCAAATTCTCGCTCATGTCTCAAGAATCGGGCACTTGATTTGTAATTCAAAAATTGGGTGCCTGATTGCTTTCAACCGTTGTACCCGATTATTTAAAAATTGGGTACCCAATTTGTAAATAGGTACTTGATTTTTAAAGAATTGAGTACCCAATTTTTAAGCAATTAGGTACCCATTGGGCTCCAAAAGCTGCCCCACAGACCAAGTTTAAATGATTGAAATGATTGAATAACAGTTTCAATCTGCAATAGCAAATTTTGTCATGCTTATTATGTTTTCTTGTCCTCTTATACAATTTGCAAGCTACTGATTCAAACTCAAAATTGGTACAAACATGGGATCAAAACAACGAAGAAAGAAGAAAGCAAAAGTTCTAACAGATGAGGAGATTGCAACAAATAAAGAGAATGAAGCATGACATCAATGAGAGAGAAGATAAAGAATTATAGACTTGAACAATGCTTCAAAGGAGAAAGACATTGAGGATACCACGATGGATGAAGAGGTCAAAGAAGAGAACCTAATAGAAGAAAATTCAGGCGCACATTTTAATCATGCATTCAATACTGGTGTGTCTCCAAACCTTTGAATTTTCTCTCGTGATAAAATTGGCAATTTTTTAGAAGCAGGTTATGATTTAAACGATTTAGATTTTCTTCATGAGAAGCAATTGTCAAATGATCATGCACAAAAATCTCCAATTGAAATGCATGCCCTAAAAGAAATACCAAGAAAATTTGAAAATGATATTCAAATCCCAAATAATAGTGAAAATAGTAAAGTGTCTGAAAATAAAAATTGCATGAATGTAGACATAGAAACACCAACTACTAAACAAACATGTCAGAATGATAGTAAAGTGTTTGAACATAATTTTGACATTTCTAATGATGTGTTAGATGATCTTGAGGGATTGGTTTCATGGAGACAAATTAGGACACATGCTAATAGATTGTATAGGCATTTTTTTTATAATAAGAAATTTGGGTTTCAATGTCATTTAATGTTGCAACTAATTAAAATGTCTAAAATGCAAAAAGTGATGAGAAGGTTGGAAATGTATGCAAAACCAAAGAATAAAAATGATTCTTTAGAAAAAGTTGCATCCATTGTTGCTAGTGCCTTTGATGCTATCAGAAAGAGAAGTTAGTCTAAAGATAAGAATGCAACACAATGAGCAATAACAACAACTTTAGTTAACAAATCAACATCTAACAAAAGATTGATTAGAAAAATAAGTGGATATCTTAATGTGAATCATAAGACTTTAGAAAGAGCTGTAAAGAGAAGGGTTAACTTTGAATGTGATCTAGCAAATATTTTATGGACTTCTAGTGGTAGACTCCCGAGATGTAATATGAAACTTACTAGTGAAGTCAAAAGTTTGATTGAAAATTTTTGGCATGATAATACAAGAGTATCACCTAATTCAAGAGATGTTCTTAAATTGAGAATTAGGTCAAAAATACATGATCCACATCCTAAACACCTTTTGGACATGACTCAAATTGAAAATTTTTTAAAAAATGTAGATGGTAAGGTATTAAATATTACCATTAGTCAAAGATCTTTTGAAAAGTGTAAACCATGGTATGTAAGGATTAACAAGGAAAGAATCACATGTTGTTGTAAAAATCATATTCAATTTCATTACCATCATGATGTATTTCGATCTATACGTGGTACCATGCATAGTAAAGAAATGTTGCAGGAATGTGGTATAAAAATACCACCTCAAACTATAAAAGATTTCATATCAGGTTTGCTTTGTAAGCCACCTAATGATCAATAATTTCTTTTCAATGCATGCCTTTCTAGTACATGTGATATGTGTGGCAATCTTTCTTCGTTAGATGAATGTTTGCATGAAAATTCTTGACTACTTTTGGACAACAATTAGTTGAGGTACAAAGATTCAAAGCTATTGAATATCCATTGAAGGATGGGAAGATTGGAAGAAAGTGTGATCTAGTTACATATAAAGTTAGTTGTCATGCATTTATGGATGAGTTTAAGAGTGTGATCATACCAAAATATGTTAAACACTCTCAATATTCTAGATGGCTTGATGGACAATTTCACATATGTAAGAATACATTTCCAATTGGTACTATACTGTAGTGCCTACCCTCGTTCACATCTTTTCTAGACTCATTGTTGCTATTATTATCAGACTTTGATGGACTAGTATTATGTTGATGGATTAGTGGTATTGTTTTGACACTATCAGACATTATGTTATGGATTCAGTTGTTATATGATGAGATCATTTAGACTTTACATTTCATGTATGTATGATGATCATTATATTGTTTTTAGTTATTGTTGATGATTAGTTAGATGGTTATTATTTCATGTGTTTTACTATGGATACTTACCCCATACTTGCATGTGTATGGTGTGCGTGTTTTCTTATTGTATGGCATTTTTGATGTGGTTAAGGAAGTCGTAGTCACCTGCTTAGTCGGGATCTACACGATGCACCACTTCTTGCCATTACCTGTTTAGCTTAGCACTATGCATATAATGTATGTACATGCATGGCTTTTCTGCAGGTTGCAGGTACCGGGTATCGACTTCCCTGAATTGCCAGGATGAGCGTACCCTATTATACTATCTCAATGATAAGAGAAGGGAGATAAGTTCTCAAGTCCAAATCCCAAACCCTAAAACCATTTGTCCTAGTGAGTTGGGACAAGTATCAGAGTTGAGCACCCACTGAATGTGTCGGATGACATATTTCGTGATTTTTAATCCTTTAGACTGGTTTTGTATGAATTGACCTATGATGGGTTTTCATATTTTGTTGTGAAGGTCTATGGTGAATTTTCTGTTAATTAAATCTTAACAAATAGATTTAATTAATAAAATTAATTATTTGAGAAGATTAAATATCATGATTTTGATATTTTGATTATAATTAATTCAAGGAGAATTAATTGGGAGAAAATAATTAAATAAAAAAGAAAATTAGAAAATTAAAATAAATAATAATTATAAAATACTAATAAATTAATAAACAAATAGAAATAATAAAAGTTATTAAATTAAAATGGGAGTTATAAATATTTAAATGCAAATTAGTTAAAAATAATTGGAATTATAAACTTGCTTGGAAATGAATGCAGTTCTCCATTTTTCATGTGTCAACAACACGGGGGTTAGTGCATCAATTGAGCACATGGTATCTACAACGCTAGGGCTTATCAAAAAGGTTGGAAAAAGGCCCATGCTTAGTTGGCAACATCTTCCAGCTGGTTCTAGAAGCATTCTAGGGTTTTCCTGAGAGCTCTTTATATTCGGGCATTCCTTAGAAGCTTGGACATAGCGTGGATAGTGTGGATAGCGTGGAGAACAACTGAAGCATTGGAGGATTCGAGAATTCTGAAGAAGGGGAGCTTGCTCAGCGAGATATCTAAGGAAGAGCGAGTTAGCATCAGAATCTGGGTAGATTCTTGTGTTTTCACTTATGCTAGTTCTGCATGCTTGCTTTTCCCTGTCTTCTTCATGTCTTCCATATGCCTTCATTATGCATTTTGGGAAATTAAAATTTATTTGAGGAATCTATATGCATAGATCTAATATGACACAGGCTAGGGTTACAATTCATGGACAAACTCATTAGAATTGGTTATCAGAAAATTTTGAAAAAAAAACAAGTTTCATGGAGAGATTCTGAGTATGAAAGCTTGTATTCATAAATTCTCAATTTTACATATATACTGTGATTCTGTATATTATATATATATATACATATATATATATATATACATATATTTATATATATGTATACATATATATGTATATAACATATATATATTATATCATGTGTGATGAAAGTCGAATATCATAAACGTTTTGGAAAAAACGTTAAACATTATTTACAAACCAAATCGCACCGCGCGCAGCGGAAACGTTTTTAAAAAATGTTAAAATGATTTTCGGCAGAGCCGTATCACCCCGCGGGTACGCAGAGGGCCTGCCATCGTAGGGACTGCGATGACAGGGGTACTCTGTACCCGCTGTCAATAGACCTGCGATAGCAGGTACCTTGTACCGTGCGACCTCAAGACTTGTCTCAACATTTCAATTTTTATAAAAACATTTCATGAAATCAGTTATTAATAATTCAATTTTTATATATATTTTGGTTTTTATTATTATATATGTATATATGTATTTATATATATATAAGTATATATGTATATATGTAATTATTATATCAATAAAAGATGTGAGTTGGTAGAGATTTTTAATAATTAATTTAATTAAACATTAGTTTTAATTAAGATTAATTATTAGCATATACATAATTGAAGTTTTGATTATTGGAAATGTTATTTCTCAAACGAAGTTTTTATAAATAAAATATTATTGGATCAATTAGAAAATTGAATCTAATGGAGGATCTTTTATCTATCAAGTAAATACATGGATTAGGTAAAACGTGAAATTTCTCCACTTGAAATTAAATTTGGGAAAATGTAAACTGAGACATTTGAAATTTGAATTTGAAACTTAGCAAAACCAAAACATGTGTTTACATTGTGTATTCCTTATGCTAATGTTTTGGGTTTTGGGTTGACTAGTGTTGACCAGTTATAGGACGTCTACCAGAGGCTTGGGGGTTATGTGATTGTGATGTCATGATGATGTTTTATTTCTCGATCTTTGTAAACCCAACCATGATTATGTGATGGAATGCTCTATGTACTAGTTGTGAACACTGATTGTTATAGTTGAGATTCTTATGTTTGAGACCTTTGACTTAACCATTATTTTTGGTCATCGATCAGTTACCCTTGGATATATTCTAGTCGCCATGATGGGACTAATATGTGGATTTATTTTTGATGATGTCATGTTGTGACATGTATGACTCAACCATTTTGGAGTCTTCAATCAGTATGTTTGAGATATTCTTGGTTGTTTGTTGAGAACCAATGGATATGATGATCTAATTTGAGATATATTCTAGTTATTAAGAACCAATGGATACTTTGATTATTAGTGATACTTTAGTTGCCAATAGAGAGCTGTTGTAGTCATGATTTTCTATGGATATTGCTCATGGAGATTTGATGCTTTTATGCATATTTGATGATTTTATCATAGATATTTGATGATTGTTATTGTGGATATTTGATGATTTTGTGGACTTTCTTTATGATTATGATACCATGAGCATTAGGGTAGGATATCTGCATGTAGTGTCGGGAAGTGGCTTGCAATGGAGGCTGGGGCCCTAAGAGGCTGCCAGGATAACTCATTGTAAGTTGGATTAATAAGTGATAACATTCACACTTAATACTAACTGAATGAACCTAAAAAGATAATAGTTTTGGTTCTCGTCCATGCCTTGAGTGCTTGTATAGGCTAGGATGGGAGTAGAGAGAACGCATGGTTGCGACCTTGCATTCCATAGTATGCCTTGTCAGTATGAAAGGATACTAGTGGCCGCATGAGATCTGTATGGACCTGTGGAGTTTAGCTAACTGCCAGGGTAACTTGTACGAGATAAATGTGATGACACTTTCCTGCTTGCATAGTAGGTTCCTACATGTCATTGTGTGCCTCTAGGAAGTAGATGTCTGATTTGGTGATTGGAACCTTTGAGTTAGTATACTTTTAGGATTCCTGGACTTTAGAGACATGTGCTATGTGGTTTTGATAGCCTGTTTGGGACTTGGGATTATCTCCTTAGCACGGTGGGAGTGGACCACTTAGGTACCATGCGGTCAGGTGGTAGTGTATTTTCCACTCTTATCATTTGAGTTTCATTGAGACATCGTGGCTGATGCATCCTTCGTGATGGTGAATATGTATCCTTTTATTGATGATTAGCATATGTTAGATGAAGTTATCTTATGCTTATATTTGCATGTTAGATTACTTTCTACATATGATGTTGTATTTATTAGGAGTGACATTCCTACTATGTTAATACTGATGATCTCTTCAGTGATTTGGGATGTTACACACGGAGGGATGGCTAGGGCCCACGATGGTCTAATGATGCTATTAACGGTTGGGAGGAACCGTGCACTTAGTTTATTTATTTGATATTTATGATAGATGTAAATGACTTTTGTGATGATGTATCATGAGTATCATGTGATTATCTTTACTTTGATGTATCATGGATTAGAATAGGATGATGTACCTTATTCTACATATGTATATTCTTTTAAGCCTTCATACCCTGTGACATGTATAGTGGATGAATGAGCAGTTGGATATGTAATAATTGAACATTGGACTTATCATTATTATTTCATGTGGATGTTGTAATCATGTATGTAATTCACATTAAGGGATCTTAAAGAATGTAACCTGTTGTGCATATCATGTTTACTCTTTAGATGGTCATTGCTATTGCTTCTGTTATTGTGCATAAGTTTTATGTGGTATTTGCTTTCATGGAATTTTTTTTTTTTTTTTACCAAACTTAGTGAAAATTCTAGGTTAATTCTTTGGATCCCTTGGCGGGGCATTACATATACTTTCACTAGTTGACTTTGTAGAGAACTACACACTTGCACCACAAGAAGAGGTACAACCACAATATTACAATTCAGTGCAAGTAACAATTTATGTTCATATAGTTTATAGGCATGCACTTTATAGTACAAAGGAGGATCGAAAAATATTGAGAGACTACCATTTTTATATAAGTGATAATAAACACCATTCATCTAAGTTTGTCCAATATTGTTGCAAGGTCTTTTATGATAATTTATAAAAGAGACAAATTCAAATGACACAACATTGGATATGGTCAGATAATTGTACAAGACAATTTAAGAATGCTAGAATGTTCTGTTGGTTGAGTAGGACACATAGGCAAACTAACATCCAACATCTGTGGAGTTTTTTTGAGGCTGGACATGGTAAAGGAGAACATGATGGTGTTGGTGCATGCATGAAGAGAGCCCTTAGTAGAGAGTAATTAAAATTTGAGGAAAAAGCTAAATTCAAAAATGCACATGATATTGTCAAATGGTGTAACAAATATTTATACACAGTATCAAGTCATAACTCTACAATCAAACGTTTCTTCTACCTAGTTGAAGAAGATAATATCCCTTCAAGATATGACTGTGATACAATTAGTGGGTTAGCTAAATGGCATTCATTTAGGAGTTTAGATTCTAACACTTGGACTATATGGACTAGGGAGCTTGCTTGTTTTTGTCAATTTTGTCTTGCAGGTGAATGGGAAGAATGTGAGAATACAGAATGGGTTGTAGATTGGCAACAAAGATCATTAGCACCTACTGACATGCATTTGAAGATGATATAGTAAATGAAGGCCAGAATGTTACTTTTGCATCAGAAGACTATGATTGTATTTTAGACCTCATAGAACCTGGTATGTACAATTTAATTAGATTTTTTTGTGATCTCATGCTTTAATTTATATAATTTGGATATGTACACTCATGTGATTAAAGTGTTTTTGCACTTTATCTTATCTTGTAGGACATGTTTATGTTGTTATTGCACCTAGTGATAATGATGGACAAATTAAGTATTGGCTAGCTAGATGTGTGGAACCTAAGAAAAATTTGACATGTCATCAAGTAGATGATGATGGTTTTGAGTATCCAATTGGGTCTGTCATTGTGGTTGGCACCTGGCTATGTAGATACCTAACAAGAAGAAATGGTTTGCCAGCATTTGAAGACTACCAAACCTAAAAGAAGATTTTACACTATTCTCATTTAATTGTGGCAACAAATGTCAAATTAGAAAGATACAAAGGGAGACCTAGCAATAAGGTATTATGGACAATTTCAATGGATGAGCACAAGACAATCATTGATGCATTGCAAAAGAGAGAGGATGCATATGGTACAGTGGGATGACTACATTTAAATAAAACACATGTAAGCTTTTTCATTATTGTATTAATTTTATATATATGTACTTATATAATAAAATTACATGTATGTTTGTGTTGTCAATACCAATTTAGAGAGCTTATATATACCTCTTATTTAGGTCTCAATTACAATTTATGCAAATTTAAAAGTTAAAGTGGATCAAACATCAACATCTTGTGAAATTGAAGATTAACACATAAAGATAATTGTTATGAGCATGAGATGGAGTCTCTGAGAAGCATTGGCTACCGGTTGGGCTAGGGTTTTTCCCCTAGCCTGTTCTTGGTGTTTGATCTTTACTATTTTTCTGTTCTATTTGGATTGTTAGCTACTAGACATAATTTGTGTCGGTGTTTTTGGAGATCTTCTACAGTCAATTTTGGATTGGGGGTTTTATTGTTTGCATGGCAGGGCCTGGGATTTCTTCTCCGTTGGTGAGAATAGATGGTTCTTCTCCAACTATGCATGCAATGCAATCTGAATCATTTTATTCAGGGGAGAGCTCCAAGCTAAAAAAAGTTAATGGTTGTCTTCTGCGTAGCCATGATCGCCCTGTTCTGGTTATTCCTCCAACGGCTGTAATGGAGGACATTGATTATTGGACCAAGCATGCTTTGATATGCAAATTTCTTGGAATCCGGATTTCCCTATCCGCTCTTGAGGCATGGATCTGCTGCTCTTGGAAGGTGGAAGGTGATATGGAGATTATGTTGGCAGGGAATAGTTTTTTTTTTGTTGTATTCTCTTGCATGTCTGATCGTGATCATTTTTTTGAAGGAGGCCCTTATTTCTACAACAGTGTGGGGTTATTTGTCAAACCTTGGCATTTAGGTTTTAATTTTGCTGAGGATCTCCCTTCAACAGTGCCAGTTTGGGTTCGCTTGCCTCATCTTCCCTTGGAATTTTGGCGTGAAGACATCCTTCAACAAATTGCTGCTTTGTTGGGGAAGCTAGTTGCGATCGCACATCAAACCCTCGATAAAAAAGTTATTTCTTTTGCTAGAATTTGTGTTGAAATTAATTTGATTAACCCATTACTAGATTCTTTGGAAATTTGTCTAGGGGATTCTTCTTGGGTGCAGCAGTTAGATTATGAATCCCTCCCTTTCTGTTGCTGGATTTTTCATGAGTATGGTCATTTACTGCGGCAGTGCCCCCGTAACTCGAGTTTCAAAGGAGTGGATCGGTCTACAGCTGGAAATGCTGGTGGTTTGGCAGATACTATAGGGAAAGGACAATCTCAAATGGTTAATACTACCAAGGGGATGAATCCACAAGATGCTATAGGTAAGGGTAAGGCTCCAATGCAGGATAAGGATGGATTTACCCCTATTCATCCTTGAGTTAAGGGACGTGGCCAAAAGAGGCCTTTGAAAGAAAGATTATCTGATTCAGGTTTTAACCATTTTGAGGTGCTGGATAGTATGGTTCTAGAGGAGGGTATTCCTCCTCATATCTCTTCTGATCCAGCTTGCCCAGATGAGAGATATGTTCCTAATGATGCTTGTGGGGCATCTCAAGTTGTAGTATATCAGAATTGTGAGGTTCCTGTAGCTCCTGTGATAGTGGCTCTGGTGACTCCTGCAGTGTTGAAAGATGATGATGTTGTTTTGGCTAACTTGGTTAAGGATGTGTTACCATCAGGTAAGGGCAAGGGATCTCCTCTCCCCTTGGGGTTGCTGCCTCGACCCTTTAAGCGGGCTTCTTCTTCTCCCCCTCTAAGTTGTGGGCACAAAACAGACCAAGAGAAGATTAAACTCACAGGAGATATATTGATTGAGTCTGGTTCAGTGAAACCTTTGGATTCTCATTTTCCCAAATCTACCCAATGATGATTATTCTCTCATGGAATGTAAGGGGGTTGAATAGCATCCCTAGACAAAAGGCTATTCATAACTTGGTGGTTGATCATAGTCCTGATGTTTTTTGTATCCAAGAGACTAAGCTCTCTGTGGAGTCTATGGTCCAACATGCCTCTAGTATTTGGTCTCGTGGCCAATGCCAGTGTGTTGGGGCAATAGGCAGTGCTGGTGGTTTAGCTATATTTTGGGATCCTCAAAAAATTTCTCCTCTTGGCTGGATGTCTTCTCGCTCAGCTCTCTCTATGGTAGCTTCTGCTCTAGACTCAGGAGAGGTAATCATGGTTACTAATGTGTATGCACCTGTTGATCTTGTGGGAAAGGAGGAACTTTGGGAACATATTCAATATGTTAGAAATTGTCATCCTTATCATCCTTGGGTGTTAGCAGGGGACTTCAATTCAGTTTTAAGTCTGGAAGAGAAGCATGGTGGTTTGGCTAGATTGGGGCCTTCTTCTGCTCTTCTTCGGCAACACATATCTCTTTTGCATCTCTCTGATGTTAAGCCTTCTAATGGCCTCTATACCTGGAATAATCACAGGATTGGTGCTGCTGCTATCTCAGAACGCCTAGATAGATTTCTTGTTTCTTGCTTCTGGCTTAGTGGCACCCTTACTATCTCTTAAAAAATCCTTGATTGGAGGGGTTTAGATCATTGGCCAATCAAATTTTTTTCTATAGGGGCTTATGTTCTGAATCATCCTCCTTTTAAGTTCCAGTTGATGTGGCTTTGTGACTCCTCTCTTCATGATTTTGTTTTTTGTTGGTGGAAAGATGGTGCCCCTGCATATGGTACTGTAATGTTCTCATTTTCTAAAAGGCTTCAATATGTTAAAAGTCAGCTCAAGATATGGAATAGGGAATGCTTTGGGAATCTTCACTTTATGAAGAGGCTTGCTCAAGAAAATCTTGATGTCATCACAAGGGAGATTAGAGATCGAGGTTTCTCGAAGGATCTTGGCCAGGCTGAATCCCTTACTTCTAGAGCTCTAGAAGAATGGGAACTTCGAGAGGAAATTTTTTGGAAGAAAAATGCTCGAGTTGATTGGCTCCAGGAAGGTGATCGAAACACTGCCTTTTTCCATAAAACAGTGCAATCTCGCCGGAATCAGAGCACTATCTCTTCTTTGGTTAATTCTCAAGGTATCCAACTAAATTTCTTGCTAGGTTTGTTCCAGGAGGCTATTTTGTACTTCTCTACCCTCTTCTCTGAGGACTCTCCTCCTACTGA
This sequence comes from Cupressus sempervirens, assembly GCA_028749045.1. Taxonomy (NCBI): domain Eukaryota; kingdom Viridiplantae; phylum Streptophyta; class Pinopsida; order Cupressales; family Cupressaceae; genus Cupressus; species Cupressus sempervirens. Next base: position 993,107,636 of record CM053792.1, read on the forward strand.
TAATGAAGAAAATATTATTTTTTCCTTTATTCCTTCCCTTATCACTTAGGAAATGAATGATTATCTCATGCGTCCTATCTCTTTGGAAGAGCTGGAGGCAGTGGTGTTTGGCATGCCTAAGGGGAAGGCTCCTGGTCCTGATGGTTTTCCAGTTGAATTCTTTCAAGAATTTTGGGACATCATTAATCATGATTTGTTGGAGGTGGTTAAAGAATCCTATGGTAGCAAGCAGATGCTTCGAGCTTTGAACTCTACATTCTTGACTCTTATTCCTAAGAGAGAGGGTGCTAATCAATTGGAGTTTTTTACACCAATTGCCTTATGTAATGTGGTCTACAAAGTTATTACTAAGCTGATTGCTGAGAGACTGAAAAGGTGGCTTCCCATTATTATCTCAGAAGAACAAGGTGGTTTTGTTGCTAGAAGACAAATTTTGGATGGGGTGATTATTACTACTGAGGCTATTCACTCTATGGCTACTTCAAGGGAGAGAGCCATGTTTGTTAAGCTGGATATGGCTAAGGCCTATGATAGAGTTAAATGGAGCTTCCTAAGGAGTATTCTTCTTTCTTTTGGATTTAGCTCTGACTGGGTGAGTTGGATTATGAGTTGCATTACTTCTGCCTCTTTTTCTATTCTTATTAATGGTCAACCTTCACAACTATTTGGTGCTTCTAGAGGCCTCCGCCAGGGTGACCCTCTCTCCCCATATCTATTCATCATCATGGCTGAAGGCTTGGGTAGATTCGTTAAGCATCAGGTGTCCCAAAATTCTATTCAAGGCTAGCGGTGGGGTAATGGCTTACCTTCTCTTTCCCATCTTCAATTTGTTGATGATTCTGCTCTTGCCGGTCTTGCTAGGATCAAGGAAGCTGAAGCCTTTCGACATGCTTTGGACATTTATTTGGCAGCTTCAGGCCAGAAAGTTAATGAGCACAAATATTTCATTTACTTTTTTAACACCCCTGATTCTATTCAGCACAGGATTGTTGGTATCCTACAATTTCAGATAGGTTCACTTCCTCTGACTTATCTTGGCATTCCTATTGCTGTTTCTAGGTAGCCACGTCTCTTCTGGCAAAATTTGATTACCAAGCTTCAAGATAAGGTAAATCATTGGACTCATAGATGGATTTCTACTGCTGCCTAGGTTACTCTTCTTCAAGCTGTTATCCAAGCTCTTCCTACTTATAGAAGCATGGTTCATGCAGCACCTATTTACTTTCTCAAGGAGTTTGATGCTCTTTCTCGACAATTCCTTTGGAGTGGTAATTTGCGTAGTACTAAATGGAGCTTGGTTAATTGGGCAACTGTTTGTAGGCCTAAAAAGGAGGGTGGTCTTGGTCTTCGTTCTACTCTATTGAGTAGACAAGCTTTGGCTGCTAAACTTTATTGGTGATGGTGCTCTGGACAGTATCAACTTTGGGCTCGTATTATCACTCATAAATATTTTCATGGTGCTGATCCTTGCTCTGTTTCTGCACTTCCTCTTGAAGATCATGGCTCAATGGTTTGGCATACTTTGAAGATAGGTGTGATGTTGGTGAAGAGGGGTCTATTCTGGATATGTAAAGGAGGTTCTCAGGCTTTGTTTTGGTCTAATGCTTGGGATGGATTCCCTTCCATTTTATCCATATACCCTCATCTTCAGCCTCTTTGTGACTCTTTTCTTGCCGCTGGATGGGATAAAGTCACTCATTACAAGACTCCTTATCAATTGGGACCTGTTGTTGGTTATAGATGGAAGCATTCCTCTGATTGGCCTCCTGGAGGTACAGACATGGATCGTCAGGAGCTTTCTCAAATTATAGCCTCTAGAGAGTGTTCCTCTTTGCTTGGTCCAGATGTATTGGCTTGGGGCGGTACCTTGTCTGGTAAATATCATGTCTCTGCTGGGTATCAGGAGATAACTAGACAATTATTTGGGGATGCTGAGGTCCCTTGGTGGAAGCAAGTCTGGAATAAAGTTTCTTGGTCCAAGTGCAATTTTTTCATGTGGCTAGTGGCTCACAACCGTTGTCTTACCTGGGATAATCTTTGTAAACGTGGATTTCAGGGCCCCTCTTATTGTGTTTTGTGTGGTAATGGAGAGGAGTTTGTCTCCCATCTGTTCTTCCATTGCTCCTATTCTACTCAGATATGGCACCTTTGGTGGAGCGCTTGGGGTTGCTCTTGTCAGCATGCTTCCTCTTTGCCTGAGTTCTGGGCTCACTTGGGTAGTGCTCCCTCCAAGTCTTCTTCTCTCCATGCTACTTGTATTACTGGCCCATCTTTCATGCTTTGGCATATCTGGTTGGAGAGGAATCGTCACATATTCCAAGATGTTCGGCTTGGTGTTTTGCATCTTTGGTGGAAAATATCACATTCTCTCCAGGAAACTATTCTTGTGAAGTGTGAGCTTGATGGGGGTATGGATCCGGTTGATCTTGCTATCTGTAATCACCTCAATTTTCATCTGCAAGATGGGGTTGCGGCTCATAGGTTTCCTTCTATGTCCAGGCAGCTTCACCATCAAAGGAAGGGTCAGGTTAATCAGGATGGGCACTGGACTCCTCCTCCCTATGGAGTTCTGAAAATTAACACTGATGGTTCTTCTCGTGGGAATCCTAGTCCGGCTGGTATTGGTGGAGTGGCTCGTTGTAGTTCTGGGAATGTTAAATTTTTATTCTCAATTCATAAGGGTGATTATACTAACAATCTCATGGAAGCTCAGGCTATTTTATATGCTGTGGAACAGTGTTGCTTGTGGGGATGGAGTAAGATTATTTGTGAGTCTGATTCCCAGGTGGTGGTGAACATGCTTTCTTCGCAAGAGCTTGAGGATGTTAGTTGGCAGCTGGCCACTGTTGTTAAGTAGATTCTTTTCTTCTCTTCCTCTTTTCAGTTCATTAGGTTCAAGTATATTCCGCGAGAATGGAATAGACCTACTGATTGTTTAGCCAAATGGGCTTCTAGTCATGATCCGGGTTGGAATATTAGGGATAGGGGGCAACTGTCCTTTGAGATGGTGCAAGAATTTGATGATCTTGTTGCTCAGGATCGAGCTCCTTGTTGAGCTCTCCTTGTTGTATTCCTTTCTGTCTTAATAAATTTTTACCCCTCTTTTTGCAAACATCTTGTGCAATTTCACATAGTAAGTACATACAAATTACACATATATTTACATAGTTTAGATACCTCAAATTAATTTATGTGTTTATTAACACATGTTTTTGTTTTACAATTTTATTTTATAGGACCTCATTTGAAGAGATGTGTTGAACCAATTTTATAGTTTGAGTTCACTTCTATATATATATCATTAACATTGTCTTACATATATTGTGAAATATGTTGTACAAACTAATTTTAAAGTGAGATTTTACTTCTATTTGAAAGTTAAAGGTATGCATATGATAAATTATAAATTAATTGTCAATTTAAGTAATGAACTCCTATTTTGTTCCATTACTTTTACATTGAAGCATGTTTAAATTAATGTTTGTTTGAAGTTTCAAATTACTATTGATTGTAATATTAAAAAAAAGTCACTTGTACATAATAATTTAAAGATCATTACTCATTGTATTGATTATATGTTATTGTTATGTTGATAATTGACATGTATGTTTAACCATGTTAACCATGTTAAGTGAGAGGGAGGGAAGGATGAAGATAGTGAGAGAGTCCAAGAGGTTTCTAAGAGGTTTTGATGGATTATAAGGGTTCCTAATGGGTCTTAAGGGGAGATGGGGAGTCCTACCAAGTCATAATGTGTGTTATAGGTTAAATAATAGGTCTTAATATATCTTAGTAGGGTGAAAAGGCCTTATTAGGTAATAATGAGTCTTACATTACCAAATGACACATAGGGACCTCTTATGATACATTTCTAGGTATTTTTATCCATATATATGTTAAGGGGACCTAGGGAGTCCTACTAGTTCATTATGTTTGTTATAGGTTATAATAGGTATTGATATAGTTACTAGCACATAATAGGTATTGTTAGTTAGTAATGAGTCTTAAATTACCAAACAACACATTAAGATCACTTATGATACATTTTTAGGTATGTTATCCATACATGTGTGTCTTAAGGGGACATAGGAGTCCTAATAGGTCATTATGTCTATTATAGGTTCTAATAGGTATTGATATGTTTACTAGAACATAATAAGTATTTTTAGGTAATAATGAGTCTTACATTACCAAACAACACATTAAGATCACTTATGATACATTGTTAAGTACGTTATCCATAAAATTTTTAATCTAGTAGGTCAATTTTATTTGTAGGAATCTCAAAGCATAAATTTGATGTGATATTTATCCAATAATCTTTTTTATATCTGTACTAATGCTCTATAAATAGTTAAAATTATTGTTCATCTAGCATATATACTTACAAAATGTGTCATATGTTCATGAGTAAAATATGTCAGAATAAAGAAAATGGTTTGAATACTTAAAACATGATGAAACATAATAATATATACTACATACAAAAGCATTATAAGAAGTCATAAAAAAATAGTACACGGTCTAACATACATCATAACATGATCTATGAAGTTAAAAAATACATATATAATATAGTTTTAATTGTCCTAACACAAAGTGTATACATCATAAAGAATATACATAATAAAAACACAATCTACAGGTGCCAACAAGACCTAATCTATTTGATTGAATTTCCTCTTTACTCCATGTGAAGAGGACTCAGATGGATCATCATGCATAATATGAGTTGTCTCATCATCTGTGACACCCTGTGAGGTAGATGGATTGCCTTGTGTAACATGAGGCGTGTCTCATCATGTACATGCTTAATTGAAATGGGTTTCAAAATCTACCTTGCAAATAAATTAAATATTCACTACATAATAAAATAAATACCACATGAGATGGGTGTCCCTCAGTAATGGGAGGAGGCGCACTGTGAAAACTACAAAATGTAGCAGTGGTGAGGTCCTATAATTTACAATACATACATTTTTAGAATTTGATTTTAGAGCATAATGAACTATAAATTATGTACATAAATCACAATTCTAACCTCAAAGGACGATGTAGGTACCTCCATCTGGCTAAGTCATGTGCTCTTAGCAACACTCATGGTGACATAGTCCTAAAATTATGGATACATAAACATTTAGTCAAAATTATATATACATGCATAATTACAAAGTATGCAAACTAAAAAGTACATAATTTGTACTTTACATTTTTTATACACTATAAATTTAACATGTATATATATGATACCTAAGTAGTAGCCAATGTCACAGATGTGTCTATAGGTATGCTAGCACAATGATCATAAGATGGAGTTGAAAATAGACTATATCAAGGCCTATATGGATGAGTACGATATGGCTCCTATTATAAAATTAAAACACATAAAATATATATGTACATGTGAGTCAAAATTGTTTAAATTATAAGTTAATAACAATGTACATACATAAAAATAGTACAAATTATTTGTCTTCAGTTGAAAGTTCATACCGTATGTATTTGAGGTTATGCCTCAGTGGTAACTGGAGCAGGGTCTATACTAACATCAAACTATGTAGGTGCGGACAATCCCTACAAAATCAAATTAAAAAAACATATGAGCACATGTTATTAAATTTGAGTTCGAATGTACATTTTTATAGTGTAATTCAAAGTGCATACCATATAAGGGACACCAACATCTGTAGGTCTTAGAAAAAGATTATATTGCCTCCTAGGAGGAACAGTATCATCCATCCTCTATTATTTCAAAAGTACAAATTAATATGGTTAATACAATTACACATGTATTTAGAAAGTAAATAATTATGTGTACTTTATATTAAAATTAAAATTAAAATTTTACCTACTGCTCTTGACTCTCTCCAGGCTCTCCATGCTACATGAGGTAAACAAATGATGACACATCTATCTCGTCACTACCATCATCATGGGCAGTGTATACATCATCATCAAAATCAGCACCCTTAGCATAATGGTCATCAGGTGCTACACCAGCATCGCTTTGGGGGCTTGTGCATATGCCTCCATAGTTAGTACAAATATGTCCAAGTGGAGGAGCATGTGTCACCTGCATCCACTACTATACTAAATTTCCTAAAAGGGCACTCAAATGGGTAAGAGTAGATGAAACTACTCAATGATGGTGAGGAGTAGGCACAACAGGCACAAGAAGAGGTATAAGGGGCTGAGTTCACTTGCAGCTTCTCGTTCTATCACTCAACTTTTCTCCAAGCCTATCCTAAGGCATCCCTCCACCAACTTCCTGAAATGCTTTCATATAAAAATAATTGTGTTTCAAAACCAATTCAAACTCAGCCTATAGCTTCCTAAGGAAGTACATGGGCACCTCATGGTTAGCGTGTGGTGGATGGTAAAATACCATCCACCACCGCTCCCAAAAATGTGCTGCTATACGTGGATATGTATACCACTCATTAATTTCCTCACCTATCTTAGGGTTTATAGAATAACTTTTAAAATTCTCTTTACCTGTATTGAGGTTATGAACCTATCTGTATGATAAGCCATCAGAATAGAAGGCATGCATGCTTTCCCTCCATGATCTAAATGAATCAATGTTAGAATCTAAATGATGTATGGAGTGAATCATGCCTTGCCTACTATCTGCAAGACATAGTAGGTGAGGAGGGGGGTGGGTCTCATGTTAGATAGCCTTTATATCATGCATGAGGTCATTAAGGTTACACCTAATGCTCTTACAGAGCTCATCTGCGGTGGGTGGTGGAGGTGGGGGTGGAGGTGGAGGTGGAGGTGAAGATGGAGGGGGCAGAGGCGGGGGTGTGGGAGGGGGAGCAGGTGGTGGTGGGTCCATCAAATATAATCTGCATATATGTTTAAACAATATAAAAAATGAAAAAATTACTATTTAATAAAATTCAAATCTAAAATATCAACTAGATATAAATGCAAATATTTTTAATAAAATCATATCAATTAAATAAATAAAGTTAAACAGTTAAGTCAAATTGAACATTAAATACTAAATTTAATTCTAATCATAAAATAATACTCCAAAAAACTATATCTAGGTTAGTTCAAGGTTTCTTTTCTTAAAACAGGAGCCACCTAGATAACTTTTCTTTCATGTAAACTTATTTTGTGACACTGGGGGATTGTATTCTCATTATGGATTATATGTTCATCTTAGGATCAAACAAAGTTAAGATTATGGCAAGGTTATGGTTTACAATTTTGTTATGTTTACAGTTTTCATGATGGCTAAGCTTAAGATTATTATAATGATTATGGTAAATTAATGTTAGGGAAGTTACCTAGGATTATGGTTTTAGTTAGAATTATATTTAGGTTTCAGATATTTATTATGGTCCTATTGTTCAAAGGATACATAATAGATGGTCTTAGGATGAGAGTTAAGGTTACAATTAGAATCAAAGCTTAGAGATAGAATTGTGACTTTGATTAAATTATTTATGATTATAGTTTGAATCCTAAATATTATCTGCTTTTTAATGCAAACTATAAGTCTAGATCATGTCCTAATGAACTAATACATGAACCCTATCCCTAACCATATAATAATCCTAATTCTAATCGTAAATACTTAAACTTCATAAATTATCATTTTTCTTAAGGTGTTTTAACGAGTTGCTAGATATAAACCTTAATTATAAACCTTAATCATAAACCTTAATCATAAATCTAAATATACTTATAAAATCTATATTATAATAGTTTAGATCCTATTTATATTCTAGAATTGAATACAAATCCTAATACTAGATCCTAATAGATTAAATGTTAAATGTTAAACCCTAACCTTATACATGTAAATCATAGTTAAGGTAAATATTAGGGTTTAACATTTAAGCTTAATATTTTTATTTAGAATTAGGAGAAGGGCTTAGCATTATGATTATTTTTAGGATAAAGGTTTACCATTTAGGATAACTTAGTTAGTCTTGTAGACACCTAAATATGATTACACCGCTTCAGTAATTCTATTTAGCTATCTCTAAAGGCATCATTAATTAAATTCCTATTTAATTAATCCTTTTCCATCCCCTAGCTGATTAATTTAATTAATCATCTATAGTCCTAATTGATAAATCAAATAACCCACTATTTATCAAGTAATCCTATTCTCCTATCTATTTCCAAATCCCCATTTATTAAATAAATCCATTTAATAAATCTATCCCTCAAAACTAATAGCCCCTAAACTATCCTAAATCCTCCATTTAGCCTAATCCACCCTATCCACCCATACTAACTAAGCTTAGCCACTAACTCACCCACCCTAATTAATACCATCCACTTGCACATCTCTAACATCCCTAATCTAATCCTAACCTATCCCCTAATCATTTGCACAATCCTAAATGAGCTTAAGACTTTCCTAATCCAAACCAAAGTCTCCCCTCAAAATATCCCAACCACCAAGACATAAAAACTTTTACAAAGCCATGAATGACTCTTACAAGCCCATTCATTGCTTTTATAAGCCATTATGAGGGTTTTTATGAGCTTTGAGTCTCCTTTGTTGACCCCTCAACCCCTCTTGCTCTAACCAATGACCCTGTGACATGTGTCACTCCTTGATTGGCTATAAGGAAGCACAATCCATGTGTTCTCCTCTCATTCAATCTGAGCCCTCCTTAAGTTTTCTCCTTTCCTTCTATCTTAGCCCTCAAATCCTCAAGACCTTAGCCTATTTAAGGAATCCCCTCCTAAGCCATTTTAATCACAATCTTTAAGCTAAAGTTACCATGTCAATTTGAGAAGCCAAATCCATACTTTTACATATACCCACACCAAAAATTCCAAATCCACCTCCATTGAAACATTTTGAATCTTGAGCATACATCTCAAATCCATATCAAAGGACACCTCGACAAATCAAGTGATCATCCTCATTGAGAGAGCCTATCTATGGCTCATATTCTCATTTGAGGACCTCACTTTGTCTCATCTAAAGTTTATATTAGTTTTGTTAGTAAATAATTTGTTTTTAAAATAGATTAGTGTTTCTTGCTAACATATTAGTGTATACATTTTGGCACACTCGGTGGGACCCCGCAGGGGTCATTTTACTTTTCATTAATGCTAGTTTTACATGCTTTTTCATGTTTTGGCTAACCATGCAAAACTAACATTAATGACAATATCTTTTGTTTGTGTTGCTCTCTGATTTTGCTTGCAGGGCCACATTGAATTCCTCAAGAATGCGCACACAACCCTCTAAGCTATTTTCACACAGTCAACTCTTGAAAAACCTAGTTTTTTGCATCCTCGTAGTCGCAGGAATGTGAACCTGCAATCACAAGAATGTGCCATACTCCAGCGGTATCGTGAACCCATGACCCCAAGAACCTAGGAGAATCTGTGAGAATGCAACTATTGACCAAGTCAAACTTTGAAACCCATTCTCACATTTGACCTCTCAAACCTGCCGAAGAATTCTCCCTCAGGAATGAGGCTAAATTAACCCGTGGGATCGCTCTGCGTCATTTATCCTGCAGCCTATTTTTCTTTAATTTTTTACCAATTCTCTATTTCACGAGATCACTATCTAAACCTATGGGAATGCTATCTAAACCCGTGGGAATGCTGTCAAAACCTACGAGATCACTATCCCACTGCTTATCCTTGCATTCCATCTGTGAGAATGCATTCCATATACCTACAGGATCACTTTCTCACAGGATCGCATTGTGTTTTTTTAACCCACAACCTCATTTGTTGCATTTTTTTTATCAGTCTTGTGTCGCATTCCTGTGACATTTTTCCATGTTCCTACGCTTGCGAGATCATAGCTTAAACCCATGAGTTCGCATTGTTAGCTAATTTGCTCATAATTCTGACAGTTTTTCATGCATGTTTTTATTCTAACTTGTTTTCTGCATGTTTTATCATCATATCTTTATGCTCATTATCAAATCATAATCATAATCATATTTTTTTTTTAAAAAGAAGAGTATAAATCAAATTTTAACTTTTAGTGGTTTCGTAGGATATGGAATATTCTAAGCATTTTTACGCATATCAAAAAGAACAAAAAAAGTTAAAAATATTTTTCCCATAGTTAAGCTTTGATTTTGGAGATTTTTGGGTGACTAATCAAATCACTTTTTTGTAGCATAGCAGGTTGGAGCGACAAACCTACTCATGTTTTTTGTAGATTTTTTTTAGAATGAACTTGCATGTTTAAACACATCTTTCATTGAATGAATGTGCTCAAATCACTCTCGAATGCCATGGATTAAAATCAACTTTTTATTGGAATGCATGCTTAAAACAACAAAACACAATCTTGAATGCAAAAGATCAATTAATCATTGCTATACCTCACACTTCAACTTTGGGTTTTAAAAAGAATTCACTCAATCTTGAATGTCTAAGAATCAATGAACATTGCATGATTTTAGCACATTTTAATGATGCTTGCATTTCTTATGTTGACGATCTCTCAATTTCCATTACGCTAATGATGCAGTCAAGTTGGAATAAACATTGTATGTCATAAACACGAGTGTCTTCAATCATAGCTTACAAAATCTAAATCATCAATTGGAATAAACGTGTGTCTTTTAAACCCAAGATCACTTATGTGGTCTTGTTTTACACTTTTTAGGAGGCCTTCTTAGGGATTTCATCACCCCTTGGGATGACCTCGACTTTAGCATTTCGGTGGAGTATAAAGATCGGGAGGTGAATCCAAAAACACCTCTCTTGGGATCAAAATTCAGTCACTCGGGCTAAGCCTTAAGGAACTTTATACCCTTGAGAAGTGAAAGAGGAGAAGTGGGTTACCGCTCCTTTCGGCTGTGTGACATCTTTTTGGTTTCATCTATAGATTTGGGCCTCACATACCTTGCGTATATCGAGGACTCCTTAGCTAAACCAAATTTCATCCTTGTAGAAAGCTTCATAGGATGTTGGTGTGTTTAACGTGCTTGCTCCAAAATTTTGTCTGCTTATTTGTTCATAGCTATTGAATGAATGTTTGCCAACTTTGGTCAAAATCTCATAAAAGAAAAAATTTCCTAGCTCAAGGCATACTTAGCGTAGTCACTGCCTCATCAAAAAATCATCCAGGCTCCCTTGCCACAACCGAATCTATCTAGTTCTTTGCTTTAGAACAATCCCAAATCCTAAGTCCATCCAAATCATCCCCCCAGCCAATTAGCAACCCAATCCAAAATCACCCAAGCCTTTAAAGAATTATTTTTACTCTACCAAAGTTTGCTATCCAATCAATCTATCCAAATCCCTCAATCTCCCCAAGGTTATCCCTTTGACAGAGCTTTGTCTAGGGTAATCTAGCCTTGTCACTTGTCATCCCTCATCACCTTAAGCTAAAGGTTGGGATCCACAAGTGGTCAATCTCATGTCATGCCCATAGGATCATTTGTCTATCCTCAAGTTGACACCAAAAGCCACCAATCCTGCACATAGGAAAGTAAAACTCTCACTTTTTGATAGCATACCCTTGAAGTCTTCCATCCACAAGAAAGCCAAAAATCTCTAGCCAATCCTCATTAGGTCTGTCATGCAACTTTGACTCTCCCTAGGAAATCTTTCATCGGCCAATCCAAAATTTGCGCTTAATCGAAATCCAACCATGAGCTTCTGTGTTCATCCATATGCAAGACCCCATCCCCATCCAACTCATCATCAAAACATGAAATCCCAACCCTATCACGATGAGTTTTGTCATCCCACCTTTTCTCCCACCTCATCCTATTTCAATGATGATGATGATCTTGTCAACTACGACAGATATATTGAAAGCCTTAGGGATATTACTCCCAACATCCCCCAAAATCCAAACATTCCTCCCAACTACTCCATCCCTCCTCCAAACATACCCACTAGTACTCCTTACCATGTCTTTGATAAGGGAAATTCATTATTATCCTCATCCTTACCTCCTTATATTGTGCCCACATATTCCTCTTATACATCAGTCATATGTCCATCTTCCTCTACCTTCATCTCCCAACCTCCACCATTCCAGAACAATTCTAGTAGCTACATCCCTAGTCCAAACCCCTTTCCAAATCCTCCAACCAATCCTAGTTCTACAATGCATCACCCCAATCCCCTTACTCCTCCTAGTCCAACACACTTGTCTCCAAGGAATTTTACAAGAAAGCCCAAAGCAACTCCCTCTCCCACCCCCATCACTCCTCTTACCTCATCCTATCGCTACCATCCCTATCGCATCCACCCTACTTATCAAACCCCTTCCATCTCCTACCTCCCATCCATCGAATCCCTCCAAATCCCATCCACATCTCCTCCTCCTAGCATTACCCAAATCCCATATAATGAACCTAATGAGTTCATCCTCCATCAACCCATCCCCATTGCAAAACCTCCTACCCATCCATCTACCTCACTTAAAAAGACCATCCATACTTCTCCTATCATACCATCCACTCCAACCCATTCTTGTCAAGATCTTGTCCAAAAGCATGTTGAAATATCCCCCAACACAACAGAAGATCCCGTCATCCCACTTATTCCCCTACATGATCCACTTTTACCATCCCCTCCATATCTGAATCCTACCATCACACCTACTCCATCTCAAAATCCATTTCCATCAACCTATCCCTATCAAGATCCTATCCTTCCATCCCCTTTCCTTCATGCTCATACCAATCCCATAATCCATGATGATAGATCCATCGAAGAAGAAATAACTATCATATATGAAGCTTCAAATCCTTTAGCTAATAATGGATTCACATCTTGTGTTCCAAATAATGAACATCATATTGAAGAAAGAAATAAAAATGTATCTCTAGATGTTGGTATCCTTGCTATTCCTGCATGGTCGCAAGTCCTTCCATCTTCACCCCAAAGTTCCCATCCATCTTATCCTATATCTATTTTGGGCCCTTATCCTACTTCTCTCCAACCCTCCATTTTGGGTCCATATACCCCTTATCCAAATTCCCCACCCTTTCCATCCATTTTGGGTTCTTATATACCTAATATGAATCCTTTATCCCCTCCATCTATCTTGGGACCTACACCTTCCCCATTTCCATCTATTTTGGGCCCATATCCTTCATTCCCTCCATCCATTTTGGGAAATTATATCCATCCATATCCTATGTTCCAATCTATCCTTCCATCCCCTCAAATCCACCAGCTAGATCATCAAAGGCACTCACCCTTGAATCCCTTCCAACCTTTAAACCCTATCACTCCATCCATTATCCCTCCATCTCCTCCATGCTCTTGTTCCCATACCATGGATAATAAAAGCATATTGGATGCCAAAATACAAAAACATAAATCCAATCCACAAAAATCCAAGTCTCGACATGTCCCTTCTAAAATACATGTTCAAGAAGAGAAACATTTGATCCAAATCAAAGAACAAGTAAAGAGGCCATAAAGGCCCAAGCTAAAAAAAGTCAAAAATCATGTGGATACCCAAGATGCTCATAAAAGAAATGCATTTTAAAGAAAAATCTCAAATGGCATCCATTCATGCTACTCAAAGAGCCTCATCCATTCATCCTTTATCCAAATACCCATATATGCATCTTTCATCCCTCCAATCCACTCTTAGTCCATATGCTTCTTATCCTAAATTTCCCATCCTCCATCTTCCAACTCTACTTTTAGTCCTTATCTTTCTCTTCCTCCATTTTCTCCTCAACCTCGCTCAATACCATCTTTCCCACTACTTTATCACCTCTCAAGGTGTGTGCCAATGATGATCTTTCCATTTACCCTCAAGCCTTATGTCTTCGCATCCATTATCTACCAAACTCCCACCCACCATTCCACTTGTTCAATCCAATCCTTTTCCATCCATCCTACCAACATCTATGAGTAAAAATGCATCAAAAAAGTCAAAAAAATACAAAAATTAAAAATTAAAAATCGTCCAATGGTGAAAACTTGGCAATTCAGGTGCCTTGGACAAGTACCATGGTGAAAACTTGGCAAACAAGCATCATGGGTAATCCCTCCATCCAAATGCTCCGTACACTTGGGGGCACATTCCATCACCCATCATACCCATCTCATCCCACCATACCAACCACATCCTATCCATTTCACCCACCACCCTCCTTTGGATCTTGATAGAAATAACGTCCACTACTAGATACATGCTTTTGGTCATCCATTTTCCATCAAAGTTTGTATCCACCTATCCCTAATCCACCCATCCTCCTTATCCTCTACCTCATTAACCTTTCACATCCTAGCTTCCATCCTATCTCCCTCATCCTCTTGTTGACCAATATTCAATCTTATCGCATCCCTCATAAAACATCCTCTTGAATAGCATATTATAACTGGGGGCACTCTATTCCTTGGAGACCGTGTCATGTCCATCTTTCCATCAATCCTTATCTTTTTGCATTCCTCTACCCAAATCCCTCTATCCACTATTCCCTTTTTCATCTATCCTTGCATCTTCCAACATTACCTCCATCTTTCCATCACTTGGTATATCCCTTATCATTGGTATCTAGCCCTCAGCTATCCCTCATCCTGAGCCTCCATTCGCTATCTCCCATCCTAAGCTTTTCATCCACTATCTCCTAATCTTGAGCTATTCTCTCTATCTCCTCATCCTGAGCTTCTTACTCCCACTATCTTAAGCTTTTCACAAACCATCTTCTCCTTTTGAGCTTTTCATCCCCTCTATCTCCTTATCCCACACTTTTCCTCTACCTCTCCATCCCATGCTTTTCCACTATCTTCTCATCCCAAACCTTTCATCCACTATCTCTTCATCTTTATCTTTCTTGTCACTATCCTATCACGCTGCACTTTTGTATAGTAATCCCTTGTAAATCCTTTGATCTATCAGTTGTATATTCCTTTCCCATTAGTCTTCTGCTCTTGGTCCCATTGTATACCTCTCATCTCTTCACATCAGTTCTTGCTTGATCACAAATTGCAATTCTCTTGGTTAGGTGCTTTAGCGAATCCTTGTATGAGATCCCTTGTCATCAAAACGTTGTCCTAAAGAGTTCTACTTGCCTAGCTCACCCTAGTCCTTGATATTATCGATAGATCCTTACAGGATGCATCCTTCCTCACGTTTGATCTTGGTTCGTCAGTATCCTATCCTATCAATATCTTTGGAAAAAGGTTAACTTTTTTATGGATTTACATTTTCTTTCGATTTATTTTCTTTTCGAGATTTCAAGTTTGGTTCTTAATGTATCTCTTCCAAGTGATTTGGGTTGTTCCCTCCTCACAGTTGCCATGATTTTTTATATCATGGTGTGCTACCTATGGGGCAATTCGAGTGCAAGGTCTTGATCGGGTCTTTTATTTTTTTTCTTTTATGCTTGTGGGTTACCTAGTGTCGGTTCCACGCTGCTTCCTCTGGGGCTTCATGTGTGATGCTGGGGCAATCCTTGCATGTTTTTTTGAGTTAGTTCATCAGTCCTCTAGATGGTTGGTGACACAACCTTGATGTTCTTGGTAACCTTGGCAATTAACCAACAGTCCTATAGGAAATCTAGTGCTCATCTACATGGTGGTACTTCTTTTTGAAGTATCACCCCGCTCCAAAAACTTCAATGGATTCCCTTCGTCTCCATTATCCCCCATCCATATCCAGCATCTGTCTCTCGTACCCCAGCTTATGCATTAGTATCTCTTTGAATCAATCTTCACTTTCCACCAATCTAATCAATCTACCAAGCCTCATCTTCAGAGATCCACAATCCTAGTCCTAGGGATCTCTGAAACCCATCTTTTGTCAATCTGACTCTTTGAAATCCTGATGCATCAGCTTTATAATCCCCTCATCCTTCTCCCTATCTTGGATTCCTTTTTATTGCACTTCACTCCTTCATCCTCCACCTTCCCTAAAGTCTTAAGCTTGCTTCCTTTTGTGCATATGATTCTCCTTTATCATTCTCCCATAGTGAGAGTTTGAGCTAATTCAGCCCCTTCTGTTTGCCAATCTATGTCTCTGCTTGTCTTGAATTCTTTTTCTTTTCAAGAAGCCATCGAGCCTCATCTTCTCTTTCCATCACCTTCTTCAGGGGGCATCTCTAAGTCTAGTCTCTCCTCTTCTTATCTAAGATTGGGGCAACCTTGTTGCTAAAATATCTTCCTCGTGTCATTTCCATTTGAACTTCTTTGAAATAGTGTTGTCTCAACACTATGTCAAAGAGGGGCAAAATGTAGACACCTAAATTTGATTACACCACTTCAGTAATCCTATTTAGCTATATCTAAAGGCATCATTAATTAAATTCTTATTTAATTAATCCTTTTCCATCCCCTAGCTGATTAATTTAATTAATCATCTATAGTCCTAATTGATAAATCAAATAACCAACTATTTAACAAGTAATCCTATTCTCCTATCTATTTCCAAATCCCCATTTATTAAATAAATTCATTTAATAAATCTATCCCTCAAAACTAATAGCCCCTAAACTATCCTAAATCCTCCATTTAGCCTAATCCACTCCATCCACCCATACTAACTAAGCTTAGCCACTAGCTCACCCACCCTCATTAATACCATCCACTTGCACATCTCTAACATCCCTAATCTAATCCTAACCCAAGCCTAACCCATCCCCTAATCATTTGCACAATCCTAAATGAGCTTAAGACTTTCCTAATCCAAACCAAAGTCTCCCCTCAAAATATCCCAACCACCAAGCCATAAAAGCTCTTACAAAGCCATGAATGACTCTTACAAGCCCATTCATTGCTCTTACAAGCCATTATGAGGGTCTTTATGAGCTTTGAGCCTCCTTTGTTGACCCCTCAACCCCTCTTTCTCTAACCAATGACCTTGTGACATGTGTCACTCCTTGATTGGCTATAAGGAAGCACAATCCATGTGCTCTCCTCTCATTCAATCTGAGCCCTCCTTAAGCTTTCTCCTTTCCTTCCATCTTAGCTGTCAAACCCTCAAGCCCTTAGCCTATTTAAGGAATCCCCTCCTAAGCCATTTTAACCACAATATTTAAGCTAAAGTTACCATGTCAGTTTGAGAAGCCAAATCCATACTTTTACATATACCCACAACAAAAAATCCCAAATCCACCTCCATTGAAACATTTTGAAGCTTGAGCATACATCCCAAATCCATATCAAAGGACACCTCTACAAATAAAGTGATCATCCTCATTGAGAGAGCCTATCCATGGCTCATATTCTCATTTGAGGACCTCACTTTGTCTCATCTAAAGTTTATATTAGTTTTGTTAGTAAATGCTTTTTAAAAAAAATAGATTAGTGTTTCTTGCTAGCATATTAGTGTATACAAGTCTAAGGGTTAAGAATTTAGGATACAAAGGTTTAGGATAAGGGTTTTGACTTGACATAATTAGAATTTAAAAGTAAATTTCAAGGTTTAATATTTTGTAAATTAGGCGCATGCAATCATAAAATGGATGTAATCATGTGAACTCAAGTCACACTAAATAAACCCTACATGATGCTAGAAAGCTATAAAGTGTAATGAGATTATGATCTTGTAATATGGATTAGCTCTTGAAAATGCCCATAATTCACTCAGAAGCACTTGCAAATCACCTAGAATGATTTGCATAACCTTATTACAAAAAATGTAGATATCTCAAAAGCTTGAGTTGATGGCACATTTATAGAAATCTTTGGGAGTTTATTTGTTTAGATTCATTCTCCATGAGTGGTGGAGGTTGAATCCTTGATTGATCAATACATGATTATGCTTTATTGGTGGGAATTAGTTTCATTTTCCATTAGTGATGATATGGATAATTGATCATTTTAATTAATGCATTTAATTGATAGTTCTAGCCATAGGGTTTAAAAACTTGATTTGATTAATTATGTTAGCATTAATTAATGAATCAATGCCCCTTTTTTTAAATTGTTTTTTTTAATATTAAATTATTGATGTTTTGTCATGGATCTCTAGAGCAGGAAGCCAAAGGAGAGCCCACATAAGAAGATGTCATTAGGGGACTCTAGAGAATATTGAGAGTAGCACAGTATCAAGTGATAGTCTAGACATAGGTGGTCATCTGAGCTAGCAAGGTTTACTATTATGATGAATGCTCACTTAGGATATAAAGGTTTAGGCATCCAGTGGAAAGAAAAGTTATTCACTTCTCTAGATATATTCTTAGGCATCCAAGGGTGTAGTCCCTCCTACTCACGCTGATGTTCCACCTCCACCTCTTGATGGTGAGAGAGGGTTATTTAATTAGATTCCTGATTCATTCTTCTCTTCTAATTTTTTAATGATATATCATTTTTAGACCTTGATATCAATGTTTAATTAGTTTTAGGATTAGGGTTCAATTTGGTTTACTATTTGATTAGGTTTATGCTTAGGTTTCAATTAGGACAAGAGTTAATAAATTGAATTAAGTTTTAAAGTGCTAAATTTGGTTTTAGATATAGAATTATAGTTAGAGCTTTTAGATTAAAAACCAACATTAATTCAAAAATGTTAGGTTCAAATTTTTTTTTTAAAGTGTTGAATATATTATTGAGTCAAGTTTAAGTTTAGGGTGATTTGGTTTAGTCTTAAGGTCAACAATTAACTTGGTTCAATCTTAGGGTAAGGGTTCAATATGGTTAATGGTTGGGGAAAGGATTCAAGGTTAAATTTGGTTTGTACTGTTAACTTGTTGGGATATACAATTAGGTTTATGATCATGGTTTAATTTAATTTGGTTTATAAGTATAATATTAATTAGTTAAGGGTCAGGGTTAGCTTTCAATCTAGTTTGATATTCAATTTGGTTTAGGGTTACCTAGGGGTTAGTTTATTTTAGTGTTATATTAAGATATAATGCTTCAATATAACTCATTTTTTGATATTTTGATTATATCACCCCCATACATTGATAGTATATGAGATGAATCTTACAAATATTATTTGACCTCATTACATGTGTCATGGTAAATCTTTTTAGTTTATACATGAGATGCTCCTATGTGGTGTTTTTCTTTTCTTATAATATAGTTTTATATATAAATTTATCTAAGTACCCTTCTTGATTATCTATGATGGATGTAATAAATGACATATCTGTATATGATTCTTTTGATATGATATGCATGGATAATATAATGAAAATTTTAAATCCTTCCTATGCAATAAATCATGTAATTAGATATGTAAATGTTTTTAGATTCACATGTATGACATGTAGATGTAGATATGATGCTCCTCTAGGATAATTTAGTTTATCATAAATAAGGTTACGATTATGGTTTGATATTTATAAAATTAGTGCTTGGTTCTTAGGATCTAGTTATTTAATTATTTATATATTACCTGGTGTAGGTTTTAGCAAATTAAGATTATGGTTAGGATGACAGTAAGGGTTATGATCTAGAGGTTTGGTTAAAATTGTGATTATAGTTAATCCTAAATGACGCTCAGCCAAGGGATCCAAAGAACTAATCAAAATTTTACTAAGCAAGCAATAACATACATACAATAATTTACATTTATAAAAAAATAAGAGATTACATTCCTTAACGAGCACATTTACATTTCATTTTAAATAATTGTAAGTACTAAAAGTAAAATAAATAGCACATCCACATGAAAGAATAACTACTTGAGTTCAATCCATTTAAATAATATACATTTGTTCTGAATGCCACTTGGCAAATTAATTTGGAATGCACAATCATCCACTGTACATGTCATAGGATATGAAAGGTTGAAAGAATATTCATTTATAAAATAGTTTACATCATCCATTTTTTATCCATGAGACAAAGTACAATACAATTTAAGTAAAATCATTAAATACTAAGTTTTATTTTTGGATCCCTTGGTGGGGTGTTATGTGATTAAGTACTTAGTTATATATGTTTAGTATTTTATTGTAAATAACTATATATGGTTAGGTCAAGGTTATAGTTTAAACAATGAATTTAGGTCAAGGTTATATGGTTCTAGGTCAAGGTTATATTTATCTGTAATTACATTGTTAAACAATGAATTTACATCTAATCTAATCATTCAACATTGTAATAAATACATAAATTAAATACATTTCACAACATCTAAAATAATAATTTTTTAAATAAACATTTATGAAACTATATTTTAATTAACAGATATATTAATCTAAACATATACTCATTAACAATGTAAATTTACAACTTTATGTATATTAAAACTGAAAAAAAACAATAAATTAATGTACATATAAAACGTAAAATTGGAAAAAATTAAGTAAAATAGTACAAAACATATTAAAATACCTGGTATATGTTGTGATGGTTAAGTTGTTGCGTTGTTATCCTTGCCATCAAGGTTCAAATCTCATGGGGATGAGGTCCCTCGTTTGTGGCCTCACTGGTTCATAGCTCCAGGTCAAAGCTTTTACCCCTCTTTAAATATATATATATATATATATATATATATATATATATATATATATATATATATATATATATATATATATATATATATATATATATATATATATATATATATATTAAAATACCTGGTATATCGAAGACTAGCTACAAGGGATGGTTGGTAAAGCTGAAAATCGGGATCCCATTTTTGAAGTCATGAAAATGACTTCAAAAATGCCAAAATTGGGGGTTATATTATTTTGAAAATCGAGTACCCAATTCGAAGAAAATTGGGTACCTGATTTATAAAGCAATCAGGTGCCCGATTTTTAAGCGCCTCGGGAACCCAATCTAAGGTTTAAAAATCGGGTACCCGATTTTTAAATCTTAGCTCGGGTGCCTGAAGCATGAATTTAGAAATGGGTACCCGATTCTAGAAAAATAGGGTACCCATTTATGAGAAGTACAATTCTACGGATTTGACTTCCACAGAATTGTGACCCAACTTCTTGTGGTCTCCCTAGTGTTTGATTCCAACTTTGGCTGTGTGAACTTTCACAGGGTGATCTTGTATCCCTTGGCCCTTTTTTATGAATTGTAATCTTAGTATATTAATTATTAATAGAAAAGGACTATTCATCAAAAAAAAAAACATGGTGTCACTTGCCTTTCTTGAGAAACTTATGGCGATTTTAAAATAGTATCTACATTCCTTGTGTCATCTTCCCATCGTTGCTTGGTGTCGATGTTTGCCTTTTGATCCCTTCATATCATTGACCCATATAGATGAATTCATTTCTCCATTTATATCATTATTTTGATGGTGAGATCAATATCAATGCTCCTTTATCGACTACCACTACTAATATGTGAATATTGATGGTCCTCACATCATTTTGTTTTACTTGTATTGTAAATGTCTACAATTAATTTGTCATCTTATATTGTTCTCAAAAGTTTAAATGCATTACATTAAAAGTATTGATGTATTAAAGGTTATATTAATTACATTGTCAAATTTGATTACATTATGAGGCATTATTTCATACAATTGTCTCTATGATTCTTATATTTTGTAAAAAAAATTAATTTACTAATTTAAAGTATTACATGTTTCATAATTAGGGTAATATGGTGTACACTTGATTGTGTCACACTCTAAACCCTTCTATCCAAACAATTCCATGAGTTGGAATGTTCGGATGCTGGCTTAGAGCTCCCTATCCACGGAGCGCAAAAGAGTATATTTCAAGAATAAGAAAGCTCTCAAATGAGCTTTAGAGATACTCTTCTTACTAGTAAACCATGCAATGGGAGGTTCCAAAGACAAGATGCAAGAATTCAAATGTCCCAAGGAGTTCCTCAAGGATGCAATGCAAATGAAGATTAAACTAAAAAGAATATGAAAAGTGCATCTATTCTAAGCATGGATGAGAGTGTTACAATACCATTATTAAGATATGTGAGATTAAGCTACATGTAAAAATGAAAGCTAAGCTAAGCTAAAATGCCATGATGCCATGGATGAGAGAATGTAGACAAGAAATAGAAGTTCTCCACAAAGCTCCAAAGAAACCTGTTAGAAAACTTGCAGCATAACAATATTCAAAATGAGGATTGATTGAGGGGGAAAGCTCTCTCCCTTTTAAAGATGTATGGATGGTAGAGATCAAGATGAAGATGGTGGATGATCAACGGTGGAATTCAAAAAGAGGAGTGATCCATGTGCACACACAAGTCAACCAATAGAATATAAGTTGACTTGTCATATAAGACAAAAGTCACAAAGCCTTTTCTTTTAATTGCAAAATAGAAAAAGGACTTTATGTGTGCACTTTAAGTGGGTTAGAAGAATAGGTTCTTTTATTTAATTAAAAGGGGACATGTTCTTTTAATCAAATAATGAACTTAGGATAGTATAGTCAAACTATAGGTTATAATCAAATAAATTGATTATTAGCAATTTGGTCTAGGTAAATGATTAAATTAATTTAGCCGAAATGCTGAGAAGGGGGCTAATAGTCTAGATGACCATTTTTAGGTGATTACATTTGCCCCTCTTTGACTAATGCGTGATCGATCTGGGAACACATTATGTCAAAGAAAGCCAAGTAGGCAATGGTAGATATAGATGTCTAATTCTGAAGAGTGAAATGCAGAAATAGATAGCAAATCCTGAATGTATAGCCTGATAGCAGTAGTACTGAACACTAGGAAGATGATGTTAGGATCCAAAAATAATTCTAACACCTAGCAAAGTGAATAGATCGAGAGCAAGTGATAAGGTCAAACAAATGCTCCTAAGAAATAGATAGCTGTAACAATCAGCAATAGAGTATTTCTGCCCCCTCGGGATCAAAATCAAAATGAGGTAAGGGGACATAGAAACAAGCTAGATGTGAGAAAATCAAGAATATAGCAATGTCGAAGATGACAGATAGATGATTAGAGCCCAAGAATGACTATAAAAAAGTGATTAAATGCCCCGATTTGACTTAGAGTTGACCATGAAGGACACAATGTAAAATTAGGTCAAATCTAGTAGAAAGATGATTTAGATGTGAAATAGTGAATTGAAGTAGATATGAAGTATGGAAATGATGAAGACATGAAGAAATGAAGATGCCCCAGTGATGATTCAAAGATTAGACCTCAAAAGGTCAGCTAACTACTCAGAAGAAAGTAGAATTTTAAAAGACAATTTTGACCATCAAGATGAACTCGAATTTGGATTTTGATCCCAAAAATGAATTTAGGACGTCAAAATTATTTAAGAGGTCAAAAATTTATATAATGTGATGACAAGATAGAAAAGAGATGAAGCGAAAGATTAAGAGGGTGAAAAGACATGAACAAGAAGAAAGTAAAGAAATATATGAAAGGAGTTAGCTGATATGTCTGTGAAAAGATGAAGAGAGAGCTCTCCCCATATGCAAGAATGCAAGACTAAGCTAGAAAATGAACCTAAAATGCAAGCTAATATGCAAAGTGGTTTACCAGCAAGAAGTGCATAACATTTAGACTCTTAATTTCATCATTGAGCATTTATTAGGGACATCATGAGATCATACAACCATCACTAGTATAACTATGAGGATATGAATATGATTGAGATCAGATAGGTATGTGGAAATCCAATCTAAGCATCAAAGACATGTAAGTCAAGATAACTATGCGATTAGATTCCCTACGTTTAATTTAGCAAGATTACACCTGTATCAAGGCATAAGCACCAGGATAAACCCTAAGTGCGGTCTTGCAAAATAGTCAAGGATGATACATTTATAAGTCAAAGTGTTGAATAGGACAAGCACAAATGCTTACAACACTATAGAAAAACAAAGTATACCCATAGGCAGAAATCAAGAAAATATGTCCCATGCCCCCAGTCTTCTAGTCAATGACATCCTTGAAAGACTATTAAGGAAGTAACACATGGCAAAGAAATCATCATAGATAGCACACAAAGTAGATAAAGCTCAGCATAGATTAGTCATTTAAGTGTTAAAGTGCGTGTGTGTAAGTCACTTGGCTATTTTTCAAGACTGGATTCTAATAGTGAGAAATATCGCGACATCGAAGACCATAGGTAAACTATCTGAAAAGTGTTGAAAAACACCTGATGTTAAGCTGGGGGAAGTGTTGAGAAACACTATTTTGTGAGTTGTCAAAGAAATCATAATGCACAAGAATACCTCAATAGGATAAGTAGTTGTGCCCCCAAGATGAGGACAAGAAACAATTCCAAGCTAGGAAATGTGTAGCAAAATAGGTGATTGAGACTGATAGACAGAGGTGCAAGGGTCTCAAGTAGCACCTATTTCTAGATTTTCACCACTTGACAGATTTTCTCAGGATTTTTTTCAATTTTTTTGTATTTTTGAATTTTGAATTTTTTTGGTGATACATCAAAGTGCCTATTGCTAAGTTTTCATTATGATGATCAGCATCATATATGATTTTTTGGATTTTTTAGAAGGTTTTAGAGATTACTAGTTCTCGAGCAAGATTAAATCATTTTCTCCCAATGTCTAGAAAGGTATAGGACACGATGCAGAAACAAGTCGGTGGATAAGCAAAGATGGATGAAAAAGAGTATGAAGCAAGCAAAAGTGATCCTCAAGGACTGACTCCTCAAGAGTACCCAAGCTAGGGAAAGAGGTGAAATAGTCATATGAAGCATGTTTTGGATAAGCAATGGAAGTAATGAGAAAGATAGCATGTAGGATAAGGATGAAGCCAACAAGTGAGATAGCATGAAGTGTGTAGTCCAAAAGAGTAGACATGTCAAGAGACCTATGAGAACCATGTTTCATTTATTATGATCAAGACCAAGGGGTCAACTAGATAGGATAGCGATGGGATAGAGTAATAAGAATGAAGCTCAAGATAGAGGCTATGAGTGAATAGGAGAGCAAAATAGAAAATCTCGTGGATAAGATAGCCAATATGCAAAGATAGCTCAACATTTTCAAGATCAAAGAGAGAAGAGGGGATAGATGGATGATGGAAGAATTACGCATGATGCCTGTTTGCCAGGTTTTCATCATGGTACTTATACAAGGTACCACAAGATGTAGTTTTCACCATAGGATGCATTTATTTCTATTTACTTTTGCTACCAAAGTGCCACAAGAAGTGGTTTTCACCAAGGCACATTTTCATTTTTTTCATTTTTTCTATTTTTTCTATTTTTTTTTTCTTCTTTTTTGAATTTCTACAAAGAGCTCAAGCTTTGTCAATTTAGATAGTGCTCCTATAGGAAAGATAAGCCATGATAAAACAAGACCATAGAAAGGTATGCTCAAAGATGTTGATAGGGTGATGAAAGAGAAATGGTAGTAGGAAGAATATATGGAGGATAAGAGTGCATGTATAGAAAGTAAGTGTAAGCTTTAGAGGATTTCATGAGGGTAGGTGAAATATTGGACAAGATCAACATTGACACACTCTTTGAAGGGTATTGGAACAATGGAGGAATCATGGATGAAATAGCTTGAGATTTAGATGTATGAGGTGGTAGAAAAGATTTGGAAAAAAGTGGAGTGGCAGGCTTTGGAATATTTTTAGGAATATTTTTGGAAGAAGATGGAATGGAAACCTTTGGAAGCTTGAATGTCAACTTTGAAGTATTTTCAATATTCAAGTCTTTTAAAAGAGACTTGGGAATCCATATAGGTTTAGATTTTTCTTTGGATACTTCAAAACACATTTCTTCAATAATGGGTTTAGGTACCCATATTTTCTTTGATTTAGCTTTTTTAATAGTGGACCTTTGTGGTCTCTTTTGTGCATTTTCCTTCTTAGCATTCACATGTCGATTAGATGGGACATAGTGATCTTCATTTTTCAATGGATTCTTATGTTTATTCTCACTTCCAAAGGACTTGGGATTTGTGGATGAATAAGGCTGATATGACTGGTTTAGATGGATAGATGGGTGAAAATTCATCAAGGATGAGTGTCTTTGTTGATCTTGAGGTATGATGGGAGAGCTAGGAGTGGAAAGTGTAGGAGATGAAGGAACATAAGGTCCCAATATAGATGGAAGGTTTGAAGGCTTTAGCTTTGATGGATAAGGACCAAGGATAGACTTAGGAGATGCAAATGGATAGTGAAAAGGGATATCAACATCTTTAGATTGAGCAACACAGTCAAAGCCATCAATAGACTCATGAGTAGCTTTGATAGGAACAACATTTTTAATAGGAGCACTTGAATCTTGAGCACAATTTTGAAGTGGATATGGAGAAGTAGAACATGAGGGGATGCTTTGATCTTGACAAGTAGCCTTGGATAGCATATGAAGAGAACTTTTTTCATAATTTTCAGTAAGCTCAAGGGAGATAATGGAAGTGGTATCTTCATCATACTTGGGGGGTGGACAAGATATAGGATATGGAGGGGAAAATATGGAGGGGAAAAATCTTGAAAGAGATGAAAGGGTGCTTGGTCTTGATCTTTCTTGACATTTGTAGCTTTTTCTTTTTTAGAGTCCTCTTGACATGGAGCCACTTCTAAGGACAAGGGAGAATGAAGAGTGAATGGAGTAGTGCTTGGATTAGGCATAGTAGTTCATGAAGGTTGAGGATATTTAGGATTAGTAGCATGGAAAAGGTTTGCAGACAAGTGAAGGTTAGCTTGAGTTTCTTTTAGAGGTAGCCCTTGAGGATACACGTAGTCAATGTGGAAAGCATTAGGTTCTTTATTTGATGGAGGCATGTTGGAAAGATTTGAAGTGTTGGGAGATGCATGAGTGTTGGAAGAAGTGGAGGTATCAAAGAAACCATCACTAGACATAGGTTCATTAATATGATCTTGCTCAAGAGAATTATCCTCATCGCATGAATCATTAGAGGTATCAATAAGATCTTGGATTTTATGTTTTAGCTCAATGAAATTTGAAGTACTATGCTCATTATGTTGATGATAAGCATAATAGATATCCAAGAATGGGTTTCCATATGATAAGTATGCTCATTATGTTGATGATAAGTATGTCTAGCATACTTCATTTTCATCACGCACTTAGAGAGATGAAGGTAAGAAAGATCATTTGTCTCTTCTAGTTCTTTGTATTGTGCATATAAATCTTGAAACTCTTTAGTGACATGGAGGATATCATGATCATCTAGATTTGGTTGAGGTTTGGTAGCACAAGCTTTGAATTCCATAGTTTTAGATGGAAAGCCAAGCATAAAAGAGCCTAGAAGATAACTTGATCTTGAAACTATAGGGGGTAGAGTGTTCACTTTCCAAGATAGTAGAGAGAGATTAAAGTGACTTGTCAAAAAATATGTCCAAGAAACTTACGACATGAATGACTCAAGTCAATAGCTAGGAAAAATGCCCAAATAGCCAAATAGATAGAGCAAGCAGGGTGACAAGTGAACAACTCTCCAACCCAAGAGTCTAGTCAAGAAATCAAGGAAACCATTTCAGCAAAAAGATAACTAGCAAGTGGACATAGACCATGAAGATAGAAAGACCAAGAGTGCTAAGACCAAAGAGCCACTTTAAGCATGTTTAACCACTAGAGACATAGAAAATAAAAATCAAATGATGAGACTCCCCTTAGCAAGCAACACAAGAAAAATGTTAAGACTTGATGCTTTGACTTGGTTGACAAAGTTTGAAAATAATTGATAGCATAGCAAATTTGATGTTCAAAAGAAATTTCTTTCCAAGCAAGATAATGACACATGGAGTAGTCTTCAAACAATCAAGCAAGGGACAAAGCAACCTTGTATGATACAAGCATATGTGAGGTCTTAAAAGAAATTTGCATAACTATCATCATGTGTATATTCCAAAGATTTCCACGGGTCTAGCACATTTGAGAACACATCAAGCAATATCTACCTAAAAGTCATGGTTCATTACTCAACAACTTGGCTGACACTTGATGCTCCTTTGCCTCACACCAAGTGGTTGCCCACAAGAGATATTGGCTTTGTCATGGAAATTCCATAAGCATAACCAAGGGAACACATATGGTGAGTGTAAATCTTGGGGTGATCTAGGTAGTCCACTAGGATCAATCCTTGCACCAAGAAGTTGAGCTGCTAAAAAGGGTAGTTACTAACTTAGGGTTTTTAGATCGGGCTTCCGTTCATAGTGTCCCTCTTGCTCCCAATTATAGGACACCTCACCTTGTGACGAGTAACTGATCTCGCAATCACAAGAGTACTTTAAGCATTCTTGCCTAGTGATCTCTCTATGGTCAAAATCCCATAAGCGATCACACTAGGCGAAGACAAACACTACGTCTACCAAAGTTTTGTATCCTTGGTAGCCTTGAGTTTATAGTGGGTTGGAAGAGCTAAGTAATCGGCTTGTCCCCACTTGGGTCGTTCCTCTCAGGTTGTCCGAGAGCAGGCCCTCTAAAGGATTCTAAACTACACAAAGAGTGGATCAACTTTTGGAAGTCAAGATTTCTGATTCACCACAAGGGTGAAGAGCATACTCTCCTATTCCAATCATTTTCTCCCAAACACGCCAGGAAGATTTAGTTACCCCTTGTTTTTGAAACCAAATGGCAAGTCAAGATTTTTGATTCACCCCAAGGGTGAAGAGCATACTCTCCTATTACCAAAAGATTCTAATCACAAGTTTTATGTGCCTATAGAAATGAACAATTATTTAATGCCGCACATGGAAACAAAAAATCAAGCAAGTTTGGGTTTTTATGCTTTGGGCAGCCCTGCAAACAACATTAGTAGCCCTTGTGCATTTGAAGCTTTGACATGCATTCTTTTTGTATGCAAGGTTTCAATATTTTCTTCACAAAAAAAAGGCAACCTGCAATCACAACTCGTTAGCCCATAAGTTAGCACAGAATAATCATAAAAAATGTGAATTAAACCTCCGTAAAATAGTTTAGAAATCTTCTTAAAGACGACAGCAAGCCAGCTACAAAGAAATTTGATCAAATCCCTCAAGGCATGAGCAAAAAAAAATGTCAGGTGATACTTGTTGTTAAACAAAAGTCGCACAATACTTCGCAGTATAGGAGGGCGACAATTTTTGTTTAGGTGATAGTTTTACTTTATCCGTGCAACATAATTCTACATAGAGGGCGACAATATATAGGCTGCGAGCGCGACACTATTTCCAAAAAAGTGTCGCACGACAGTACTGTGAACTGTCGCGTGATACTGGAAAAATGTCGCCCAATACTGCGACTATAAAAAAAAAAGAAAATACAGAGCAGTACAGAAAAAATGAGAAAAAATAAGAAAAGGTAGGGCGAAATGTACAGTCCAGCCCCACGGTGGGCACCAAAAATGTACACTTGATTGTATCACACTCTAAACCCTTCTATCCAAACAATTCCATGAGTTGGAATGTTCGGATGCCGGCTTAGAGCTCCCTATCCATGGAGTGCAAAAGAGTATATTTCAAGAATAAGAAAGCTCTCAAATGAGCTTTAGAGATACTCTTCTTGCTAGTAAACCATGCAATGGGAAGTTCCAAGGACAAGATGCAAGAATGCAAATGTCCCAAGGAGTTCCTCAAGGATGCAATGCAAATGAAGATTAAACTAGAAAGAATATGAAAAGTGCATCTATTCTAAGCATCGATGAGAGTGTTACAATACCATTATTAAGCTATGTGAGATTAAGCTACATGTAAAAATGAAAGCTAAGCTAAGCTAAAATGCCATGATGCCATGGATGAGAGAATGTAGACAAGAAATAGAAGTTCTCCACAAAGCTCCAAAGAAACCTGTTAGAAAACCTGCAGCATAACAATATTCAAAATGAGGATTGATTGAGGGGGAAAGCTCTCTCCCTTTTAAAGATGTATGGATGGTAGAGATCAAGATGAAGATGGTGGATGATCAATGGTGGAATTCAAAAAGAGGAGTGATCCATGTGCACACACAAGTCAACCAATAGAATATAAGTTGACTTGTCATATAAGACAAAAGTCACAAAGTCTTTTCTTTTAATTGCAAAATAGAAAAAGGACTTTATGTGTGCACTTTAAGTGGGTTAGAAGAATGGGGTCTTTTATTTAATTAAAAGGGGACATGTTCTTTTAATCAAATGATGAACTTAGGATAGTATAGTCAAACTATAGGTTATAATCAAATAAATTTATTATTAGCAATTTGGTCTAGGTAAATGATTAAATTAATTTAGCCAAAATGCTGAGAAGGGGGCTAATAGTCTAGATGACCATTTTTAGGTGATTACATATGGTATTGTAAATTTATGATAATATATTGACAACAATACAAGAATGTATAGTTTTTGATAAGGTAAATAGGTTTTAAGGGGTCCTGAAACCCATAATTTTAACAACAAGAAAGGCTGAAAATAAGCGAAAAAATGCCCAGCCAAAACATAAGCCTTACGGCTGAAAATAAGCCCAAAGGCTCAGCCCGAAACAACTGCCCACTAAAAAGGCCAGACAACCAACCAGAAAAATAGAGACTAGACAAAAAGCCAAAGCTAGGAGAAACAAAAACCAAAGGACAGAGACCCAACCTAGCAGACTACTTCTCCATCTCGAGCATGGTCTGGGCAGCTTCGGCGCACTCTTGTTGCTCTTCTGCCTTATGATCCTGGGTGTTCGTCAAATCCTGCTCCATAGTGCTGTCCTTGGCTTTATCCACATCCAGCCTATCTTTGTCTCTGTTCTGTTTATCATCTTCCTCCATCTGGTTCCTGTCTTTGAGATTTTCCAAGAGAGAGAGGATGTTGTCGTTGATCGAAGCGAGGAGGGAGATCATTTGACTTGCCAGGTTGTGATTGTAGTTGTCAATATTTTTTACTCTCCTCTCCATCAGAGTCTCCCAGCTGTTCCGGTCGCCTTGGCTTTCTGCACCTGTCTTGCTCTTGATTTTTTCCATTTGGGAAACCCTATCTCTGACATCCTCAAGCTCATGGAAAAGCCATTTAATTGATCTGAAGTTGTCGATCATGCTATTGCGGGCATTGTTCAATAGATTCATGCCCGTTTCTCTTGCATTATCAGAAATAGCCACCATAGCCGGGTTAATTAGCTCATTGAGTCTAGGCTTCTCGAGGTCATCCACCAGGAGTTGGGGGTTCATCGCCTCTTTGTAGATTCCCATAGTGGCCGTTCTCACATTGAAGTTCTTCCAAGCCTTCCTTCTGTTATTAACTTGCACTTCCCCCTCAATCTGTCCAGAGTTGTCATTTTCCTCCAAAGGAGGCTGAGGATGTATAGGGGAGAGGGGAATGGGCAGAGAATCCTTTCCCTGACTACTGGAGTGCTCCATGCTCTCTCCCTCCCTCTTCTGTCTTTTTCTCAGTTTCTCCTCATCCAGCTCCTCCTTCGAAACCTTGTCAGAATCATCAGTATCCATTTCCTCCTCCACCTCAGCAGAGCTAGTTTTAGCTGGGGTATGACCTCTAGGGCTCTTTCTGCTGGGTAATTTGATAGAGGGGTAATCCTTCTTATGGCTTTTAGTCTTCTTACTTGAATGCTCAAAAACCTCATCAGAGCTGATGCTCTCGACATCGTCAGAATCTAAGGAAAAATTGGAGCTGCTCTTGTCAACATCCGCCCCCTGGATAGGGTTTTTGCTAATGGTTTGAGCGTGGAAATGCTCATGAATCAGAAGCAGAAGACCCTCATGCAGGGTCGGGTTGATGGTAGCTTTCTTTTTAAAACTAGAAATGGCCTTGTTCATCGAGTTAAAAAGATAATACGAGAAGGAGATCTTACTACCATGGCGAAAATGATTCAGAATCACAAAATGGTGAGTCCTAACCCTATCAAACCTGGGGTCTAGGGTTATATATTCAATGACAGCGTAGAGAACATACCTCCAGAGCTTCTTTATAGTATCCGTTACAAAAAACATCTCTTTCTTGCCCAGCTTGTTCAGCTCTTCAGTGTTTTTCACAAAATCCTTGATTGCATTAGAAGACATCTTCTTGTCTCTGAAGAATTTATGCCCCTCCATCGGAATCCCTATGACTTCAGCAACCACATCCTCAGTAATTTGAAAGTAGACCCCGTTCACCTTAACCTTACCATTATTCGATGAATTCACCATGCTGTTAGTGATCTCAGGATCCGAGCCATGAAGTTTCTCGAAGAAATTAGTAACCCCACCCTTTTCCAGCTCTCTCCAAACTTTGGCCTTGTTCTTCCACTTCTGAACTTCCCCCACCGGCTCCTTTCTGCTCCTCTCACCCGTCATGTTTACCTGATCAACTTCCACAATTCTCATGAACTCTGAACTGTGCAAGTTATTTGCATTCAAAAAAATGGTGATGTTTCTTTTATGATACCCGTGAATATACCCCTTTCTAAAAATAATGGTATCGTCCTTTCGAACGTGTCAAAATGTCAGAGGAAACCCCTTTTTCTGGTGAAAATCACGATGCCAATAATGGCACTTACCATTTATTAAGCAATCTTTATTATCCATAATTGCATTGGATTTGAGCCATCCTTCCCAAGATTTTATCTTGGTCGATAAGAAACTTTGCCTCCGTCGAAAAATCTTTTCCGGCATGCCAGGTCAGATTATTGGTGGTGTTAACCCCTTTATTAGCAAACCAATCAGCGACTGGGTTTGCCTCTCTGTAAACATGAGTGACGTGGACCTTATCGAACTTTGTGAGAGTGGCACAAGTCTCAGCAATTATGTTCGCAATCATCCACGAGGGAGGGGAAATACCATTAATGGTATTAATAATGTTTTTGGAGTCCCCCTCAAGCCAGAGTTTAGTAATCCCGGCTTCAAAAGCCAACTTGACCACCTTACTCGCAGCTCTTGCTTCAGCCAGATGAATAGTCTGGATTCCCAGCAGGGAAGCAAAGGCAGCTATTCCCTCCCCATAGCTATTTCTTATGATTCCACCGCAACCTGAAGGGCCTGGGTTACCCTTAGAAGCCCCATCAAAGTTGGCTTTTGACCAACCATCTGGGGGGAGAAGCCAGCTAGCATCCTGCTTTTTGAGGTTCCTATCTTTTTCTTTAGCTATCTTTCTGTCCCCTTCTTCTTCTTCTTCCTCCTTCAGCACTTGGAGATTTTCCTTTATATTCTTCGAGACCTTCCTACCAAGGATTATAGCCGGATCCTCTCTATCTCTAAATATTCTATTATTCCTTTCCTTCCAAATTCCCCAGCAAAAATGGGGTAAAATCCAGTCCGAGTGATCCTGCCGACCAGCAATCTTACAAAGACCTTTCCACTGATGGAAAAAATCCATGAGATTATCCGATTTGCACCAGAGGGTTTCATTATCATGTGTGATGACATTCCACACCTCCCTGGCATAGTCACATGAGATGAAAATGTGATTTCCGGTCTCAGCTTGATTCTTACACAAGGGACATCTACTGGGCATAACATGTCCTCGCTTCATGAGATTGTCATGAGTAAGAATGTATAGTTAAATTGCAATAGTAAAACTAGAATATGGAATCAAATTAAGAGAAAATGACAAATTAAATGAGCACCAATGTTGAAAATATAATATTAATTATAAGCTTAACCAATCCATCAACAATAAGATGATTTAGAATCGTCAACATGTAGTGACAAAGACATGTTAATAAAAAGCAACTTTCATAGAGTATTTAAGTCCAAGTGCCTAGAGAGCAATAGACAAGGAAATATAGAACAATGTTTTATAGGTAGCATGCAAAGAAATATTGAAGCTACATATTAAGTGCCTAGGAATTTTGGTTTGTTAAAAGAAAAAGTTCATCTTTTTTCTTCACTATGTGGTCTAATTATGCCTACAAATGTTTTTTTGAAATAGTGATAGATTATATTGTAAAAATGAATGTGTATTGGCCAAATTTGTTCAAATGAAATAACAAGTAATTTGATTTTATAATTTTCTTTGCTTGTAAAATAATATCATTGTTTAATTTATTTATGTATGCCTATATGACTTAAGTGATGAATTTGAATATTAAGAGGAGGAGCACAAAGTATGGTACATAATTTAAATATTTTCTTTAAAGCTAATATAGATTAAACACATGTTTAACTCTAGTATGCATTAGATGTTGAGTAGCACAAGCACAATTCTGCAATGGGCTCTCTTATAGCATTGAATCTTTCCTCCAATTCAAATAACCTACTCTTTATTTTTCCAACTTCCATTGCAATCTCTAGACATATTTGATAATGTTTTTGTCCTCTATTGCTAGAGCTTTCACCTTTATGAATTAAGAAATCACTAGTATTGCCATGTGTACCCAAATGCAACATTGACCCATTATAGTAAAAGATATCAAGCACATTAATCATTTATAAAATGGAATCAATTTTTTTCCTCCTAAAAATGATATCCACTTCATGAGTAATAGGGGAAGGTTTCATAAATGAATCAACAAACTTTCCATTGCCTAAATACTTTATTTTTAGAGGGAAGAAAAGCAATTTAGTAAGGTGAATATCTATATATGTATATATATATGTAAAATTGTATGAATTTTTTTTTATTAGAGGTAATACAAGTGTATTAACACACTTATAAGCAACTAGAGTATGCATTTTCTAAGCCACCCAAAATTGACGCTAACACATTGAGTGCACAAATATTGTAATTGTATGAAGTAGTGGTAGCATTTACCAAGTCTATAGAACCACTAAGATCTCTCTTTTTATTTCCACTAGATTTTTTCACAATGAAGATTATATGGTGATAAATAACCATGAACTATGTCATCCAATAAACCTACATGTCGAGAAACATCAACAACATGTAATTTATTTACAAGATGATCACAAGAAATTGATGCCACATGGTCATGGTTGGCAAATGGAAAATCATAGGTTGTATTTTTAAAACACCAACAATCAAATGAATCCCAATGTTGCATGTAGAATTGGTTTTGCATTAAAAATATTAAATTTTATCACTCGATGCATTCAATGTTGATAGATATTTGCAATTAAAACTAGACAATATATTAAAGTCTAAGTTGGAACTTGAACTTCTCTGGCTACTACAATGTGTCTATCCATTAATAAACACAACACTTTTTAAGATGCCATTGCATTTTCTTTTTTTATTTTGTATGTTGTCAAACTATTTCTATTAAATTTTGAACTTACTTTGATTCCTTTTATGGACTTTTCAACCTTATGATATGCAATAGAGGTCTCCTCAATCATGTCAAATTAACCAAGACAATGACAATGTTAAGTATTGTGGTTCCTACTTTTCTCACTATAGAAAACCCATGGAAGTCCTCTAATACCTCTGTATGAACTTCACATGCACATTTCTTGGTCTTTAAAAAAATTAATATTGGAGTTTCACACTTATGGTTTCCTTCATTGTAATATTTGAAATGAGTTTAATAAATTTGTACTAGTGCTCATTCCAATTATTGATTTGTAGCTGAATCCAACAATTATTTATTGTAGTTGTATACTAAATTTAGCTCATCAACTTCCCAATTAGACGTTGAATAGAGTCTTATATGATGAGATATTCCATTAAAACTAAACTATGAGAAAAGAAATTTAAATAGGATCTTTTCTACATGATTTATAGTAGAAATATGAAAATTGGGCATGCTTTCTTCTTTTATGAAAAATAATGCAAGAAAACTATTATATATTGCACACCAACAATACAAGGTATTAGAGGTGTGTTTAACTATGGAAAGAAATAGAAAGATGATGCACAATTCTACCAGTAGGGGTACTATGGCTAAAAACATAATATCATCATATCTAAAGAGACATGCATTTCCAATGTAAACTAGTATATTGCTTAGAAAAATTCAAATGAGATTGCAGTATGTGCATCTGGTACTTTGGTGTCATGCATAAATTATATCTGAAATGTCTATAATTCTTGATAACTGATGGAGTCAAAGTTGTAAGTGAATAGACCTGTATAATAATTGAAAAATGGTAGAAAACATTATGAACTCCATTTATTTCATTATCTATAGAACCTGATGAACTCTATGTAGCCACTAATTGTTATTGCCAAATGTGCATCATTTCATAGACATGTTAGAGAAATTGATAATATTATTCTATGTATCCATGCTTACAAATATCCTAAAATTAATAAATTCAAGTTCAAAAAATGAATGGAATATGATTAAAACAACATGATATTTCATTGCACAATGGTAAAGTACAATACAACTTGCACTACTTGGCACAAAAATTAGAAAAAATAACTTTCTAGAATACTCTAAGGTAGTTAATTATGCTACTTTTAGGGTTTATCTCTAGGACTAAAGATTATGAATCCATCTTGCAAATTATTATAATGAAAATTCCAATATTGTGTTGTATGCATTTGGTCAAATAAGGGGAGTACCCTTCATCAAAAGGTTTAAGAGATTACCTTGGGAATGCATGTCTCCATATCTCTTTTACTATCTGGAATCCAAAAAAGAGTGGGAAAGGTTGCTATTATAATGAAAATTCCAATGTTGTGTTGTATGCATTTGCTCAAATAAGGGGAGTACCCTTCATCAAAGGGTTTAAGAGATTGCCTTGGGAATGCATGTCTCCATATCTCTTTTACTTTTTGGAATCCAAACAAGAGTGGGAAAGGTTGCATCCTGAACAAATGGTGTAGGTAATTAGAATTTATTGTTGGAAATATAATAGGGAAGTAAACTCTGAGAGGGGGGAGGGGGTGAATCAACACTTAAAACTTTCTAACTCTAAAACTATTCACCACACATTCATCTCACAATCTATACATATAAACTGAAATACCAAATTAAGCATATACATACATAGCATGAAAATAAAATATTCAACACGTATATGAAACAAGATATTTGGTTACCTAGAAACTCTCCAAGGAGAAGGTAAAAATAGGGTGGGGATGACACCCACAAATCTTCACTACTATAGTAATAAAGCATATCCAATGAAGGTTACAATGTTTGACCATGAAACATGATCTACCCTATGAAAGGTTTGCCTTGTTAAAGGATTTAAACACCCTACTAAAAGTGTGCCTAGTAAAAGGACTTTAACTTAATATGAAGTAAGCACCTTGTTAAGGGATTTACAACAACATGTTCAAACTACTTGATTAAGAGATTTAACTGATTCACCAGTTAAAATATCTCAGTAATGATCCTTCAGTTAACACTTTGTTTCTTGATGTCATATCACCTTTATACTAATGTGTACTTGATCCTTTCTAATCAGATGTACCTCTATTGTCCTTTGATTCCTTTTCTCTATTCTCCTTTAACTGATTATGCAATGTAACTCAATTTATAACACCTTAATCACCATGAATGCCCTATTTTTGCATGCAAAATCTCTTCAATTCTCCTTAGCATTCTTTTTTTGATTTTAGGGTTTGTCTTCCTTAAGAAGATCTAGGTGACTTAGGGTTAGGTATGAATCAATGGTAGTGATACACCCATATTGTCTCTTAAACCATCCCTTTTTCAGATTGGATGCATGTAATGCATAGGGATTCACAATTAAGATTTGTCCTTATCAAAAAAGATCGTAAGACAATACTTAAGTCAGCTAAAAAATGATTTACATAGTGGTTTGTGCCAATACAAACAACTATGTCAAAACTATATTACTTGACATTTGAAGTCCCTAGTGCTCGACACTAACTATTACTTCAATGTTGTCACTCAACATCTGAATGACTTAGCATGCACTACTTGCTCAACACCTGAATCACTTGGCACATACTATCTACTCAACATCTAAGTGACTTGGCACCTGAGTGGCTTGGCACTTACTGTTTACTCAGAATGCTCTATCTTATATGTTATGCTTGACATATGTTACTTGTTTGGCATGGACTAAGTAAATGACTTAAGTGTATAGAAAATTATTTGTCAAAACCAATTTGAGATCAACATTTATGAATACTATCCTCATTTTCAAATGCAAGAATATTAAGCAAACTATAAAATAGTTAATGGTATGTTCACGAGAAGTATGATGCAATGAACTAAGAGGTAGTGTTAATAATTTTTCTTTTTATGAGGCTATACAAATAGTGAGCACATATGAAAATTAATTTATACAATTCCCCATATTTACTTATATTTGGGTTGGATTTTTTGAAGTGGAACTAACTAAATTGCCTCAATATGCTTTGGATCTTATTGTGTTAATTGAAGTTTGCAACTAGCTAGCTCCCATAGACAATAAATCTTTAGAAAATATTAATTAAGTGTTCCTTTTTCTATTGAGCTTGGTAATTATATATGCAACTCAATTTTAGATAGCATTTCAACTTAGAAGCATGGACCTAAAAAAGTTCAATCCACAACATTATAAAGCTAGGCCTAAATTTGACAGTAAAGGTTCTGCTAAAGCTTGACTAAATTTTGGGGCAAACTTTTCACACAGTCCCTTGTTGGAAGATTTTTGAGAAGATTGCTCTGAAAAATTTGAAGTCTGAGAAAAGACTATAGTCTAGACTATATTTGAGGCAAATAATCACTCTCAAAATAAAGATGAGTAGGTTAATTTTTTAATTCTTAGTTTAATATAAATATATTTTGGTTTAACTTTTTATTGCAAAATTAATTTTTACTCTT
The DNA here is from genome assembly GCA_028749045.1 of Cupressus sempervirens. Taxonomy (NCBI): domain Eukaryota; kingdom Viridiplantae; phylum Streptophyta; class Pinopsida; order Cupressales; family Cupressaceae; genus Cupressus; species Cupressus sempervirens. Next base: position 993,145,970 of record CM053792.1, read on the forward strand.
AAACAAAGTTATCTAACTCCAAGGTTAAAGGTAGTTATATTGTGTGTGTGTGTGTGTGTGTGTGAGAGAGAGAGAGAGAGAGAGAGAGAGAGAGAGAGAGAGAGAGAGAGAGAGAGAGAGAGAGAGAGAGAGAGAGAGAGAGAGAGAGAGAGAGAGAGAGAGGTGCAGGGCACCCAGCCACTCCAGGCATGATTCAAGTTGTTAGGAATGGTAGTGTAGAGGGTTGGTCCATACTTTGTAATAAAAGACTCATTGTAAGGTCCATTAGCACTGTGGTCATGTTATAAACCAAGTGGCTTAATGAGACCAAGGAGTCATAAATATATTGTTTCAGTGTCCTAAGGGTGATTTAGGTTAGATTTAGCCTAGGCAAGAGGTTTTGAGTCATTTAGAACTCATTAGGTTCATTTGATAGGCCCAATTGAAAAAGTTTTAAAAGTTGCTGCAAACTTTTGAAAAGTTTCTCGATATGCTTTAAAAATTTGTTATTTGGTTGGGAATGACCATTTAGTTGTTCCAACAGTCACAATAGGTTATAAAACTATCGAATATGAGTAGAGAAGTAGAGGAGAATAGGATGTAACAGAGGCTTGAAGGAACCGAATGAAAGAAACCTTTAATTTCTAGTAAATTGGGTATTGTAGAAGATTATACATTTCCATACAGTCTCATTTTGATCACTCTATGATTGAATGTGCTAAAGGGTGTAGGCAGAGGCTTTTCATTCTAGTTTGAAGAAATTTGGAGCCATAGTTTAGGAGGTATCACCTATTTTTAATTAGGGATCCGAATAACCTAGATTTTAGGGTTCTTACACAAATGGTGCCCTAACTTGCACATTCTCTAGTGGAACTCACTGAAATTGGGGAATATGCAAGTTAGTGCCTTGCCTACATGATTTTAGAGGTTGGAGGTGTGGTGAGTAGGATTGTTAGTTTTTCAAGCAGGTCCTAGGTCAAGCAAGACCATGTGCTTGACTGGGTTTGGTAGCCAAATTGGAGATAATCAAGATGGAGGGAAATTATAACTTGATGAAGTGTGGATTGTGAATGTATTGAGTGTGTTTAGGATTGCCACAAGTTTTGGGGATCTTAGGAACCCATCTTTTCCATTATGCTTTGAAGCCTAGCCTAACCTAATCAATTAGGCCTAGCTATCAAATAGGGGGTCTAGGGGGTGCTGGAGTGAGATTTTCTAAAAGCTTTTAGGATTCATTGGAGAATCCAAAAGGGGAATTTGAATAGGTAGAGAACTCCCTAGGGTACTAAGAGAACTCTAGGGAAAAGTGCAAAAGCAAGTTTGAAAAGGCTACAAGAATTAGAGGCCAGAAAGTGAGAAGGTTGGTGTTGTGGGTTTGGTGGATCCAAACTATTATGGATTGGGTGACCTTGATTATCTCCATTGTTTTGAGTTAGTGGGTGAAGTCGATGAAGTATGATACTTCATTAGGCTCATTTGTTTAGTGTACTTGGGTGTGGGTAAAGGACTAGAGATAGGTCCTAGAATCCAAAGTTGGATTGTCAAAGCCATTGTAAGGCTAAAAGAAGGTGGTGGCTATAGAACTCTACATCAGGTGGTATCAGAGCCACCAAGGTCTTGATTAGGAAGTCAAGAAGAAGATAAGATGTTAGAAAATGAGGAAGAGAGGGAGATCCCTCTAAGGGTAACTAATGCTGAGTTGGCCAAATTGGTCAAAGAATAGATGGCAGAGAGTAGGGCTGTAAGGGAGGAAAATAGGATGATGAAGAGGGAAATAAAGAAGTTGAGAGGAAAGGTGAACAAAGGGTCACAAGAAGACTCTGAGGTAGAAGAAGAGGGAATGGACCAGAACTTGATAGATCTAGACAAGCCCTATCAGAGGACTAAAGGATCATGCTGGAAGCCCTTGAAAGGTAGGAAGAAGGGACATCAAGACAAAGATCCCTATGTTCTATGGAAAGCTTAATCCTGAAGAATGTATGGATTGGACTGAAGCTTTGGACAATCACTATGAATGTTATAATGTCCCTGAATTGCAAAGGTTGAAGATTGTAAAGGCTAAGATGAAAGGATCTGCTTTGAGTTGGTGGAACTTTCTTCAAACAGAGAGGCTTGATGAGGGCAAAGATGCCATCATGACATGGAAAAGGATGAAGTTGGAGGTGAAGAGACAATTCATCCTTGAGTACTATGAAGTCCTAGTGCACCAAAAACTACAAGGCCTAAGACAAAAGGACATGGATGTGGGTACCTACACTAAAGAGTTTCATAAACTCACTTTGAGGGCCAAGGTGAATGAGACAGAGAAGCAAAATTTGGCAAGGTAATTGAATGGCCTAAAGTACTCCATCCAAGATGAATTCACTTTGTTTAACTCGAAGTCAGTGCATTCATGTTTTTAGATGGCATTGAAGATTGAGGAAAAATAGAGAAGGAAAGATGACTCTCAAAACAAGTCAAGCGGAGCCAATAATAATAATAAAGGCAGAGGAAGGTTTAGTAGGAGAGGTTTTTTCTACAAACCCTAAGAGAAGTCAAGCAATAAAGAAAACTAGGAAGGTGAGACAAGTTCAAGAGGAGGTTTTAGAGGAAGAAGAGGCAATGGAAGAGGCAATGGAAGAGGCAAATTAGGGGGTAGAACCCTAGGAGTGTTCACTGGTAGATGTTTCAATTACAACCAAGTGGGACACCAGGCCTCTAGATGCCCTAAAAAGGGGAATAGTCAGCAAGGAGGGGACAAGAGAGTCCAACACATGAAGATGATGCTCAAGATAACCATGAAGGTAAGGGTGTTGTAGATCTAGAGCATGGAGAGTCCCTAATATTTAATAGGATCCTATTGAAGAACCCTCCAATGAAAGAACTGGCACAAAGGAAGACCTTGTTCAAAACTACTTGCAAGGTAAAAGCTAAAGTGTGTAAGGTTATAGTGGATTCTAGTTCTTCTGATAACTTAGCTTCCATTTCCATGGTAGAGAAACTTGGATTGAAAAAGATACCTCATCCTAACCCTTATAAAGTGTCATGGCTAAAAAAAGAACAACAAGCTTGGGTAAATGAGCAAGTATATGTGGAGTTTAGAATTGGGTACTACCATGACAAAATATTGTGTGATGTGGCTGATATGGATGCTTGCCACTTATTGTTGGGTAGGCCCTAGCAATATGATGTGGAATCACGCCATCGAGGAAAAACCAATGTGTATGAGATTACCAAAGATGGAAGGACTTATACCATGAGACTTCTACCAAAGGAAGGATAGGAGGCTCCTCAAGCTAGCAGCATGCTAGTGGTTGGAGAGAAGGAGTTTTTGAAGACCATCAAAGGGAAAGAAACTACCTGTTATGCCATTGTGGTTAGGCCACAAGTAGAGAAGAAGGTGTATAAAGAGGACATAAAGGAACCATGGAGGACAATGGGGCCTAACGAGGTTTAGGATTTGTTGAGCTAGTATAGAGAAGTGATTGCTGATGGGAAGAAAAAGACTCTTCCACCTATTAGAGAAGTGAGTCATTGTATTGACTTCATACCAGGCTCCACACTCCTAAAGAAGGCTGCTTACAAACTCACACCCAGCCAAAATGAAGAATTGGCTAGACAAATTGAGGAACTCTTAAGCAAGGGATTCATAAGGAGAAGCATTAGTCCTTGTGTTGTGCTAGCCCTATTAGCTCTAAAGAAATATGGTACATGGAGATTATGTACTGACTCTAGGGCTATTAACAAGATTACCATTAGATACTAGTTCCTGATGCCAAGGATGGAAGATTTTATGGATTGCCTAGGAGGGGCTAGATACTACACCAAGATGGATTTGGAAAGTGGTTATCAACAAATCAGGGTGAGAGAGGGAGATTAATGGAAGACAACATTCAAGACCAATGAGGGGCCCTTTGAATGGATGGTAATGCCCTTTGGTCTCTCAAATGCACCAAGCACCTTTATGAGACTCATGAATGAGGTACTCAAGCCCTTTATTAATCACTTTGTTGTAGTATATTTAGATGATATTCTCATCTGTAGTAAGAGTAAAATAGAGCACTTAGATCATATTGAGCAAGTGTTGAAAAGATTATTATAAGAGAAGTTAAGGATCAATCTAGAGAAATGTTTCTTTTTGCAAGAAGAGTTGGTTTTCTTGGGATTTTTTCTCTCTAAGGGGAACCTTAAGATGGATCCTAGTAAGGTGGATGCCATATTAAGTTGGCCCACTCCAAGAATAGCAAGTGAGGTCAAGGGTTTTCATGGCCTAGCAAGCTTTTATAGGATGTTTATTAGAGGTTTTAGTAATGTAAGTGCTCCCATGATAGACACCATTAAGGGTGGAAGAAAGTGTCAGTTTGGGTGGACCCAAGAGGCTGACCAAGCTTTTGAAGCCTTGAAGAAGAAGGTTGTAGAACAATTAGTCTTAGTGTTTCTTGATTTTAATAAGGTCTTTAGAATTGAGTGTGATGCAAGTAACATGGCTATAGGAGGAGTCCTCAAACAAGAGGGTGGGCCAGTTGCCTTCTTTAGTGAAAAGTTGAATGAGGCCAAGAAAAGGTATTCAACCTATGATCTAGAGATGTATGCCATTGTTAAATCCTTAAGGAAGTGGAGACATTATTTATTTCCCAAGGAGTTTGTTGTTTATACTGATAACCATGCTTTGAGTTTCTTAAACAAGTAGGAAAAGTTGAACCAAAAGCATGTGAAGTGGATGGAGTATCTCCAATCCTATACCTTCACTATTAAGCATAAGAAAGGGGTGGAAAATAAGTTTGTTGATACCCTTAGTAGAATAAACCTAACCATTCAAGAGGTGAGGTTGGAGAATGTGGAGTTTCACTCCATCAAAGACATGTATGTTGAAGATGAAGACTTCAAGGAGGTCTATCAAGTTTGCAAGGATAAGACCAGACAGTATCATAGTACATATGCATATTACATATTGCAAGAAGTATTACTTTTCAAGGGGATTCAGTTGTGTATTCCTAGGGGATCACTAAGGGAGAATATCATAAAAGAGAAACATTGTGGGAGCCTAGCAAGTCATTTTGGGTTAGACAAGACCCTTGAACTGGTCAGAAGGTTCTACTATTGGCCAAGAATGCCAAAAGATGTGAGAAGATTTGTAGAAACTTGTATGGTGTTCCAAAATGAAAAAGGAAGAACTTCTAATGTAGGACTATATACTCCATTACCAATACCAAATAGGCCTTGGGATGCAGTGAGTTTGGACTTTGTGCTTGGATTGCCAAATACAAAATAGGGATATGGCAGTGTTTGTGTAGTGGTGGATAGGTTTTCTAAGATGGCACACCTCTTGCCATGAAAAACTAGTCACAATGCTTCTCACGTTGTGGGTATCTAATTTAAGGAGATCATTAGACTACATGGATTACCATTATCCATAGTCTCTAATAGGGATTCCAAGTTCCTTGGCCATTTTTGAAGGATCTTGTGGAAAAATCTTGGGACAGACCTGGCCTTTTCATTAGCATACCATCTACAATCAAATGGTCAAATAGAGGTGGTCAATAGGTCATTAGGAAACCTATTGAGATTTCTTACCAAAGAACATGGTTCATTATGGGACTCAGTCATAGCACAAGCAGAATTTTCTTATAATGACTCAGTAAATAGGACCACTAGACCAAGCCCATTTCAAATTGTTTATGGCACTCATCCTAGAGGGGTGATGGAATTGAGAGAAGTGAAGTTCATGGAAGGGAGTAGTGCACAAACTACTAATTTTGTAGAGGTAATGAAAGAAATCCATAAGGAAGTTAAGGATAGATTGGAGAAAATCATAGGGAAGTACAAGGAAGTTGTAGACACCAAAAGAAGAGACCTTCAATTTGTAGTAGGGGACTTGGTTATGATGCATCTAAAGAATGAAAGACTTCCTAAAGGAAAATTTAGTAAAATGATGATGAAAAATATAGCTCCTTTTAAAACCTTGCAAAAGTATGGTCAGAAGGGACTTGAGAAAGATAGTATTGGAAATATAGTACTCAAGGAGGAGGATGAAGCCATCAAGTATCTTCCTAAGGTAGTGGCACCTGAGATTGAATGCATCTTGGATAAGAGAGAAGGCAAAAGGACCCAAAGGCAGATACACATGGAGTATCTCATCAAGTGGACAAACAAACCTATAGAAGATGCAAGTTGTCTCACTAAACCAGCCATTAAGAGGTTGGGATATGACGTGTCCAACCTACCAACTCAAGAGGCTTGAGTTTAATTGGCCTAGGGAGTATGGTGTAGGGCACCCAGCTACTCCAAGCATGATTCGAGTTGTTAGGAATGGTAGTGTAGAGGTTTGGTCCATACTTTGTAATAAAAGAATCATTGTAAGGTCCATTAGCAATGTGGTCAAGTTATAAACCAAGTGGCTTAGTGAGACCAAGGAGTCATAAATAGATTTTTTCAATGCCCTAAGGGTGATTTAGGTTAGATTTAGCCTAGGCAAGATATTTTGAGTCATTTAGAACTCATTAGGTTCATTTGATAGGCCCAGTTGAAAAAGTTTTAAAAGTTGCTCGATATGCTTTAAAAAGTTATTATTTGGATGGGAATGGCCATTTGGTTGTTCCAATGGTCACAATAGGTTATAAACCTATTGAATATGAGTAGAGAAGTAGAGGAGAACAGGATGTAATAGAGGCTTGAAGGAACTGAATGAAAGAAACCTTTAATTTTTGGTAAATCAGGTATTGCAGAAGATTATACATTTCCATACAATCTCATTTTGATCACTCTATGATTGAATGTGTTGAAGGTGTGTAGGAAAAGGCTTTTTGTTCTAGTTTGAAGCAATTTGGAGTCATAGTTTAGGAGGTATCACCTATTTTGTATCAAGGATCCGAATAAGCCAGATTTTGGGGTTCTTGCAAAAATGATGTCCTAACTTGCACATTCTCCAATGGAACTCACTAAAACTAAGGAATATGAAATTTATGAGCCTTGCCTACATGATTCCAAAGGTTTGAGGCATGGTGAGTAGGATTGGTACTTTTTCAAGAAGGCCCTAGGTCAAGCAAGACCATGTGCTTAACCAGGTTTGGAAGCCAAATTGGAGACAGTCAAGATGGAGGGTACTTATAACTTGATGAAGTATTGATTATGAATGTATTGAATGTGTTTAGGATTGCCACAAGTTTTGGGGATCTTGGGAACCCATCTTTTCCATTCTACTTTGAAGCCTAGCCTAACCTAATCAATTAGGCCTAGGTACTAAATAGGGGGTCTAGGGGGTGTTGGAGTGAGATTTTCTAAAAGCTTTTGGGATCCATTGAAGAGTCCAAAAGGGGAATTTGAATAGGTAGAGAAGTCCCTAGGGTTCTAAGGGAACTTTGGGGAAAATTACAAAAGTAGGTTTGAAAAGGTTGCAAGAATTGTAGGCTAGAAAGTGAGAAGATTGGTGTTGTGGGTTTGGTGGATCCAAAATAATTGTGGATTGGGTGACCTTGATTGTCTCCATTGTTTTGAGTCAGTGGGTGAAGTCCTTGAAGTATGATACTTCATTAGGCTCATTTATTTAGTGTACTTTGTTATGGGTAAAGGACTAGAGATAGGTCCTAGAATCCAAAGTTGGATTGTCAAAGCCATTGGAAGGCTAAAAGAAGGTGGTTTCTGCAGGACTCTATATCATAGAGAGAGAGAGAGAGAGAGAGAGAGGGGGGGGGGGGGGGGGGGGGGTATGAGAAATTTTGAACATATAGATTTGAAATTAATACCACCTGATATGTGCACGATATTTTTCAATAAAACTTCATTTTGGAATGAAGATGGTGAATGGTTATTACAAGCTTAAATCTATACTTTTAAGTGAATGAGAGTGAGTTTCTTTGTGATTTCATTTCCAACATGGTGCATGCACTTACCTTTTAAGAATCTATCATATATTTCTTCATATACTTTGGGTTTATAAGTTCAATAATTTAAGTTTATCTTTATTGAAATAGGGTATGTGTACTTTTTTTTATGAACTTCTTATTTCAAATATCACATTCATGTCATGGTGGTGCATGAATGTTAGCAATCCTTTATTACTTTTTGGTTCAAAGTATTATTTTAGTGTAGTTTATATTCATTTAATATTTATGAAAGGAAGCAGTATCTTAAATTCAAAGGAGAACTATTTTTAGTTTATCCACCTGTGGTTGCTCATTTATTCTTAAAGAACTAGGGTTACAAAGCATAATAAAATGTTATTAGTAAGATAAATATGTTAACCAACATGTTCCATATTTAAAATTGACCAAGATTTAAATTATAGAAATGAGAAAAAATATATTATGTATGCATGAACATGAACGTGTGTATGTGTATGTAAATATACATATATTCATATCTCAAATTTTAGATAGTTGAAAAAATAAATATTTGATCTGATGACTCAATTTTAATTTTTTTATTTGATCTCTCGCTTTTATAATTTTCTAGAAACAAAATGACTTTTAAAAAAAGGAGTTTTTAATTGAGTACATGTGGATAATTAATTATTCATTGGACTATTCATTGAATACAAATTACCTTAAAAATAGATCATTAACTTGATATATATTACTGAATTTTAAAATTATATCATCTGACTTAGTTAAGATGTGCATAAAGATATTCTAGTCACATACATAAAATAAAACAAATTATATGTGACTAAATTGTTTTATATCACTATCTATAATATAATGATTCTAAATTTCAACAGATAAAATAATATATCTATGCAAATTATTATGACTTCAAGCAACAAAATAAGGTATAAAGAAAATAAATCAAGTCTTTAAATTTTATATATCTTATTGTAATTATTAAATATTTATAAATGTAACATATTTTCAAATTTGAAATTAGATTAATCAAGAGGTTTATGTGTTATTTTGTCTATCTTTGTTGCACATGCAATTTGGTATTCAATTGATGAAACAACATGGACTACTCCATGTTGTACATGTGATTTGATACTCATTGATGTAATGGGATAGATTAATTTTGCCTGAAATGGTTGTGGAAATGAGAAGAAAGATAAGTCAAAGAAGCATCATCATCAATGAAAAAATCAATATTATGAATGTCATATAAAGAAATAATTATTTCTAAATTATCCGCATATAGATCAGTCCATCAACACTACAATAAGTAAAAAGAAACCTATATAAGGACCATCAACATTGGCATATCAATAGTAGTTGAAAAAGGAGCATTAATGTAGACCTCACCATCACAATAATGATATGAAGGGAGCAATGTAGACTCAAATTCAAGGGATATCAACTTGTTTAATGGATTTGTCAAAGGAAGGATAACAATACTAGTTTAGCAATTATATCGATAATGGGTGTTGACTATCCCAAATCAACATTGATCATGCCAATGCTTAGAATAGATCAATCATCTAGCATTAAACAAACAATGAGCATTGTCTTGATCAAATAAAATGAGTCCAATATAAAATGGTTAGTAATTTAATACGTATTGATCAATTTTTGAAGATTTTCTTGCAAGATATGATATTGATATGATATGAAAATTCCAAGTAGACGGCTTAAACATTATATATTAAGGCTTGATTTCAAAATTAAAAGTGTTAAATAATCAAAGTTGATTTATTTTTCCAAGCTTAATTTATGACTTAGTTAATAATGTTTAAAGGTGGCCAATCACAAGAAGAGCCATTAATAAATTATTTATAACATCTAGCTCAATCATGAACACCAAGGATTAGAGTTGTTAACTATGTACAAGCAAGCCAAGTTGATAATACTAATCAATTTTGATTAGCACGTGCATATGAACCGATTAATAATCATAAGAGACAATTAGAAGTGTAAATAGAAAGTTCTAATCAAACTACATCACTAGTCATTTATGAAGTAACTAATTGATTATCATGGAAGAGGATCGAAGCTAACAAATTGATTATTCTCCAAGAGGCATGATGATAAATAACAAGCAATGATATAAGCATACTAATCAGTTTTGATATCAATGATTTGCATAAAGGTCCAATTGGTACTTTGTAAAAGTTGATATTGAAGAGGTACAATTAGGGAGGGCATTTCAATCATATTAATATGAGGAAAATAACAATAGAAATTTATCTATGAAAACCTATTTCTAAGGTCTTTTGGGGCTGTGTTTGGGGAAAAGAAAGTGGTCTATTTTTTTTTCTATATTCCTATCTTTTTTTATCACAACTTACAATAGAAAGAGGTTATTTTGGGTTTGATTTTTAACAAAAATATCATTGTCGATTCTATGCAACATTTTATTTAACATATGGAAAAGTAGATGTATGGTTTTGTTTTCAAATTTTGATGTTCATCTAGGAGGTGAAATGATAAGATTTTATTTTGAAATCATAATTTAAACTATTTTGTAATTCTCTCATATGAAAGAAGGCACCAAAGATCAACTACTAACCAACAATCACTTGGATAGAATCAAGTACTAGCCACTTCAACTTCACAGTCACTACACTATATGCTCAAAATAACTTCAAAATATATTAAAGTTCCCATTATGATAGATCTTTTTGAGTTGTGCTTGCCTATTTATTGATCCTTGTATGCATAGGTAGTGGTTTCTTCTTCTATGTTGCTACAATTTCTTCTTGTACTATTATATGTCTGGTATCTAGCTAGTTTGCTAGATGTAAGTGGTACTCATGGAGCTAGTAATGGTTATAGCCCAGGCTACTCTATGTTAACATTTTTTCCTTGAATATTATTTAAATTTTTTCAATAAAAAAAACATTAGAAATTTATTTCTTTATTTATTGATTTTTGAGAATTTATCTATTTGGCATATAAACAGTTCCAAGCATTTACCAACAAATTAAAGAAAGGAAAGTAGTTGTAAAATTGCAATAGATTAGAATTAAAACAACAATTACATCTTCAAATGGAAATCATCTCAATACAAGAAATACTATCAGCTCATACATTGCACATAATTAAGGATCATATATGATTAGAACGTGGTCCATGATGATCTAGAGGAGGCTGGTAGAAGTAGAAAAGGGAAATTATTGAAATTTGAATTGTCAGTATTTTTCTAAGTTTTAGTAATTTGCATTTTTTAGAAGCCTTTGGGGAAATTCTAGGCTCTAAAAGCTTCCAATAGGGCTAGGCTAGTGGAATTTGGAGATAGATAATTGGATTACCTTTCCAACAGTGTAAGCATCATACATTTTCGAGCTACGTACTGAAAGTTATGACTTCTATAAGTAGACTTAAAATTTTAAATAAATTTTAAATAGTTTTCATAGTTTTGATATTTTATTTTGTAATAAACATTGTGTGGACTATTCATTATTTTTTGAAGGGATGTTGGTGACCCTTTAGTTTCATCATACCTTGTATAAACTTGAATGTTGAATGAAATGAACTACTTTTTGGCTTGCATAATCTGTTGTCCAGAAATCATTTTATTTGCATTAGAATTAACAATACCATAGGTATCACACCAGCTGTTGTAATCTAGAATTATAATTCAAATTAGTGGTATTAGAGCTTGTTCACGCTTGTATGTCACATCATACATGGTCATCTTACCAAAGGTTGGGATTGGCTACAAGAGATCCTTTAGATTATCTTCCTTTGAGATGTGCACGTTCATAGATGACAAAATAATAGGTTGAAAAGAATGAAGAATCCTTCAAAATACTAGTGGAAGATCTATTGAATAAACAACATGAAGAAATGATGAAGCAATTTTCACAGATGTTTGAAAAACAAGAGTAGCAAGCCAATCCAAGGAATTCAACATTTGGTGGGAAAGCTCCATTTAAAGTACAAGTAAATTTTGATATCCCAACTTTTCAAGGAAAAATTAATGGAGATGCTCTTGATGATTGGTTATCAAAATTGGAGAAGTACTTTTGTGTTGATAATTTCTTAGATATTGAAAAAGTCACCTTCACCCTCCTCAAAGCTAAGAATCATGTGAAGTTGACATGAGAAGTTTATGTAGAAACCAAAGAATCCTAAGTAGCACAAGATGATCATGGATTTTCTATATTATTGGATGGTAAACCCACATGGAAGATTTTCTAGAGCACATAAAACAAGAATATTACCCTAAAGATACCTATGCACATAAATATATACAATGACAATTACTTTGACAAAAGAAGGACCAATCAATTCAGGAGTACACTAACATATTTCATTCTCTTTCTATGAAGCTTGGTATCAAAGACTCAAAAAAACATCAATTCTTGAAATATAAGAGTGGCCTTCATAGATACATATAGATTGAAATTGATTCTTGAATATAGAGACATTGTCTACTGCTTTCAAATATTCATCAAAAATTGAGAAGTTCAAATAGAAAGGGAGGAGGGAAAGTCCAATGAACAACAAATGGAAAGGTGAAAGTAATAAACCTATAGGGAAATAAATAGCCAAGGAGCCATTTCCAAATTTACTAGGAAAGAAGACATGGGGTGTGACGAAAATAGGCCAAGAATTAGGTATGTGGTGTGAAATCCACAAAAGTCCCTTTCATAAAACTAAAGATTGTAGAACTATAAAGAATTTAATGATGAAAACCCATGAAGAAACTATTGAACATGAGGTGACATATTTTGGAAAACAAAAGGAAGATGAAAAAATCACCCAGGCTGGCCCATATGCCATAGTGGCTAGTGCATAGGTATTTTCTCATGACGATGAAGAGAGATTATTTCATTCACAGATATGGGTAGGAAGAGAAGCTTTGCATTTTATTGTTGATAATGGTAGCCAAAAGAATTTGATATCTATTGAAACTATAAAGAGACTAAATTGAAGACAACACCACACCCACAACCATATTATATGGGTTGGGTAAGCCAAGGGTGAGACATTCAAGTAAATAAGCAATGTCGTATTTCATATTCCATAAAACCATTCAAAGATGAGGTGATCTATGGTGTAGCTCCTCCTGATGTGTGTGGTATTTTATTGGGACAACCTTACATGTATTAGCACCATAGGGTGTATGAATCTAGGCCATGAAGTGTCATAATCAAATTGGGTGAATAAAATTATTAGATACCAAAGGTAAGTCCTACTCATTTTGCATCTTTGATTAGTGCAAAACCGTGTAGAAGATTGATTTCCCAAACTGGCACATTTGTGTTATTAATGATTGATCCCAAGGAATAAAAAAAAATGGTATGTAATTCCCATACCACCATGTCCATCACAACAAAAAAACAAAGGTCAATGAAACATAGTTTAACAAAATATTAAAATGTGTTTGAGCTACAAGTAGGAGTACCCTCACACTGCCAAGTTAGACATTCTATTGATTTGATTCTAGGGACACCATTGCCTAATTAGCCAGTATATAGGATATCTATGTTAGAAAATGATGAGATCAAAAGGAAAATACAAGAGTTGATTTAGAAGAGGCATATTCACCCAAGTGCATCTCCTTGCGGTAGCCCAATTGTACTTGTAAAGAAAAATGATAGAATATGGAGACTTTGTATTGATTATAAAGAATTGAATAAGATCACTATAAAAAATAGCTATCCAATTCCTTGGATAGATGATCTATGGACCAGCTTAGAGGGGGAAAATTATTCACCAAAATTGATTTATAATCAGGGTACCATCTGTATATGGGCAATGTTAGTATGATAATAGAAACCAAATTTAAATAAAGCTTCTACAAACTAAACAAAATTCATAAACTTCAAGATAGACTAAGATGAGCTCTCAATTGAGAATATGAGCCATTAATGGGCTCTCTTCAATGAGAATCTCTCTTGCTGAGTAGCTTTGTCTAAATAGATAGGATGTATGCTCAAGCTTTATGCTTTAAAAAGGGCTTCAAATGGAGTTGGAATTTGGGTGTGAGTGTATGGTTTTGATGTAAAATTGCTTCTTAAAATGGCATTATGACTTTACTTCATGGATTGTGTTATTTTGCAAAGGGGAAGGATCCAATTTATAGGCAAGAGGCTTGAGGGATTGAGGGCTAAGATGCAAGTATGGGAAAAAGCTCATGGAGGGCTTAGATTGCATGAGAGGAGAGCACATGGATTGTGCTTCCTTACAGCCAATCAAGGAGTGACACATGTCATAGGGTGAGAGGATGGAGGAAAGGGGAAGGATGAGTCAACAAAGGAGGTTCAAGGGATAAAATCTTCATAAATACCCTCATAATGGCTTGTAAGAGCAATAAAAGGGCTTGGAAGAGTCATTTATGGCCTAGTGGACTTCATAAAGTTTTATGGTTGAGATATTTTGAGGGAGATGAGAGAAATTTTGACTTGGGCTTGATTAGGAAGGTTTTAAGCTTGCTTAGGATTGTGCAAATGATTAGAGGATGGATTAGGATGGTTTAGGATTAGCTTAGGGATAGGCAAGTGGATGGCATTTAATGAGGGTGGGTGAAGGAGGAGATATTTGTTAACTTTGGCTTGGGTTAGTAAGTCTTAACCCATGTTTAGAGAATGTGACAAGGTTAGGAGGGGATTAGGATTAGGTTTAAAGACATCTTCTAGAAGAGTCTAGACTTTGGATGAGGATAAAGACTTTCTAGAATAGTCTAGAATTTCCTAGGATGAGGATAAAGACTTTCCAGAAGAGTCTAGAACTTCTTAGGATGAGGATAAATTAGATTTTTAGGAAATAAATAAAGTTTTATTTATTTCAAGGGTTTGGGTTGAGGAGATATTTATTAAAACTTTTTAAATAAACATGAGGATTAATATTTAATCTTAATTAAATATTTTGAGTTGGGATTAGGGGTAGGAAATGATGGGATTAGCCTTTAATCAAAATTAAAGAAGGATTAGAAGATTTTGGAAGGGGTTAGTGGTCTTAAGGAAATTGGCCAAGTTTTGGGTAAAAAATAATTTTTTTATTTATTTTGGGTTTTTTGGTCAATTTATTAATTAAATAATTAATAAATAAGGAAATAATGTTTAAATAAGATTTAAACATTTTTGGGAGGGATTCCTTAATTAAATATTTTTAATTAAGATAAAGGGATTTAATGGCATAAAAATAAATAAATAAATAAAATAATTAATTAATTAATTAATGATGATGTCATCAAGAATTTTTTAGAAAATAAAAATACTTTATTTTCTAAAGGTTTTTAGGTGTCTACACCATCAAGTGCCAATTGATCCAACAAGTGTATGGAAGACTGCTTTTAAATCTAAGGAGGGATTGTTTCAATGGTTGGTGATGCCTTTTGGCCTCACAAATGCTCCAACCACATTTATGAGGATGATGAACGGTGTACTCAGGCCATTTACTAGTTCCTTTGTAGTGGTGTATGTAGATGACATTCTCAATTTTAGGAACATTCGAAAGAGCATATGCAACATGTGGAACAACTATTTTCCACCTTGAAAGATTGTGGACTCTATGCTAACAAGGAAAAGTGGTCTTTGGCATGTAGAGTATTAAATATTTGGGCTATGTTATTGATAGTGAAGGTGTTCATGTTGATCCTAAAAATATACATGTAATTAAAGACTATCCTTCTCCAAGGAATCTCACTGAGTTGTGTAGCTTGTTGGGGTGGGATAACTTTGATTGTAGATTTAAGCTTGGGTTTTCCCATTTGTCTTGGCCTCTAAATTAGTCACTATGAGGAGGAATGCAAGAAAAAATGAAATGGACAATTTCTCATCAGCAAGCATTTGAGGAGTTAAAATAGAGGTTATGCTTTGCAATATTTTTATCTCTTCTTGATTTAAAACAATCTTTTGAAATACAAGTTGACGTGTTAGAATATGCCCTAGGAGAAGTCCTCATGCAACATGGACACCCAATTGCCTACCATAGTGAAAAATTCTCTAATATAGTATGTAGATATCCCACCTATGATAAGGAATTATATGCCATTGTTCAAGCTTGAAAATAGTGGAAGCATTATATTCTAGGCAAGGAAACTATCATCCATACAGATCACAAACCCCTCCAACTTTTGCAAACACAAGGACAATTATATAATGATAGACATCAAAGGTGGTCAGCCTATCTTCAAAATTTTTATCTCAAAATTCATCATAAGAAGGGAAGATCCAATAAGGTAGAAGATTGCTTGAGTAGACCCCCGATTGTAGGAATAATTATGGTGTTAGAATCATGTAGGCACCAAATAGAAAATTAGACTTAACTATATTTACATGATAATGATTGTTCTTATGTATATACCCATCTCGTAGAAGGTAAACATGTGAATGATTTTAATTTGCAAGATGGAATATTTTCCACATTGGCCAAATATATGTACCTGAGTTAGAACACAAAAAATTAATATGGGAATCTCACTACAACAAGGTTGCATGACATTTTGGAATAGGTAAACCTATTGCTATACTTCAAAGATGTTTTTATTGGCCAAAAATGAAAAATGATGTGATTGTATACATCCAAGCACATGTACAACATGTGTCATTACAAAGCTTGCAAATCCTAAGTTTGGGTTATATCTACCACTTCACATTCTATAAAAGCCTTGGCATTCAATTTTTATGGATTTCATGTTTGGCCTTCCTACCACTAGGTGGGGGCATGACTGTGTATATCTTGTAGTAGATAGATTTTCAAAAATGGAAATCTTGGTAGCCTATAGAAAGAAAATTTCTATAGAAGACACCACAAAGATCTTCTTTGAGCATATTTGGGTTCATTTTGGTCTACCAAGCAACATTATCTTAGACAGGGATAGTAGGCTTCTAAGTAAATTTTGGTCTTCATTATGGGCAGTGATGGAGACATAACTAACAAAGTCCACTACATTCCATCCTTAGCTAGATGGTCAAACTAAGGTTTTCAACTACATGAGCATTCAAATATTGCATATGTATCACACAAAACATCCTCGTACATGGGATGAAAGTCTTCCCTATGTACAACATAGTTACAAAAGGGCAATTCATGGTTCAACTAGCCATAGCCCTTTGAAGTTTGTCTTGGATATCATCCATTACACCAATAAAGATTCTATTCTAGCTATGCAACCTAATTTAACACCATTCTTGGATAAGGATAAGGAAAAAGCAATGAAGTTCATTGACAGAATTCACCATTTGCAGCAATAGGTTCATGAAATTTTGGAGCAGACCATTAAGAAGTATAAACAAAGGCTTGATGAGCATCGAACTCCTCATAATTTTCAAGTTGGGGATAAGGTATGGTTGCATTTTTAGAAGGAGAGATTGCAAGGACCTCATAGAAATCTTTGCCCCCTTTGTTATGGTCCATACAAGATTATCAAACAAATTAGCAAAAAAGCATTTGAACTTAATTTTCCACCATTCTTGGGTATTCACCCAGTCTTCAATGTTGAACTTTTGAAGCCTTATTTTCCTCCATTACTAGACATTATAGATGTCACTAAGCAGGTCAATCATACAGAATTAAATCCAATAGTGGCTAATCCACTCTAGACTGATCAAGTTATGGAGAACTCTATAAAGAACTTGAAGAACTAGACTATTTACCTATATCATGTGGTGCAAGTAGATCAGGTTGCTCATCAGGGGAAGTGGCTTACATGTGAACAAATTTAGATTTTTTTTCCACACCTACTACAAAATGTGGATGCAATGGGGCCCATTGCCTCTCAAGGGGGGAGGAATGATCAGAACATGGTCCATGATGATCCAAAGGAGGTTGGCAGAAGCAGAAAAGGGAAAATATCAAAATTTGAATTGTTGATATTTTTTAAGTTTTAGTAATTTACATTTTCAAAGGCCTTCGGGGCATTTCTGGGCCTTGAAAGCTTTCATGGATAATTGGATTACCTTTCCAATAATGTAAGTTGTGTACATTTTCAAGCTACGTGTTGAAAGTTATGAATTCTACAAGTAGACTTAAAATTTTAAATAGTTTTCATAGTTTTGATATTTTATTTTGTAATAAACATTATGTGGACTATGTTAGAAGATTGGTTGAAAGCATGAATGCTGATGATATTCCTATGGGGGAATATTGTAGACATGTTACTATGATGATATCTTACATTCATGACTAAGTTTGTCATTGATGTCAACATAGTATTTTTCTATGGTATTTGATAGAAGAACAATGAAAAGATAGTGTTGGTATAGATGACTAGTTGAGTATTCTAACTATCTAAGGTTATGGGAGATACTTTTGAGTATCTGGTATATGCAATTAACATCAGAAGAAGAAAGGATAAGTCTAGAGGAAGTTATGTAAGTTTTGGTGATGTCTATTCTGAGATAGAGTTTACAAAGGCATATTCTAGTAAACATGTTATATCTTTTAGCAGAGTTAATATTCTGAGGATCAAGGTTGAGGACATGAAGAAAACATGTTGAAAATTATGTGACTAATTTTTCTCATGATAATATTGTGTGTATGGATAGATACTCAAGTTGCAAGGCGAAAGATTAATGTTATCACTAAGTGTAACATGTTCTTAATGTGGTCCTATAATAATTAATTGAGAAGGTCTAATAGTCAACTTAGGGATTTTTTTTGAGGAATTGGTATAAAGGAAGGACATTTTCCTTTATCATGGTATAGTTTATAATTGATGAGAAGTAGCAGCAAGAGCAGAATGCGAAGTTGAGAAAAGTAATGAGGAAGTGAAGGAAACTTCATTGTCGAGGACTTGCTGAGTGATCTGAGGTTTGATATTTGGATTTGAGATTCGTGAACAAGTCTACAAGGTCTAACAATGATTGGTTTGATTGAAAAAACAAAGGAAATAAGAACACAATAATAAATTACTAGTTTGAGTAGTGGGCTCTTCTTGTAGTTGAAATTGCATGTTTGGGCAGTGGGCTCATCTTGCATACATTATACTATAGCTTCTAAGATGGATTCAAAGTCTCCTAATAGGGACTCATTGTACTAAATATTTTAATAGAATCCTAATAGGGTCCATCCTCTAACAAGGAATATTTATATTAGTACATCATCTTGTGGGAATCATTCCCACTGGGGTTTTCTCTCTGATCAAGGGTTTCCCTAGTCAACATATCTAGTGTAATTATCTATGTGCATTTTATTATGGTTTCTATTTACTTTGGTTGAATGGTTAAGTTTTTTTAAAGCAGATAAATCTTTTAATTGTCAGATAACTGATTCACCCCCACCCCTCCTTAGTTATCTTGGTGGACTATTGTTTCTAACAGACTATTCATTTCTTTTTGAAGGGATGTTGGTGTCCCTTTAGATTCATCATACCCTGTATAAACTCAAATGTTGAATGAAATGAATGAATTTTTGGCTTGCATAATCTGTTTTCCATAAATCATTTTATTCACATTAGAATTAACAATATCATAGGTATCACACCAGGTGTTGTAATACAGAATTATAATTTGGATCAATATACAACAATCTAATCACTATAAGTGGTTATCATTCAAGATTATAGCATGTTGCTATTTCCAAATCAAAGATAGATTTGGACATAATTACATATTCATATTCATTGCATAGATCATAATATTTCACATAGTGCAAATATATACAATAACAATTCACTTAACATTTGTTGAATTGTACATTTGCAGAAATGAGTGTTAATGATATGAACAACCATTTTATAAGTTTATCTAGTATATATTATTCTTGAAAATGTTATTATTATTATTACTAATTAAATTAACTTTTTAGGTAGTATCAGATATTGTACTTTTAGTAAGAAGAGAGAATTCAATATAATTGTTCTAAATTTCTAGTTATCTAAAAATTATCAAGGTTCTCAATCCAATCCTAACATAATTTCTCTCAGAATAGATATGATTTTTTTTAAAATAAGAAATAGTTTATTTCTATTTGTATATAAGCATCCTATCATAATTATGGACATTTTTTTTCAATTAATAGTTAAACTAAAAAAAGGAAAAGTAACACATGATATATCAATAGGAAAATGTAGATGTTTGGTTGCATGCATAGGAATTAAGAATAAAAATGCATATTGAGAATAAGAATGGCTATTCTAATAACAACTATTTTTTGGAATAGACATAAGCTCATTTTAGAAAAAAAAAAATGGTCCCTATTCCAATTAACAAACAAAACTAAAAATAGAAAACTTGTTCCTAATTTCCTATTCCTATTCCAACAATCAAACACACCATAAACCTTTAAAACATGTAGTTACAACATTAATCCAAGAACACCTAGGAGAAATTTGTAAAAAATGCATGAAACTCAAAATGAAAACATGGAGGAAATTAGTCTATTTAGTTAACTATTTATTCAAGCCCTCTATTTTATCACCACATATAGCAGATTCTTCATAACTACTGTGAATTCCTCCACCTCCAAGATCAATAGACCCCCCTGCTCTACTCTCCCACATGAATTCCTCCATCAAATGAGCCACAAGAAGCTAAAGATGCATTAGAACCATCCCTATTCTTGAAAAAATCCTCTTACCCACACTGAAAGGCATCATTTTTATCTCTCTACTCCCCGTCACATCTACTTCCTAATTAATAAATTGATCTAGCCTGAATTCCTCTACATTTTCCCATTCTTGTGGATAATTACCCATTTCCCAAATAGAGAAATTGATGAATGCATTTGTAGGAACATGATACCCACCTACAGATGAAGCCTCTATGACTACGTGTGTCAAAATGAACTACCCTGGTGGGTGGTGTCTGTTGGTGTTTGAAAACTACTGAACAAAAAAATGTTCAATACCAAAATGATAACACTCATATAACCTAAGGATCAACCAATTCCTATTATCAATTACATAAGTAAACCATTTGGACCCAACTTCAACAAACCAAGGTAGGTATACCTAGGGATGATTCTAATGCAAACTGTTGTGTAGAGATTATTTTAGTTTCATTATGATTCTCATCTATTACCCACTAACACATAAGCAATTTAATTTACTTCTTTTAATCTTCTCAAACTTGTATGCATCCCTTATCAGTAGTTCTAGTCATCATTCTCCTTGAATTTACAAATATACCTAGTAATAGCAGATACCTAAGACTTAGAGAATAGATATAAAAGAGTATTGACCAGCATTTATAACTTCGAACAAAATTGAATGAAAAATGATTTTTATTTTATGATCGGTTTGATATGCAGTAGCAGAATTTATCCTTGTTCACTTCTAACTTATATTACCAGTTCCTTATCCATTGGGTAGAAAATTGACTATTGGCAGGAGATCTATTTCAATTAACTTGTAAATGAATTAATCAATTCTAATCACCCATTTCCATTCTTATGAAGTATCCTTTTTATAAACTCGTAAACCCTACTGATTCATTGAAGCATTTCTATAATTCCTTGAATTAAAAGCAACAGTGATATCAGCATACAACCCATCCAAATTGCATTCAACCAAGTTAAACCTTATTTAAAATGACTTCAAAATAGACAAACCCATAAAAAGGAGACAGAAACTGATGAAACAAATTCAGTGTAAATACCCCTTTGTATTATCCTTTCAGATGACTAATACAATGACCAATAGAATTCAAAGGAAATCCCACAACAACTTGTTGGTTCCGTCATTTCAATATATCTTCAGAAAGTATAGATAAAAAGTAAACTCAGAACAACTACACACTATTTGACCAACTGTATTCTCTCAAAGACTTAAAATTGTACAAAATTTGAACCCTCACATTGCCTTGAAAACTCATTTATATAGGCATGAGTTGCAACAAGAAAAGGACAGATGTGAATGACAGGTGTCCTTCAAAAAGATTTTAACACACACCCATAACAAAAGACAAAATGAAAATAACAGAACAGCTAATAGATCAAACATTCCTTTGTGGGCCCATTTCTGTTATTTCCTTTGGAAAGGAAATAATACTTTGATCGGATTCTTTTAGTGCTCTGGTTCCTCGGGATAGGTGGCCATCAAATGTGATAGTAATGAGTCATCTCCCACTACCTGAGGATCCTCTTTGTCTTTATCATCAGTAGCAAATCATCCTCCACCTCATCACCTTCTTCTATTTGTTCTATAGACATAAACTCTTCCTTCCACTTATTGTAGATAGTGTCCTCTGGCTAGTCAAAATTTAGAACTTCTCTTTGAACAGTTACTAAGGAATTTGCATTTGCCTCTATATCAACAAAATCTTTTTTGATGGAGTTATAGAATATCTATACTTTCACCAACTCCTCATTTTTCATTGCCCACAATAAATGGCCTATTTCATTTATAACCTTATTTATTCTCTCACAGAAGTCTTCATCTAGCTCCCTCTTCCATTCTTCCTTTTCCTTATTTTATCAACTGTCTTTAGAGCACAAGGAAATAAATCAAATTTTTCCACAAAATACTTGGAAAAGCAATTAGTTAATCTTCTATAGAAAGAATCTTTCTTATCATCAAAACCTTGAAACTTATTTACTAAATCAAAAATTCCTTCTATCTGATGATATGTTAGCTGAATAACAGATATACACATAGCAGTGATATCTGAACTTCTCTCTATCCACTTCTGTACAATGGGTCTGAATACAGCTTCATTTTGCTTCAATTCATCTGTGATTACTGAGATCCTTGCTAATTGATCAAAAAATGTGGGCCATTCTATCTTATCTATTAAATACATGATACCTTGCCTCAATTTTTCCTCATATTGATTATTAAGTTCTACATGCATTGCATATAACTTATTCTTCTCCTCTTAAAAATCATCTACCATATAGAACTGAGGTCTTTCTAGAGTATCAAGTATCTCAATAATTGGTGTTGATTTAAAAGGCTCAACAACTAGCCTCGGGGGGTATGCAATCCTGGGTTTACTAGTCTCTCCTAATTTTCTTTTCCCAAGAATCTTCTCCATCTAAGTTACTTTATTTTCTAAGGATTGTATTTGCATACCCCTCTCCTCATATGCTTTCAAAACTTCATCAAACCTAGCATTGAGTTGGGAAAATTTAGCTTCCTCTTGGCCAGACACTATGCTACCAAATTTTAGCATCTCTAATGCCATCCCAATTATTTGTTTACTACCTACCTCACTAGCCCTGAACACTATCAATGCACCAGTATGCTTTGCAGTGGGAATCTCATGCATTCTAGTATTTTCCCTTTTTTCCATTGACCATATAACAAGGGCTTGGTGGTCATCACTAAATTTGACTCCTCTTTGAGTTTGTATTATTTCTTCAGCATCTCTTAGTTGAACATCCCTCTATTTCCTTACTGAACAAAAAATAATGGCATTTGTTATATCCAATTCTAGCACAAGGAGGACTCCTGATTGTCTAACTATTTGTCTCCTAGCTTCAGGAGTAAACTGGGAAAAATCATTCAATTTTTTTTATTTCACCTCTTCCTTAATATCTGAATTAGGTTTGTCTAGCTATTCTGCTTTTATCTTCTCATAGGTTTTCTCAAAATTGCCCATGTTTAACCTTCAAAAAAATTGAGCAAAAGCCCTAGACTTTACAAAATTCTTATCATTAATAAACCTTTCAGAAGCTTGAGAAACTATCAAATCAATTTCCTTACCTTGGTAATCAACAATGGTTAGGTCCAAGGAAGGTGTAGGAGGTTCTTGTGGCTCTCCAACATCCAAATCTATAGAAGTAACAATCACATCCCCTTCTCCACCCATTTTTCTAAGATGCTACCTTAGAGATGCTTCATCATCTATCTGGATTGGCGACTGGCTTGGGGAGTATTGTTCTTTTTGAGAAGAAGAAGACCCTCACTCTAATTTTTTCCTTTTTGGAGAGCTATCTACAGATGGACTCCCTGGTCTTGGCCTCTGATGAAGGGGTCCCTGTTGCACACTTTGAACCATTATATAACCCACCCTTCTCTGCAAGGTATACTGGCTAGGAGCCACCATATTTCTACTACTTATCCTTCTTTGTACCTCTACAGGCTTGTCTAGATGTGTCTCAACATATATGGCTTTCTTCTCATTCATGGTTTGGATTATTATAGAAAAATTATTCATTAATGCTTGCATTTTAGCTCCCTAGTATTTCTTATCATTTAGTGGGTCATACTGGGGGTCAAAAGCATTAATGAATTCTAAAGTCTTACTGAATACTATCCACTTTTCTTTCCTCAATTCCTATTCTTGCAAAGTGAAAACATTTCTGATTATATCCTCTAGATAATAAACTTGATGTACCATACAAGAAGCTTTCACCCTCTCTCTTAAGAGGTCATAGAATCCCTCAGGATCAATAAATCTGGCATGAGATTCTGCCATATTATATTTATCTAGAAACAAATTCAAGTATTTCCACCCTTTCCTGACAAAAAAAAAATCATGTACTATAGTAAAAATTGGAAAGAAGGTACCCTTCTTAGATAATTCCCTCTCATCTATAGTGCCTATCTACCATAGGAGCTCAGCTATCCCTATCTTCAAGGGCACATGGAAAGGTGGAACATGAGCCTTTCCCAAAAATCC
This sequence comes from Cupressus sempervirens, assembly GCA_028749045.1. Lineage (NCBI taxonomy): Eukaryota > Viridiplantae > Streptophyta > Pinopsida > Cupressales > Cupressaceae > Cupressus > Cupressus sempervirens. The sequence goes on from CM053792.1 coordinate 993,170,307, forward strand.
ATATACTCTTATTACTGTTGAGACATTGTAAGGGATTATATCCCTCCAATTATGACTAACCAATAGCCCTCTTGCATGGTCCATGGGTTTGACCAATTATAGCAATGTTTGTGGAATTTTGGGGTTGTCACCTTTCAAGAGAAACCTAAGCTTTGAAGAAAAGTACTTATCAAATCTCACATAGCTGGTATCTGTAGCTTCTGAAGTCATATCTACACTCCACAGGTGCACTGGATTCCTCTCTCCATCCCTGATCATTTCCAACTCCATACCCTTGGAAAAGAAGGTAAATCCCTTGTACAAGTATACATGCATAAGAAATGAATACCAATAGATTGGTTTGTCCACCTTTCCCCATGCTATTCCCACCAGACCATTGTGAATTTCTTTCACAAGAAAAGTAGCAAAATCCAGAATAGTGCTCATCCTAAATTGAAGAGTTTGAGCCATAATAAGGACAATAGAACCTAGGATTTGATCAGCTTCATCCATCCCAAAAATCTTGCAAAGAGAGAAATATAATGCTTGAGCTCTAAGGTTGAAATGCCTTCTTAGCAATGGCTCTAGGGTACTAGCTGTAATCATAGGCAAAGTGCCAATTTTAGTAGCATGCTCTTGTAGTGGCCCTATTCTCAAGTAAATCCTTTGTGCATCATACCTTGCTTGAAGGTCATCCATTTCAATAGTTTCATGTATAGCATGGTTAGGATTGAGGTTGAAAACCTCACTAATTAATTCAGGGTAAACCTTAAAGAAAATTGTGGGGACTGTTAATTTACCAATATCAAACTCCCATATATTTCTCATAGGAGTATCCTATTTTTGCTTTGAAAACCATTTCTTAAACAACTCTAGACCCCCAATGGAAACCTAGGCATCTCTTATCCAATTTTCTTTGTCATAGAAACCTTCTGCTACAACCACTCTCGGGTGTTTTGGAATGAGTTTCCTCCCCTTAGTTATTTCATGTACTAATAAGGGGAATTGTTCAAGAAAATCATCATGCACAGAACATTTCAAGTAATCCATTTTTTTGGTGAATTCTTTTCGGGGAGGCATTTTGAATAAAACCCTAGAAAAATTACAATAGCAGATACTTGAATTTTTAAAAGAGTTGCAGAGTATTTACCCACTAGAATTCACACTTTTGCATTGTGTGATTTCTTCTACAATTTTATTAGATTGCTAGCTAAAAATTTTGTGCCCTAGCTCTGAGAATTTTGTATGCCTTGATGTTCTTTATGTGCCTTGGTAATTCATTAATGGTGAGATCGTGAGTTATATTCATACAATAAAATCACACGAACAAAATCTGCACCATATTTACTCTCAGTAACTGTTACCTCCAAATTACAACTAAATTTGAATCCTATCCATAGATTTTCACCAGATCAGATGGCTTTGATTTAAAAGGAAATAAGCTTTATGGCTTTGAAAACAAGGCTACATGTCACAATACCGCTTTCCCACATTACTTAAATTTCTTGCACCTTAGAATTGAGAGGAAGCACCGCATGTTGATCAAGATAAGATCAATGATCACATCAATTCACATTTGAACAAAATCTAATCAGCTATACTAACCAATAGGAAACCTTCATATGAGTTTGCATCTTCTAACAACTTCCATGCTAGCGTGTCCAATATCTTCTTTTGAGCGAGTAGGTACTTGACATCATTCATTCCACGTGTCATGCTGGTACATTCTTTCTTTTCTTATCTGACGAGCATCTTCAAATTATGGGCTTGTGCTAGTCATCAATCTTCAAAAGATCAATGGTGGTAGTGCTTATACCCTACAGAACTTCTGAGTTAATATTTTAGACATCACCATGGACACATGTTTGCATGGTGCATTCCCACTTTGTTTAAACTTTACTCAAGTTCTTTATGCGGGAAAGCACCCTTCGTTGATCAAGATAGGATCAACAGTGTGAAACAAATCCTACATTTTATGCTTGCACCATCCACTTTGGCCAATGAAATGATTTCTTTCAATCCACATGCTCTAATTTACCTAACTATTGCATTAATTTATGAAACTTTCTATGCTGACATCATAAGTATTTCTAGCTAAGCACGAATGGTAGACCACATGGTGTGACCTAGTGTCCTTCTATAGTTCAACCCCACTTTGACACACACCACAAAGGTTCATACCTACATTCCTTAAATCTCTAGCATCTTCATAATGCGAGATTGCACTAACCCTCGATCTTTGAAAGATCTACAAAAAATGCGGCTTCACTTCCATTTGGCAGACAAACTTCTTCAATGGCACAACTGGCAGTACACATCAGTGATCATTTTATAGCATGGCACACTACAACATATAGTTAAAATTTCTTGACCCCACCTTGCCACACATCCAAAAAATGCTTGCCTACATTATTTATCTCTCGTGTAGCTTCAAATTGCAGGCATGCGCTGGCCTTTGATCCTTGACAGATCAACAGTTATAAAATCATGCATTTCAAATACCACATTGGCTGAAGTGAGAAATAAAATATCTACATTCATTCCAACTTGCTGACACTTGCCATGGAGGACATCTCAACATCATCCTCGAGAATAGCGAGCTCATCTTGTCAGACTATGCCACTTGTCCAATTTTCACTTTCCCACATTATTTATTTGATGAGCATCTCCTTTTTTTGGGAAAGTGCTAGCCCTTGATTCAAATCAAATCAATGGTTGATGCTTCTTGGTGATAAAGGCATATCTCTGTTGGTAACTCAACCAATGATATCATAGGAAATCAAGAACATGCACAAAAAGTAGTGACAAACCTGCAAAAGTTTCTAACAACTTATGACTCCTTTTATGGTTCACTAGAATTTTAGAAAGGCAAGGGTTATGTGTCACCAAGTTACATGCCTGCATTATTTAAAAACCTTGCATCTCAAAATTGTGGGAATGTGATACCCATTGATCTGAACAAGATCAACAATTATAAAGGCTCTGTGTCATCAGAGGTATTTCCTAATAGAATGATCAAACAATTTACAGGCCAAGCACAACCACATAAGGTTAAGACAAAATAATAATGAATTCATGCTTGTGCAAGCCCTTCCTTAGGTTAAATGGTATATCATTAAAAATATTTTTCTAAAAATACTTTGAGGGTTTTCTAAAACTAGGGCAATCTAAGGGTTTGAAAAATATAAGGAACAAAACCCTAATTTGCAAGACCTAAAGACTCAAATGATTTTTCACTAAATTTTTCCATAATTTTTGCAATGTGAAAAATTAGACCAACAGTGGCTCTGTCTGGGGATGATAGACTACCTAAGTCTATAGAAGAATTCAAAATGTTTGGGAGAGCAGACCACATACTCGGTACATGGATGACAACCTTTTCAGAGAGCACAAAGCAACACACAAAAACTAGAAACAAGAAACCAAACTGTATAGAGAGACTATTTATAAGGATTTACAAAATATATAGAATGTACAAAACACCAGAAACCCTAAAACTACTGTTCATGGAAAATAGATACTTCAAGAAAAGTACCTCTTCAAGAATTGTCCATGAACTAGAAATTCAAGAATACCTCTAGTTAAATCCTTCAAAAAATATGAATCTTCTCCATTTCTATCACAAATATTATATGGACCAAGCCAAATTGGGTCAAATTTACCATGCTTTCCCTTATCTTCCATTCTGGCATTCCACATTAGTACCATATCTCCTATTTCAAATTTCCTATTGTTGGATTTTCTATGATACAAATGTTTCATTTGTGACTGCAACTTGGCATTTTGAACAACATATTCTCTCCTTGTTTCCTCTAGCTACAATATATCATCCATTCTGAGTTGCATCTCATCAATGATATCATCTTCATACAATTGAACAAATCTATACATCTCTTTGAGGTTATTTTGTGGAAGTCTACCCTATATACCATAGAGCAAGTCAAATGGGGCACAACCAATGGCCTTTTTCATAGTAACCTTGTCAACCCACAGGGCTAATGGAAATTTTGAATCCCATGCCTTCTTGTTTTCCCCCAAAATCCTCTTGATGATTTTCAATATACTCTTATTAGATTCAGCATAACCGTTACCTTAGGGGAGGTAAGGTGATGATGTGTATTCTGTAATGCCATACATTTTACAAAAATCTTTATATTTCTCTGATCTAAAACACATGGCATTATCAGTTACAATCTTCTGAGGACATCCAAACCTAACTATAATATTATTCAAGATGAAATTAATCACCACCTTTCTTGTTGCATTCCTAGTAGGGATTGCCTCAACCCACTTGGTGAATTAATCAATAGCCACCAAGATCCAAGAATGACCTCCACTGGACTTGATTGTGATTTCGCCTATAAAATCAATTCCCCATTGTTGGAAAGGTTCTTGCACCTCAACAGGTCTTAAGGGTAAATTCACAAAAAACTTCAACTACCCACTGAATCTTTGACATTTTTTACATAATTTCACAAAGTTATGAGCATCTTTAAAAAGTGTTGGCCACCAAAATCCAACCCTCAGAATCTTGTGAGTAGTAGTTTTAGCCATATAGTGACCACCACATACACCTTCATGCATATCTTTCAAAATCCTTCTAGACTCAATTTCATCTACGCATTTTAAAAGGACTCCTTCCATGCTTCTCCACCACAACTGTCCTTGGACTATAACATATCTTATAGCATGCAACTTAAAGGATCTCTTTTTATTATCAGTTAACCCTGATGAAGATTTCATAGTTTGCAAATAATAGATTACATCCTTGTACCAATCAGAGGTGTCCATATCAATGAGATCTTCTCTGCAATTATCATCCAATTGATTAATTTGGTTTGCCTCTAGATTTGCTTCTTCCATCAACTTGGCCAAACCTTGTCCTTTGACCAATTTAGTAATCTGGATGTCAATATTGAATTCTTGTATTCTATTGATCCACCTACACCTCTTGCCAGATACCTGTTGTTGTGAGAAGATGCCTTTCACAGTAGTAGTAGGGACAAAAGCAATAATTGTAGCTCCCATCAAGTAAAACCTAAAAGCTTTCACCCCTTTTACCAATGCATATGCCTATTTTTCATTGATGTCATACTTAATCTATGCTACTTGCAAAGACTTGCTGAAGAATGCAATTGGTTGTTCATAACCTTCTTCATTTTTTGTAACAATACCACAGAAACAATGTGAAATGAAGCAAAAGAAAATATGTGCATTGGCTTATCATAATCAAGAGCTCTAAGAACAGGGGCATCTTTAATAGCTTTCTTAATTTTTTGAAATGCAATATTAAGTTCACAATCCCACTTTATCTCAGATCCTCTCTTCAACATTCTTGATATTGGCCTACTAATCTCTGCAAAATTTGTCACAAATCTCCTAAGAAAGTTGATCTATCCAAAAAATGACTAGATGCCTTTGACACTCTAACAATTTTCCTCCAGTGACACCAAAGTTACATTTCCTTGGATTTAAAGATATTCCATATTTAAGGGCTCTAATAAATACCTTTTCTAAGTGCATGCAATGATCATTTTCATCCTTGGAGTAAGCAGTAAGGTCATCCTAATACATAGCCATAAATTTGTCAATAATATCAGCAAAAGTCACATCCATGGCCCTTTTGAAAGTAGCTCCAGCATTAGTAAGCCCAAAAGGCATCCTGACATAAACATATGTACCCCATGGAGTAGTGAAAGTAGTCTTAAACTATTCTAATTCTTTGACAACCACTTGATTATATCCTGAAAACCCATCCATCATGGACATCAATTCTGAACTAGTGACCCTTTGCAACATGGCTTCCATATTGGGTAAACCATAATTATCTTTTAATGAAGATATGTTGAGATTCCTGAAGTCAACACATAGCCTTATATCTCCATTTTTCTTTCTTACTGGTACTAGATTGGATACCCAAGAAGAATGTCTAACAGGCTTTATAATCCCAACATCTCTTAACTTGATCAATTCTTCTTACATTTTGGGAGCCAAGGTTCGATTTATTGGCCTTTGTTTTTGTCTGAAAGGCTTAGCATCTAGTTTCAAAGGGATTTCATGTTGAAATAAATCTTCCCTATAGGTGTTTAGATCATCATATGACCATGCAAACACATGTCTATACTTCCTTAGTAGGTCTATTAGATCTTTCCTAATTTTAGGAGGCAATTTCTTACCAATATATACCTTTTTAGGTGTTTCCTGAGTTCCCAAATTCACCTCCTCTAAGTCCTTGGCATTATACACATTAGTATCCATTTGTGTCCTATCTTGGTTGTTAAAAATAGTTTCTAAAATAACTAGCCCCTTTGGAATTTTATTTGTCTTCAATTGCACAACTTCTTGTCCAAAAACAATATCTTTTCCGTCTATAGTTTCCACATAAGTTGCACAATCAACTTCTTGTCCTGACAACATATGCTCACAATTCAGAAATCTCAAAATGTCCTTGTCATCTTGAAATACTTGCCAATTTTGGACATTGTCAAGAACAAAAGGCCTGATCTGAGTTTCAATTTTAGATATAACAAAAAATGTAACATCATCAGGTTTTATTGCTATATTTGCTAGCAAATCCACCATCTTATTGTTAGATCTATCATTCCAAATTATCCCAAATGCATCAAAGCACTCAATAATGTCCCGTACTACATTTCTATACTATTTTAACCTTTTATTCTTTGACACATAAACATTTCTCACCTAAGATATAATTAACTTAGAATCCCCTATTATATGTAAACATTTTATGCCATGCTTATGAGCTAGTCTAAGTCCTAACAACAAAGCCTCATATTCTGCTATGTTATTGGTACAGGGGAAATTCAATGTAAAAGAAAATTTGTAAGTTACCCTAGCAAGAGAAATTAATTAAATACCTACACCCACTCCATCTTTGTAATAAGCATCATCAAAGAACATGGCCCATAAGTCACCTTTATCTGACTTTGTATCAACTTCCATTTCTATCTGAGATTTTTGCTTGCTTTTCTTCAGAGTCAGGACCTCATCTCTGAATGCATTGACATCTATATCCACAAAATTCATCATATCATCCTCAACTTCCTCTACTATCATATATATGCTTTTTGGTTCTCTATTGATCTTTACAAAATTTCCATCAATATTAAAAGTAGCAAATGATAGGTCACATTGTAAAATTCCTCCCATGGAAACACTCCATTTTCTAGATAATAACATGCCATATTGAGGTGGTATGTCAACAACCAATACACTCATAGTGAGTTCTTTATTTGGATAGGTTGTCAATTTATAGGGTATGGTAGGAATGATGCCTATGACTATAACTTCCCTCTTATCCATGGCACAACATCTTCCTTGAGTAGTGTCAACCTTTAGACCTAATTCTTTCATTATCTCAAATGGAATAATAGTACTAGAAGCACCAGAATCAATCATACAATTTTTTAATATCTTACCATTCACTAAGATGCTTAAGAAAAATGGTTCAACATTTCCCAAACATTCATTGACAGAATTATCCAAAAACATCTGAGGAATTTGAGACACAACCACTTCAATGTCTAGTTCCTTCACCTTTTCCTTTCCTTTTTCACTCTTTTAGGAACATGATTTTCATTACATTCTTGACTTACCTTTACATCAGTATTCCCCAACCATGCTATGGCTTTATCTCAGTGCTCTGGGATTCTCAATAAATCAGAGAGAGGAACCTTAATATTAATTTGAGACAAAACAAAAAACATATCTGTAGAAGAATCAAAAAGGTTATCATTATTCACATTCCTTTTTTCATCATACTTACCCAAAGTGTTCAAGGGATTATGATGACTCTCATCTTGCTCAGTGACATTCTGTGATATCTTCCCATCTTTTTTCTTGGAGATATTATTTGAGTGCTCTATATCCTTAGGGTTGCCCCCTTTCCTTGGTTCCCATTTTTTATTTGCAAATTTACCCTTCACAGCAGGGGACTCTTTAGGTTTTACAATTTCCCCTTTCTTATGGTTGGTCCCCTTTACGAAAATACTAGCTACCTTATTTCCCTCATTTCCTTGAACCATACTTCTAGTTTGAACCTAAGCTACCATATTAGCAATGATTTGGTCAATTTCTTCTCTAGAGGGTTTTCTCAGGGTCACTTCATCTTTTGAACCTACCATGTTACACACATTATCCTCAACACTTTCATCAGAAAATACTTGCTATTGATTGACACAATGAAAGCATCTCTAATCATTTACATCTATGTCACAACCTTCATTGTCAAAAAAATGTGAATCAAACATGTTACATCCTACATCATCATTGGTTTCCTCCTATTCCTGACATTTTTCCACTATATTCTAATTTCCAAAAAATGACAAAGCTACTGCACAATATTCAGGGGCTTGAGGTAGTTGACAAGCAGAACACCATGTAGGTTCAACAGTGAATTCAGGACCATCTACCAAATTTATAGATTTTTTTGATAAAGGATTAGGGGTCACTTTGTTACTGGTGTTCTTGGGGGGAGGAACATTAGGCTAACCATCCTTCCAAGTAGTGTTATAAGGGAAATTTTGCAATCTATTTTATCTACTAAAATTTGATTGGTAAGGGACCCTATTTTCAGTGGGGTTCCTATCATTCTTTCCCTGAGGAAGATTCAAACCTTTTATAGTAGTTAGAATTTGACTCATTTCACTAGGCTCTTTCTTTTTTCCTCTAGTAGCTTTATGTTCTTCCCTTTTATTTCCCTTATTCTGAAATAACCTAGGATCATCTCTTTTTCTTTCTAACCTCCCTAAAATCCTTAAGTTATTTTCTATATTAATAGCAATTCTGAAAGCATCTCTTAAAGTCCTAGGCTCCTTATCCCTAAGTTGATATGCCATTTTAGCATCAAAAGCATTTAGATAAGTAATCAAACATACCTTGTCATCAATTCACATGGCTTGCATTAGCTTGTACATCCTTTTCTAGAATCTAGTGTTAAATTCAGTGACAGATTCATTAGGAAACCTCTTAATATTATTGAATTCACTCAAAATATAACTCTGATTTTTCTTGTCAACATATTGCTCTTTGAAACAATATTCAATATCCTTCCAATCAACAATAAATAATTTAGGGAGTCTCTTGAAGCATTCTCTAGCACCTTCAATTAGTGACTGAACAAAGAACTTCATAATGACATCTTCAGCCTCAACCTCATTATCACTCATCATATCAAGAAAACTCCTCAAATGGTCCTCACAAGAGATAGCATTATTTCCATCAAATTTAGGCAATCTTTTTCTCATTTCTTGTGGTATAAGATTAGGAAAACCAGGGATCCCATCAAAACATATTTTCCTATAACCTTCTAGGTGGACAAGTCTCCTTTGTACATCAATCTTAAGCTGATTAACATTATCTTTCTTATTATTACTCATAGTGTTACTAGTGCTAGCATCACCAATAGATTTTTTGAGATCTATTTTCTGTAAAGATGAAGATAAGAAAGAAAAAGGTACCTTAGTAGTATTCTGATTTACATCATTAGATCCATCATTATCTTTAGGCAGAGCTGCAGACCGCTTCTTGGTGTTTTCCAAGAATTTGATCTTATTGTTCATTTCAACTATAGCAGCCTCATTTTCTACAATCTCTAATCTCTTGGCTAAAGCATCCCATTCTTTCCTTCTCTTTTCCAATTCAATATCAGAGAGTGACATAGAATCATGGATACGAACTATCTTCACTACCTCATTGATCTTAACACCAATCTCCTTTTGTTTTCCTTTGTCCTTAGCCCCTACAATAGGTTCCACATTCTTTACTCTATTATTATCAACTTCTAGAGCAGTTTAGTTCTTAACTTGTTGTATCACAAGTCCCTCTAGATCCATTTTCTGAGTTTCTAGAAACTTCTTCTCTTGCCTCCTAAGTTGTTCAACTTGTCCCACAATCTCAAGCTACCATGCACTAGTTGCTATCTCATTTTTCTTCTTTAGAGCAGCAATTCACCTTAGTAATTCTTTTTTTTCTTCATAGTTCTTCATAATCACTTCTTTCCTTTCCTTTTGAAATCTTCTATTTATAGCTTCTTTCTTAGCAAGCTGTGCTTTCAAATTTTCATTCTCATCAGGATCAGGGATAGTGAACTCAGATCCAAATGTTTTCTCATTGTTAAAACTTTTAGGTTCTAAGTGTCTAGGTCTGACCTTTTTAGGGGAATAATCTGACATGAAAGGATTTGTACTATGCTAGAAAAGATTGTTACTAGTCCTACCCTCAAGACTAAATACATGTGGTTGCACAATCTTCTCCTGGCATATCATTTTAGGGGTATTATAGAAATCATCATCAGAAAAAACTAAATGAGATCTCGAACCTTTGGAGAAAGGCATTTTTTCAACATTAGAATGGTGAGCATTATCTTTACCTACTGCTTGCTCCTGTGAATAGCTTCCTTTCTATATCTGGTTTCCCTTCACAGCCCAATTCTGTCTTCCTCTAGGAGGGAGATCAGTTTGTAGTTTGATGGCCAAGTTTTTCCTCACATTTTCCCATGTATTTATCTTATTCTCCATTATTGGGGACAACAATTTTCTAAATCTTGACACTAGCTAAAACCTTTTGAGTTGCCACCCACTCTATCAGAATGGGAAAAAGAACAAAACAAATGATAAATCCTTTAGTGATAGTCTCGAGCAAAATGTATAAAAATTCCAAATCCACGAGAAAATTTAGCATGAAAAAAATTTGCAACTCTACCCAAGGGGACACAGATCTCTAATAATTTACTATTTATGACAACACTAAGTGTAATTCCCCAACAGAGTTGCCATTTTGTTGGTGTTTGAAAACTACTAAACAACAAAATCTTCAATACCAGAATGATAACACTCATATAACCTAAGGATCAGCCAATTCCTATTATCAATTACATAAGTAAACCATTTGGACCCAACTTCAACAGAACCAAAGGATGGTTTCCTACTCTTTTGGCTCTGCTAAACCAAGGCGGGTATACCTAGGGATGATTCTAATACAAACTACTGTGTAGATATTCTTTTAGTTTCATTCTAATAATCATCTATTACCCACTAACACATGAGCAATTTACTTCAATTCTTTTAACATTCTCAAACTTGTATGCATCCCTTATCAGCAGATCTGGTCGTCATTCTCCTTGAATTTACAAATATTCTTGGTAATAGCAGCTACCTAAGACTCAAAGAGTAGATATAAATGAGTATTGACCAACATTTATAACTTTGAACAAAATTGAACAAAAAATGATTTTGATTTTATGATTGGTTTGATATGCAACAACAGAATTTATCCTTGTTCACTTCTGACTTATATGAGTAGTTTCTTATCCATTGGGGAGAAAATTGACTATTGGCAAGAGATCTAATTCAATTCACTTGTAAATGAATTAATCAATTGTAATCACCCATTTCCATTCTTATGAAGTATCCTTTTTATAAACTCATAAACCCTACTAATTCATTGAAGCATTTCTATAATTCCTTGAATTAAAAGCAATAGTGATATCAGCATACAACCCATCTAGATTGCATCCAGCCAAGTTGATGAGTCTAAAAAATGCCTTTATTTTGTTATGTTTAAGATACTTTGTGATACTCCATTTATCCTTGTTTTAACACTTATAAGCCTGTGTTTGATAAACCTTTGATGATTTATGGGGTAGAAAAACTATGTCATCTTTTGCCTAAATTATATCTAATATGCAGTATTTCATATAAATATCTAAATGTGCGTTATTATGCTTGAATTTAGTTTGATAGATGTTTATTTGCAAATATTTATTATATCATAACTAGCCTGATGATAAGGATTAAAGGATGAGTGGAAGAATCTAGAAGTTAGTTGTTGAAAACATTAAAGGAGAAACAGGCATCAAGGAACAACCACGAAAAGGAAGTTATAACCACTCTAGGAAACATGGCAAAGAATAAGGAGGAGCTTTTATGAGCCATTACCTTCTCTACATTTACATTGTAACAAGTGGATGCTCAGACTTCATTGCTCCCTCCTCAATTTCGTTATCCTTCCTTTTTGCTTTCAGTTGTTCTCCTATATTCTCTCCTGCGGACTTAACTTAGGATAGTTACTTTTTTGTTATGTAATAAAGAGTAGATTCCCTATATATGTCGAGATTGACTCTTGTGTGTGAAGTTTTAGTTTTAGTTTTTTGTTTTTGATAAGTTTTATCAAGTAAGAGAGAACACTAATTCACAGTTTGTTGCAATTGTTTTTTACAATTCTGAATCATGTAATGACTGATTAATGAAATGAATTAGTTCTCTTTAGCTTCTATCCTATGTTGGTAGATTAGAGAAGCCAACCAAGGTGGACCACTTGGAAGGTGGATTAGATTAGGATAGAATAGATTCATTTTACTAGCATTAGCAATATTTTAAGTAAGACGTAGCTAGTTAATTCCTTCCTGTAGCATCACACTTCATGAACGTTCCTACAGCATCTGTGAGAATAGTCTAGTGGATGAATCAAGATAGAATCTCTGTTATCTTGTCATTGTGTTTTCAACATTCATAGATTCAATAGTTTCCTTTCCACAATAGTAGTTTAGTTTCCTTCCTTTGCATTTTTACTTTCCTGCAGCACAAGCATAATGACTCATCAAGGTACCTAGTGCACATACTGTGCTAACCATTTCAAGTATACGTCCTTGGGTTGACAATCTAAATGCACCTCATGGTAGGGGAAAAGTAGTCCTTAGCTTGAATTGATTATTCCTAAGCCAGGCCTTGCGCATGACTATGGAACACCTATTGTGAGGTGGTTCATTTTTGGTGTCATTGCCGGGGATGGTGTCAAGCTAGGAGCATTTTTGAGTCATAGTTTTTAGATTAAGTTCTTTTTACTAGTGTGAAAATTTTAGTTGCATGCATTGAAGAGGAAGACGATGAGATGAATATGGCAAATTTCTTCCACAAAGATCTGTTAATTTGAATGAAGAAGTTGGAGAAGAATTTGAGTTGCCCTTTGAAGATGCAAGTCCTATTTTCCCCACAGTATCATCATCAAGAGCTGAATCCCTAGATATATCTGGTCTCCAACCTTTCACTGAAATATTGACCAATCTTCTTGATAACACTACCTCAAATCCACCAGTTAATCATCTAGTGCCTAACATTCCTTTTCAACAGAAACCTCATAATCCAGTCCACCAGTCATGGCACAACCCAATTTTCCATTTCCACTTCCAAGTCTCATAACCAATGCCAATCTCAAGAATATACCTCCCACTGCTCTTTCGAAATTCTATGGCCTTGCAACTGAAGACCCTGATACCTTCTTATTTGAGTTTGAAATCCTTTGTTGTAGTTTTGACTACAACACTGATGCCCATAAGCTTAAATTATTTTCAGCCACATTGAAAGAATCAACTTTACGATGGTTCATGGGTTTAGGAGCCAATGCAGCTGTGAATTCGGATGAAATGCAAGCCTTGTTTTTGGAAAAATATAAAGAATGTTGCAAAGCATCTAGCACAAGAGGAGATGATGTCTTTAGGATATCACAGAAGGAGGAAGAGACATTAGAAGACTATGTTTCTCAATTTTTATATACACTACAAAAGAATCCTCAACACACATTGTCTGAAGATTCCCAAAAACTAGTCTTTCTAAGAGGAGTGAATGAAGATTGTTTGGAAGCATTGGACCTGATGGCCAATGGAGATGTATATCAAGCTCAATGGGATGACCTCAAAAAGATATGTCAGAACTACTCAAGGTCAACCATGAAGAAAGGTCAAGGACCCCGTTCTACGGTTACAAAAGGAATTAGTCAAGGCATTTCAAAATTTGAAATATCCAATTTGTTGTCAAATTTCAAACAAGATATCATTAATGATGTCGCTACATAGTTGGATACAATGACTGCAAAGAAGAAGCAAGTAGAGCCTGAGTTACAACTAGATAAGTACTGTCCTCATTGCTGAAAGAAAAAGAAGGATTGCCACTATAAATTGGTTGCAAGCATGGAGAACTAGCATCTTCCAACTGAATATGTAAAGATAGATGGGGATGATGAGCAAGTATTCTTTGTTGCTCAACGCCGACCATGGGCTCAACGTCAAGGTATGCCTCAAGACCCCTTGCAAAATTCAAACTCATATGGTAATCAATGGCAAAACTGCAATACCCAAGTTCCTCCACAAAACCAACCCAATTGGAATAATGCTGGGCAAAATAACCCACAACAGTCTCAATGGTCTCAAAATTTCCAACAACCTTGGCCTAACCAGTAGAATAACTAATGGCCCCAGAACTAGAAGAACCATTGGCAACCACCTAAGGGAATTGGCAATCTCCAAACCAATGGAAGGGATCTCAACAATGGCCTAACCAAAATACTGGTGCTCCATAATTACCCCCACCAGCTCAACAACCTACTTTAATGCCACCACCTGCAAATAGTGGACCTCAAAAGAAAACACAACTACCTGCATAGCCTCAGCCAAATCCAAATAGCCAACCATAGCAGCCCATCTATAGTGCTGATACCCAGCAGTACCCTGCTTATGCCCTATATGTCACAAATATACATTTGAGATCTAGAACGACCTTACCAACACCAAAGCCACCTCTTATAACTAAAGTATCAGACTCTCCTGCAGCATCAAAACCTTTGGTTGATGAACCTATTGATCCAACTAATGTTACCATACCAATACCAGTTCAACCAACAGTAGAGCCTCCTTTTCCAGACCAACTAATACAAAAGGAACCAGAACAAAGCAAGGAACAACCCTTTGACATTGTTAATCAGTTGAAGAATATGCATGTCCAAATACCTTTGTTTCAAGCTATTAAGGACATTCTTGCTTATGGAAAAGCTATAAGGGAAGCTTGTCTAAAGAAACCTAGAAGGAAGAAGAAGGATCCTACCATAGTTCATGTTGTTGGACACTTAGCTGATATCATGTTAGGAAGAGGGATTTCACCAAAATATTCTGACCCAGGGAGTCCAGTAGTAAGTGTCAACATAAATGGTCAATTTGTTAAAAATGTCTTAATAGATTTGGGAGCTGCTATAAATGTGATGACTAAAGAAACCATGAAGAAGTTACAAATAGAAGGATTAAGGCCCACACCAACTATTCTATAACTTGCAGATAGTTCCACTATCATTCCTGATGGAATGATAGAAAATATTGTTGTGACCTTAGATTCCCTAGAATATCCTATGGAATTCATGATTTTGTCCCCTAAAGTAAACCTATCTGGCTATCTTGTCATTCTAGGTAGACCATGGTTGGCCACAGATGATGCAAACATAAATTGCAGATCAGGGAATATGACCATATCAAATGGCCAAGCAACCAAGCAATTTGATCTATATCCTCTTGCACAACCATTACCAAATTTGAGTACATCTTTTTGGCTAGATTTAGGAGATGAAGAAGAAGAGATAAATTACATAGTACAACTTATGATGTTACATAGGCAATCTTTTCTAAAGTTGCAAGAAGAAGATTCAGTAATCCAGAGCATCCTTACCAACACTTGTGTGGTAGAAAAAGATGTGTCTAAAAGCTCTGTATTAGAATTGATTACATATGAGGAGTGTGATACAAGTTGTACTTTACTTAAGGAACCTGAAAATCTTTGTTCACTACTTCCATGTGAATTAGAAGGAAGCCCAATCTCTGAAATTGCTATGGTAGAATCCACTATTCCTATTGAACTGAGTAAAGGCCATAAACTGCATGTTAACCCCAAATTGACATCTGTACAGATGGAACAATTAAAAGAATTGCTTCAGAAGCATGAGAAGACTTTTTCTTGGGATTATGGTGATATGAAAGGATTAAGCCCTACACTATGTACCCATAGGATATACATTAATGAAGGTTGTCTACCACTTCGTCAACCTCAAAGGAGGATAAATCCAAGCCTTAGAGAAATAGTCAAAACAGAATTGTAGAAACTGCTTGATGTTGGCTTTATCTATCCTATATCTGATAGTAAATGGGTATCACCACTGGTTATAGTACCTAAGAAAGGAGAAAAATGGAGAATTTGTGTAGATTATAGGGAGTTGAATAAGGCTACTAAAAAGGATCATGTTCCTTTACCCTTCATAGATCAAGTTTTGGATACACTAGCTGGAAATAAGTACTTCTCCTTTTTAGATGGATACAATGGCTATAATCAAATCAGTATTGCTCTTGAAGACCAAGAAAAAACTACATTTACCTGTCCATGGGGTACTTTTGCATACTCTATTTTACCATTTGGTCTTTGTAACGCTCCTGCAATGTTTCAATGGGCCGTAATTAGTATTTTTGCTGATATATCACATGATTGTATGGAAATCTATATGGATGACTTTACAACATTTGGAGTTACTTTTGAAGAAGCAATGATAAATCTTGAAAAAGTTTTGGTAAGATGTCAAGAACATAATTTGGCACTAAATAGTGAAAAGTGTTTCATGCTCATGCAAGAGAGTGTGGTACTCAGTCATTTCATATCTACTGCAAGTATACAAGTAAACCCAGCTAAAATTGAGATAATTCAAACATTACCCATACCCACTAAATTAAAAGATATCAGATCTTTTTTGGGACATGCTGGATATTACAGGCATTTTATAAAAGACTTCAGTAAAATAGCCAGTCCCTTGTACAAGTTGCTTACCAAAGAAGCTAAATTCAATTGGACACCTGACTGTGATAAAGCTTTCCTGTAGCTTAAGAAACTTTTGACCACAACCCCAATTTTACAAGGCCCTAATTGGAACCTACCTTTTCACATATATACAGATGCTTCTAATTATGCCATAGGTGCAGTTTTAGCATAGAAACACTCAAATCTTGAGAATGCCATTTATTATATCAGTAAGAGTCTTCATGGTCCAGAATTGAATTACACAATGACTGAAAAAGAATTGTTAGCAGTAGTCTATGCTCTAAATAAATTTTGGCATTACATCATAGGTTATCCTATCTATGTTCATACTGATCATGCAGCAATCAAATATCTCATGAACAAACCTGCTATAACTGGTAGGTTAGCAAGATGGTTACTATTGTTACAAGAATTTGACATAACCATAGTGGATAAGCCTGGAAAAAAAATGTCGTAGCTGATTATTTGTCAAGAATCAATCATCATGATACTAACACTACTCTGGTAGGTGATGCATTTCCATATGAACATTTGTTTCATATTGTTGTTAAAGTTCCATGGTATGCAAATATTTTTGACTACATTGCAGCTAATAAGACATCAGTGCATTTTTCTTATAAGGAGAGAAAGCTGCTCATACAGAAAAGCTTCCATTTCTCATGGATAGACAATTTTCTATTCTATACTGGACCTGACCAAGTTATGCGCAGATGTGTAAGAGAAGATGAGACATATGATATTTTGCATGCATGTCATAATGAGCCCTGTGGAGGACATTTTGCAGCCAAAAGAACAGCTTTCAAAATCTTAGCCACTGGTTACTATTGGCCTACCCTTCATTAAGATGCAATCAATTATACAAGGAAGTATGACCAATGCCAAAGAATGGGTTGCCCAACCAAAATAGATGAAATGCCTCTAAATCCTCAAGTGGTGTTAACACCATTTGACAAATGGGGAATGGACTTTATCAGTCCTATTGATCCTCCATCCAATGGGAAGTCTTATATTTTGGTTTGTACTGACTACCTAACCAAATGGGTTGAGGTTAAGGCTATGAAGCATGCCCATGATGAAAAAGTTGTTGAATTCTTATATGAAGAGATTTTTACATGCTATGGAGTTCCTAAAGAATTGGTTACTAATCAAGGCACATAGTTTACTTCCAACCTAATTTCAAAATTGATGAAATAGTATAACATTAGGCATTGCAGATCCAATCCTTATCATCCACAAGCCAATGGACAACCAGAAGTTACCAACTGTGAGCTGGAAAATATTCTAACTAAAATAGTCCATTTGCATCGTTGGGATTGGACCAGCCGATTACAAGAAGTTGTTTGGGCTTATAGAACAACTTGGAAAACCACTACCGGATTCACACCATTTGAGCTTTTGTATGGGAAAGTGGCAATGCTTCCAATTGAATTTGAACACAAGACTTTAAGAACAGCCTTGACCTTAGATATTGATCTTCCTGCAGCACAAAGAGAATGCCTCATGCATCTTAATTCTTTGGATGAAATGCGCAAGATTGCTTTAGAACACACTGAACTGGTGCAAAAATAGAGAAAACACTGGCATGATTCTCATATCCTCAACAAACAGTTCAAAGCTGGTGACGGGGCATTATTGTATGATTCCCACTTTAAGGATATGCCAGGGAAGCTGTAGATGCGATGGTTAGGACCATATCAAATCATCCATGGCTTTGACGATGGAACAGTTCAACTAACCACAATTGATGATGTGCCTTTCAAAATGTTGATCAACGGTCATCAACTTAAACTTTACAAAAAGCCTCAATCAAAAGCTGAATTCATGCAATAGTTCGTGTAGTGCCTCTCCCATTTGACTTTTGTAAGTCATCCTGATTGATGCACCCTTGCTAATCTTTTGTTGTGATGGATCATGATTGTGACCCTGAGTGGTCTACACCATTGAGGTGTTTGGATTTATGTTTCTTTATCAGTTGCTTTGATTATGCTTTTCACTGATCTTTAAGATTATGATGTGATTTTTGGTTCACTAAGGTTTGTGCCAGTGGTTACCAGGATCGATGTGGTATTATGAGGTTGTTTCGTGATTACCCTGAGATGTGTGCAGAGATTGCACTGTGTACTTTTTACCATGCTACACTGGACTAGGTTCCTATAGCAGTGGTTAGTCATGTTTATGACTGTTTTTGCTTATGTGTTTTAAATGCCTTTTTAATGCAGAGTAATCAATCATTATTAAATTCTTAAGTAATTAGAATGGATTGTTCATGTTGATTTATTTGGTTATGTGCTGCAGGCATTTACCTTGTTATATTTTTTATTAGAGAGATATTTGTTACTCATGTTATGTTTTACATTTGAGATGACCTGAGGGTCAAATGTTATTCTTTGATTCCAGTATCATAGATATTAGACTACTATGATGTTTAGTTAATCATATTGCATGATGATGCCATTTTGAGGTGACAGTGTGTTTTATGATGTTATTTGGTTATTTGGTATTTGGACATACCTCTGATTTTGTCATGTGATGGATTTAATGCTATGGTTATTTACTTCATTCCTGCGTTGCTATGCCTTTTGCGAACGTGAGTGATGTAAATAGATTATTTTAATATAATTAAATAAATGGTTAAATTAGGTGATTTAATGCATTTATTGCTTCGGCTATATTATTATATGCAATTGCACTTGATCATGTTGTTTAGTGTGCAGGATTATATCCCTGGCAGTGGCACATGGAGTTAGTGATTTAGCCGTTCATATTTTACCAATGTCGTCCTTATATGGTCGACGTATCCTTTATTAAAATGTTTAATTTAAACCTTTCGATGATTATTAAATCCGAACTCATTTGCATTATGTGATTAGACCAGTAAGCGTGTCTGTGCATTTAGAGGTTCGCATTGTCACGAAAGTTGTTAAGGTGATTTTTGTGTTTTTGGATTTTTGGGCTTTTAATTGATTTATTTTAATTTCTGGCAGCTTTGCCATAGATGAATTCCTATTTATAGGAATAGCCTATTTTCGTTTGGATCGATTCGGGGTTTAACTAGATTGGCTAGTTAAATGCCCTAATCGATTATTCACCCAAAAAGTGAATAAATATCTAAAGAGGAATTTAATTCCTCACTTCTCACTTTTGAATTGGAAAGTTGGAGAGTAAAACCCAAAATCCTCTTCATGAGGATTTACTGTTTTATTCATTGTGGGAGCTACGGGCGTGGGATCATCGCGAGGTTCAGCTTGTTGGATCCAGCTCGGGGAAACCTTGGATTGCTGCAATTTTCAGCTACTTCTGTGAGATATTTATTTTATGGTTCAGATTCCCGTTTTGCCCTTTTGGCTGTGAGGTAGGGCTTTCTCATTTTATTGTTTTTGCTCTGTTTCAACTTTTGTTTTTGGTAGCCATTTTTTTGGAGTCTGAGAACTAGTGTTCCCCTCTGTTTCTGTATGTTAGTTCTACCCGATTGGGCGGGTATGAACATTTCCCTATTTTTTGGGATGAGGGTTTGGGATTTTGCACCGTTATGCTGGCCGTTTTTGAATACGGTGTCCGATTTTAGTTATTTTTGGATTTTTGGGGTTTTTGAACCCAAAGGCCAAATGGGTTTTAATTTTGAAGTTTTTCAAATTTTTGGGATTTTTACCTCGTTTTGCATGCCGCCCTATTTTCTCTAGTTTTCTTGGCACAATGTGGGTCATGGACCTTGATGATCCATTTGGATATCAGTCAGACCACTTTTGCACTGTTATGTTGCATTGGGATGCGTGTTGCATCCGTACTCCTGACGTTGTGTTCGGTTGAGTGATTTTATACCTGGTGTTATGATTTCCTTTAGACCTTTGCTTTTGTTTCGTGAATGCTAGGATTCGTGTAGAATCCATACTCTCAGATTGAGGCCGATTGAGTGAGTTCATGATGTTTGGTCTTGTTACATCATTGAGATTCGTGTAGAATCCATACTCTCGGATTGAGGCCGATTGAGTGAGTTCATGATGTTTGGTATTGTTACATCATTGAGATTCGTGTAGAATCCATACTCTCGGATTGAGGCCGATTGAGTGATTTTATGATGTATGGTTTTTTTGGCTTTGGGATTCGTGTAAAATCTGTCCTTCTCATGTTGCTTTCGGTTGGGTGTTTTCTTTACATTGTGTTCTCATTCCTGTCCTTGTGTTATGATCTTCGTGATGGTGGTGCACCACACATGAGTATGTACACGTACATTTGTTGGGTGACTTGCGAGGGCCGATCTTCCGTGGATTTGCCAGAAGTTATGATCATTGGGGTTGGGATGGGAGTATGCATGCCCACGGGCACTTATCGTAGGATGAGCATGGGTAGGGTAGGGTAGCATATGGAGGGGGCTTCTATCCTATAACCTGGTGACTACTTCTCAATTGGCAGAGGAAGTTTTATATAAGTGATAATTAAATTAAAACTTTGGGTGGTAATAAATACAAGATAATTAAAATGTGTGGGTTGTGCGCCTTTCATCGTGAAGAGTAGTTGCCCTAGGCTGTGCGCCTTCTGTTAAGAAGAGTAGCTGCCTATACTAGCTTGGGCTTGTCAATGCCAAGCGACTCTCCATGATGTCAGTCCCTACTTAGTAGCCTATTGAGTGTCTGACCAGGACCTGTACTCCTTGCATTGTCTTAGGTTCTTGGTTGCAGCCATCATACTGTCTGGCGTTAGTGTTAGCCATGGATGTTGTGTTTTTTGTGTGCTTATGGTTGGATCATTATCTCCATCAGCACGGTGGGTGTGGACCTATGGGTGCCACGTGGTTGGGAGGCATAGCTACCTTCACCACTGCTAGGGATTGGTGTATAGAGACGATCTCTTATCCTAGTGCGACCGTTGCTGGATGTTTTCACTTGGTACTTCGGGTTTTGGAGTATGCTTTCTCGTGATTTATGCTTTCATTGGAATGCTTGGATATCATGTCTAGATGATGTTAGTTTATTTGACGCATTCCCTTATCATGATGATTAGCATATAATTAGATGATGTTATTTGATTTAGTAGTATATCTGTTGCTTATTGCTGTTTAGCATGTAATAGGAGATGTTATCTACTGTAGGATTATCTTATGCTTTACTACTAGCATGTTAGATTTCCTTATGCTTATATTGTTGCATGTTTTAGTAGTGACATCCCTATTACGACAATACCGATGATTTGGTCAGTGGCTTGGGATGTTACGCGCGGGGGATGGCTAGGACCCACGATGGTCTTATGATGCTATTGATGGTTGGGAGGAACCGCATACTTAGTTTGGTTATTTTGTTCCTAAGATGTATTTATGTACATTGCGATGTTGCTTTTGTTCTCTATGATGTTTATATTCAGTGTGTTCTATGCTGTTGTAGTTTAGATGGTTGATGTTCTGCATTTTGTGTTGTTATTGCACTCAAATGTTCATTCCTCGAGCCTTTGTGGATCCGGTACTCCCTAGTGTGGAGGTTCTTTGCTCTATTTTGGTCCTTTTTACTTCTGGGAGTGTTTTTGTGTTTCTATGGGCGACATTTGTTCAGCATGGTGTGACACTTTAAAAAGTATCGCATGCCCATGCAAACTATGTCGTACGACACTGTAAAGTATCACACGGCTTCTTGAGAAATGTCGTACGACACTGGAAGAGTGTCACATGCCTTCTTGAGAAATGTTGTACGATGCTGAAAAGTGTCGCATGCCTTCTTGAGAAATGTTGTACAACACTGGAAGAGTGTCGCACGTCTTAAGGAGAAGTATCGCCCTCCCTTAGTAAACAGTGTCACACAGTTTTTGTGAAAAACCTGCGTGTGCCATCAGCGAGCAATTTTCTTCATGATCCAATCTTTTTGAGAGTGGTTTTGGATACCCTTTTGGGCGTTCTTCGAGCCTATGTTGTTGCATTTTGAATTTAGGAGGTTTCTTTTGAAATTCAATTTTTGGGTTTCTGTTGTAATCCTTCAGGGTTTAAAATATATCGTTTAAGTATATGCGACAAATCGTTTGAGATAGGTTTCAGACCTCTCAGAGATAAGTTATGGATTCTAGGAAATTTCAGGGCTTCAGAAATCCAGACTTAGCCAATTTTTAGGGCTTCAGGATTTCAGGCTTAGCCAAATTTTGGGATTCTGCATTTTACCCCAGCTTGGTGTTTTGTTGATGAGTGGTCATTTCTTGTGCCCTCATCTTGTTGTTGTTGTTGTTGGCTTTGTTTGTGTGTGTCAGTTTGGTAGTGGCGTTCGGAGATTCGTTGGTTGTTGGGATTGTGTTTCTTCAACATTAATTCTAATTTGCATGTCTATAATAATAACTTTATGTTTGCATAAAGTCCATTTTCTTTTCATGATATTTCTTTCCATTCATATCTTAATCTTCTATCCACCCACCCCACTCCATTTCTTAATCTTCCATCCACTCACTTTCCACATAATTAAGTTTTTGTGTTTTCAATCAAATCTACACATACTGATGGATGCTGCCATTTACATTATTTCTGCCACCTTTTATTTTTGGAGCATGTGACAATCCACTTGGCAGGTATAAACGTTTTCAAACTATTATTCATTTATAAGTTTGAAAATTTTGTTAATTATATATAATACTGCATAGTCTCTATAATTACGACATATTTCAGTCCCTCACCCATACTAGTCTGACAAGTGAGGACACTTGTCGTAAATTTAGAAGGGGGCAGGAGAGTGTCATACTATCCAATGACATGCCTAATTAACTGTGATGATTTTCTAAAATCTTGGCATTACTCTTTATTAATGAGAACTTTTTGCCATAAGTATGCCATGTCAAGTGTTGTACCCCCACTTTCTGAATGAATTATTTTTCCTTGTTCGTGTCAAATTCTTTGTGCTAAGCCATGATGTGACCTATTTTTTAAATTTTGGCATTTGAACCATGTTTTCGGATGATTCCCATGCAAATTCATGATTTAATTTTATCTAAACTTTAATTATGGCACATAACAATTGGTTATGGAAATTAATGTTCCCAAAAAGAAGTGGTGAAGCGTCTGAGAAATAACATAGAGTTTTGAAGTTTGCATTCAGAAAGGGAGAGAGAAACGGAGTAGTAGAAGAAGTGTCAAGAAATGGGAGGAGGTTTATAGAGAAGAGAGCTGGTTGAGAACATTTTGTTGCTCTCTGACGTAGAAGCAGTAAGAAGATTCAATGCATGCAGGTGGTTAGGTTATTGTTTGAATTTAATAGCATATGATGAAGAAGTAGCTATAGAATTCACCAAGACATTTGATGAAGGTGAAGCTTCTGTATGAGGTTTGACAGTAATTGCAACAGAAGAAAAAATTGTAGAAGTAATAGGGTTACCTTCTGTTGGAGAGCATTATCCGAGCTTGCATGACGCAAGGTCAGCAAGGACCCAGTTCACTACCCCACATGACCCTCCATTGGATGTTACAAAGAAAGGGTGCAAGAGATTGTCTTTGCCGCCTCCATATCCTGAGCTAGCAATACATGTCATCAGGTATTTTACTTGTGAAGGAAGATTTTCTCACTTGCATGCACATCATTTTAAGTTGCTTAGTTGTATAAGGCACAACATTGCCGTGAATCTTCCAAATTTTTTGTATAATATGCTCTATATTAGTGCGGAAGAGACTCAAAAAGGGAAAGATAATTCTGTCACTCACCATGCCTTGATTAAGTTGTTAATAGAAAGGTCTCTTAGGGATCTATCCCCTTTGACATGGGCTGACTTTGTGAAATTTAAAACCCTACAACCCCAAGTTGACCCTAGTGAATGACAGGGTGAGGAAAACGTAGTTCCCAGTAGTGAGCCTGCAGAACAAAATATTGAGGGAGCTGAAACAGAAAATGTACAAGGGATTGAATCAAAATTTTCTTCCATTCAAGAGAATGTGCCTCCACCTAAATAGGACATCCCTAAACCCACTACTAGTAAAGCTAAAAGGAAACAGAAGTCACCAGAAGAAACCGCTGCTCAACAAAAACCTAGTCCTGCAATTAAGCAATAGAAGAAAACAAAGAAGGTTCCTATAGCAACTAATCCTATAGTAGTGATACCAAAATAGAAAAGTAGGCAAAAGACAATAGTACAAGAAGAGACTCCTTTGTGGAGAAGCCCTAGAATGAGAGGGCATATTTTTAAAGATCCTATATTTTCTAAAGCACCTGCTCCAGAGTCTCCTGTGTAGATAATTTTTGACCATTCTCCCCTTCACACTGAGATGAAAAAAGCTTATGGTAATCCTCCTAAAGCATGTGAGCAAGAAATTAATGAAACCTTAATAGATTTACTAGGTGTTTCAAGCCATGAGAATGAAGTAGTTCCTGAATGTCATGATTCGAATACTGCCTTAGTCCCATATAAGTCAACATGGATCAATATTTTGGCAGAACATCTATGGCGGGAATAGAAAAAGAAAAAGGATTATGAGGAAAAAAAGGATTATGAAGAGAATAACAGTGCCATCACCTTGCAAAAACTCCTTTTCCAATTATATGGACAAAATTTATTTGCTGAAGCACTATGGAAAGAGGAGAAGAAAAGAATGAGCAAGATCATAACATCACAAAATGAGGAGATTGAAGAATTGAAAGAACAGATAGAAAGATAGAAACAACGCATGGAACATGCACTTAAATTAGCTGATCAAGCTCTTGCTTGTAGACCACCTCCTCGAGTATATGCTTTTTGTTTGGAAGAACAATATCTTTTGTTTCAGTTGATGTTAACCCTCAAAAATGTAAATATAGAATTCAAAACCGTACAAGAGTTTTATGAGCTGTATCAAACCTTTCCACCATGGCAGTGAAATCTATTGTCTGAGCTGTATATTCATAATTTTCTCATTCCTGTAGAAATTGAGTGGAATCCTTTGCTCTATATAGGAGATGTGCAGTTTAAATCTTTAATGTCATGGATGTCTAATGAGGCAAATTATGATAGACAACTGGTTAATTACAGAGATGAGGAGAGAACAAAACCTTTACCCTTGAGGGCAGAAAGTAAACAACCAAAAAAAATGCTTCGAGACTGGTTTACATTAATCTATGGGAAGAGTAATCCAGAAGTTAGAAAGAAGGTATTTGCTGCTAGAGCCAAAGTGTATGCCAAATATGAAAAGTTGTCCTACTTTCCATTCCAGAGATCTATGACTGGAGTAAGAGGTAGATGGGCACGATTACCTGATTCTCTCAAGAAATCAAATCTGCATAGTCCTATTAATTTAGTAGCAACACTATATAGAGTTACAAAATATTTAGAACTGGGAAAGCAACTAAGGCCAGAGCTATGGTGTCCTTTAACCATGCAACCTCCAATGCTTTTATGGCCCCTATATGATATTGATGTTGAAAAACTTGATAAGTTGCAGGAAGACCATAGGTGAGAAGTATGGGAAAGGACCAGAGGATTCTATTACACCTTCAAGAGCAGCAGAAAGGGAAAGACAAAAGTTGAGGAGCTCAGATCTTTGACAAAGAAGTGTAATGCTTGAGGACAAGCATTAGTTTAGCAGGGGGTAGATGATGAGTCTAAAAAATGCCTTTATTTTGTTATGTTTAAGATACTTTGTGTTACTCTGTTTATCCTTGTTTTAACACTTATAAGCCTATGTTTGATAAACCTTTGATGATTTATGGGGTAGAAAAACTATGTCATCTTTTGCCTAAATTATATCTAATATGCAGTATTTCATATAAATATCCAAATGTGTGTTCTTATGCTTGAATTTAGTTTGATGGATTTTTATTTGCAAATATGTCTTATATCATAACTAAGCTGATGATAAGGATTAAAGAATGAGCGGAAGAATCCAGACGTTGGTTGTTGACAACATTCAAGGATAAACGAGCATCAAGGAACAACCATGAAAAGGAAGTTATAACCACTCCAAGAAACATGGCAGTGAATAAGGAGGACCTTTTATGAGCCATTACCTTCTCTACATTTACGTTGCAACAAGTGGATGCTAAGACTTCATTGCTGTCTCCTCAATTCTATTATCCTGACTTTTCGCTTTCAGTTGTTCTCCTATATTCTCTTCTGCAGACTTAACTTAGGATAGTTACTTTTCTATTATGTAATAAAGAGTATATTCCCTATATATGTTAGGATCGACTCCTGTGTGTGAAGTTTTAGTTTTAGTTTTTGGTTTTTGATAAGTTTTATCGAGTAAGAGAGAACACTGATTCACAGTTTGTTGCAGTTGTGTTTTACAATTATGAATCATGTAATGACTGATTAATGAAATGAATTAGTTCTCTTTAGCTTCTATCCTATGTTGGTAGATTAGAGAAGCCAACCCAGGGGGCCCACTTGGAAGGTGGATTAGATTAGGATAGAATAGATTCATTTTACTAGCATTAGCAGTATTTTAAGTAAGACGTAGCTAGTTAATTCCTTCCTGTAGCATCACACTTCATGAACATTCCTGCAGCTTTTACGAGAATAGTCTAGTGGGTGAGTCAAGATGGAATCTCTGTTATCTTATCATTGTGTTTTCAACATTCATAGATTTAGTAGGTTCCTTTCCACAGAACTAGTGTAGTTTCTTTCCTTTGCATTTTTACTTTCCTGCAGCACAAGCATAATGACTCATCAAGGTACCTAGTATACATACTGTGCCAACCATTTCAAGTATATGTCCTTGGTTTGACAATCTAAATGCATCTCATGGTAGGGGAAAAGTAGTCCTTAGCTTGAATAGATTATTCCTAAGCCAAGCCTAGCACATGACTATGGAACACCTATTGTGAGGCAGTTCACAAGTTAAACCTTATTTAAAATGACTTCAAAATAGACAAACCCATAAAAAGGAGACAAAAATTGATGACATAAATATAGCGTAAATACCCCTTTGTATTATCCTTTTATATGACTAATAAAATGACCATTATAATTCAAAGGAAAGCCCACAACAACTTGCTGGTTTTTTTATTTCAATATATCTTCAGAAAGTAAAACTAGAAAATAAACTTAGAATAGCTACACACTATTGGACCAATTGTATTCTCTCAAAAACTTATAATTGTACAAAATGCAGACCCTCACATTGCCTTGAAAACTCATTTATATAGGCATGAGTTGCAACAAGAAAAGGGTAGATGTGAATGACAGGTGTCCTTCAAAAAGATTTTTACACACACCTGTAACAAAAGACAATGAAAATAAAAAAAAGGCTAATACATTGAACATTCCTTTGTGGGTCCACTTCTATTATTTCCTTTGGAAAGGCAAGAATACTTTGATCAAATTCTTTTAGTGCACTGGTTCCTCAGGATAGGTGGCCATCAAATGTGACAATGATGATTCATCTCCCACTACTTGAGCATCCTCTTTGTCTTTATCATCAATAGCAGAGGTGGCTTCTACTTTTGTACTCTCTTCTTTATCATCATCCTCCACCTCATCACCTTCTTCTGTTTGTTTTGTAGACATCAACTCTTCCTTCCACTTATTGTAGATAGTGTCCTTTGGCCAGTCAAAATTTAGAACTTCTCTTTGTACAGTTACTAAGGAATTTTCATTTGCCTCTATATCAAAAAAATCTTTTCTGATGGAGCTATAGAATATATGTACTTTTACCAACTCCTCATTTGTCATTGCCCATAATAAATGGCCTGTTTCATTTATAACCTTATTTATTCTCTCCCAGAAGGCTTCATGTAGCTCCCTCTTCCATTCTTCCTTTTCCTTTATTTTATCAAATGTCTTTAGAGCACAAGGGAATAAATCAAAATTTTCCACAAAATACTTGGAAAAACAATTAGTTAATCTTCTCTAGTAAGAATCTTTCTTATCATCAAAACCTTGTGATTTATTTAGTAAATCAAAAATTTATTCTATCTAATGATATGTTAGCTAAATAATAGATATACACATAGCAGTGATATCTGAACTTCTCTCTGTCCACTTCTATACAATGGGTCTGAATACAACTTCATTTTGCTTTGATTCATCTCTGATTGCTGAGATCCTTGATAATTGATCAAACAATGTGGGCCATTATATCTTATCAATTAAATACATGATACCTTGCCTCAATTTTTACTCATATTGATTATTAAGTTCTACATGCATTGCATATAACTTATTCTTCTCCTCTTCAAAATCATCTGCAGTATAGAACTGAGGTCTTTCAGGAGTATCAGGTATCTCAATAGTGTTGATTTAAAAGGCTCAATAGGTGGCCTTAGGGGGTATGCAATCCTAGTTTTACTAGTCTCTCCTAATTTTCTTTTCCCAAGAATCTTCTCCATCTAAGTTACTTTATTTTCTAAGGATTGTATTTGCATACCCCTCTCCTCATATGCTTTCAAAACTTCATCAAACCTAGCATTGAGTTGGGAAAATTTATCTTCCTCTTGGCTAGACACTATGCTACCAAATTTTAGCATCTCTGATGCCATGCCAATTATTTGTCTACTACCTACCTCACCAGCATGCTCTGCACATTATCAATGCACCAGTATGCTCTGCAGTGGGAATCTCATGCATTCTAGTATTTTCCCTTTTTTCCATGGACCATCTAACAAGGGCTTGGTGGTCATCATTAAATTTGACTCCTCTTTGAGCCTGTAGTATTTCTTTAGCAGTTCTCAGTTGAACATCCCTCTATTTCCTTACTAAATCAAAAATAATGGCATTTTCTATATCCCATTCTAGTAGAAGGAGAACTCTTGACTGTCTAACTATTTTTCTCCCATCTTCAGGAGTAAACTGGGCAAAATGATTCAAAAATTTTGATTTCACCTCTTCCTTAATATCTGAATCTGGTTTGTCTAGTTGTTCTACTTTTATCTTCTCACAGGTTTTCTCAAAATTTCCCATGTTTAACCTCCAAAAAAACTAAGAAAAAGACCTAGAGTTCACAAAATTCTCATCATTAATAAACCTTTCAGAAGCTTGGGCAACTATTAGATCAATTTCTTTACCTTGGTAATCAGTAATGGTTAGGTCCAAGGAAGGTGTAGGAGGTTCTTTTGGCTCTCCAACATCCAAATCTTTAGAAGTAACAATCACATCCCCTTCTCCACCCATTTGTCTAAGCTGCTTCCTTAGAGATGCTTCATCATCTATCTGAATTGGGGACTAGCTTCGAAAGTATTTTTCTTTTTGAGAAGAAGAAGACCCTTGCTCTAATTTTTTCTTTTTTGAGAGCTCGCTGCAAATGGACTCCCTAGTCTTGGCCTCTGATGAAGGGGTGCCTATTTCACACTTTGAACCATTATATAACCCACCCTTCTCTGCAAGGTATACTAGCTAGGAGCCACCACATTTCTACTACTTATCCTTCTTTGTACTCTCCAGCCTTATCTGGATGTGTCTCAACATATATGGCTTTTTTCTCATTCATGTTTTGGATTATTATAGAAAAATAATTCATTAATGCTTGCATTTTAGCTCCCTAGTATTTCTTATCTTTCAATGGGTCATACTAGGGGTCAAAAGCATTAATGAATTCTAAAATCTTACTAAATACTATCCACTTTTCTTTCCTCAATTCATGTTCTTGCAAAGTGAAAACATTTATGATTATATCCTCTCGATAATAAACTTGATCTACCATACGAGAAGCTTTCACCCTCTCTCTTAAGAGGTCATAGAATCCCCCAGGATCAATAAATCTGGCATGGGATTCTACCATATTATATTTATCTAGAAACAAATTTAGGTATTTTCACCCTTTCCTAGACAAAAATAAAATCATGTACTACAGTAACAATTGGAAAGAAGGTACCCTTCTTAAACAATTCCCTCTCATCTATAGTGCCTATCTACCATAGTAGCTCAACTATCCCTATCTTGAAGGGCACATGGAAAGGTAGAACACGAGCCTTTCCCAAAAATCCATATACTCTTATTACTGTTGAGACATTGTAAGGGATTATATCCCTCCAATTATGACTAACCAATAGCCCTCTTTCATGGTCCATGGGTCTAACCAATTCTAGTAATGCTTCTGGAATTTTGGGGCTGTCACCTTTCAAGAGCAACTTAAGCTTTGAAGAAAAGTGTCTATCAAATCTCACATAGCTGGCATATGTAGCTTTTGAAGTCATATCTACACTCCATAGCTGCACTAGATTCCTCTCTCCATCCCTGATCATTTCCAGCTCCATACCCTTGGAAAAGAAGGTAAATCCCTTGTACAAGCATACATGCATAAGAAATAAATACCAAAAAAATGGTTTTTCCACCTTTTCCCATGCTATTCCCACAAGACTATTGTGAATTTCTTTCACAAGAAAAGTAGCAAAATCTAGAATAGTGCTCATCCCAAATTGAAGAGTTTGAGCCATGATAAGGACAATAGAGCCTGGGATTTGATCACCTCCATCCATCCCAAAAATCTTGCAAAGAGAAAAATATAATGCTGGAGCTCTAAGGTTGAAATTCCTTCTTAGCAATGGCTCTAGGGTACTAGCTATAATCATAAGCAAAGTGCCAATTTTAGTAGCATGCTCTACCAATGGCCCTATTTTTAGGTAAATCCTTTGTGCATCATACCTTGCTTGAAGGTCATCCATATCAATAGTTTCATGTATAGCATGGTTAGGATTGAGGTTTAAAACCTCACTAATTAATTTAGGGAAAACTCTAAAGAGATTCACTCCAGCATGGTTTTTTTACCCACATTGTAATTGGATAATATCTCTTTGCTAGATCCATCAATAAATCACTATCAAAGAAAATTGTGGGGACTGTTAATTTACCAATATCGAACTCTCATTTATTTCTCATAGGAGCATCCAATTTTTTCTCTGAAAACCATTTCTTAAACAACTCTAGAGCCCCCATGGAAACCTAGGCATCTCTTACCCAATTTACTTTGTCATAGAAACCTTTTGTTGTAGCCACTCTCGGGTGTTTTGGAATGATTTCCCTCCCCTTAGTTATTTCATGTACTGATAAGGGGAATTGTTCAAGAAAATCATCGTGCACAAAACATTTCAAATAATTCTTTTGCCCGGTGAATTCTTTTCGGGGAGGCATTTTGAATAAAACCCTAGAAAATTTACAATAGCAAATACTTGAATTTTTAAAAGAGTTGCAGAGTATTTACCCACTAGAATTTTCACTTCTACACTGTGTGATTTCTTCTACAAATTTATTAGATCACTAGCTAAAAATTTTGTGCCCTGGCACTGAGAATTTTGTATTCCCTGATGTTCTTCCTGCACCTTGGTAATTCATTAATGGTGAGATTTGGAGGTAACCGTTACCTCCAAATTGCAACTAAATTTGAATCCTATATGTAGATTTTCACTGGATCAGATGGCTTTGATTTAAAAGGAAACAAGCTTTATGGCTTTGAAAACAAGGCTATGTGTCGCAATATCGCTTGCCCACATTTCTTAAATTTCTTGTACCTTAGAATTGCGGGGAAGCATTGCTTGTTGATCAAGATAAGATCATCAATCAGATCAATTCAAATCTGAACAAAATCTAGTCAGCTATATTGACCAATAGGAAACCTTCATATGAGTTCATGCCTTTTGATAACTTCCACGCCAGGGGGTCCCATATCTTCTTTTGAGTGAGTAGGTACTTGACATCATTCATTCTACGTGTCATGCTAGTGCATTCCCACTTTTCTTATTTGATGAGCATCTTCAAATTGTGGGCTTGTGCCAGTCATAGGTCTTCAAAAGATCAATGGTGGTAGTGCTTATACCTTGCAGAACTTCTGAGTTAAAATTTTAGACGTCACCATGGACACATGTCCGCATGGTGCATTCTCGCTTTGTTTAAACTTCACTCGAGTTATTTATGTGGGAAACCACCCTTCGTTGATCAAGACAGGATCAACAGTGTGAAAAAAATCTTGCATTTTATGCTCGCACCATCCACTTGGGCCAATGAAATGACTGCTTTCAATCCACATGCTCTTATTCACCTAACTATTGCATTAATTTTTGAAACTTTCCCCGCCAACATCATAAGTTTTTCCAGCTAAGCACGAGTGGTAGACCACATGGCATGACCTAGTGTCCTTCTGTAGTTCAGCCCCACTTTGACATGCATCACAAAGGTGCATACCCACATTCCTTAAATCTCTAGCATCTTCATAATGCGGGATTGCTCTAACCCTCAATCTTCGAAAGATCTACAAAAAATGCAGCTTCACTTCTATTTGATAGACAAACTTCTTCAGTGACACATTTGGCAATACACTTCAGTGATCATTTTACAGTGTGGCACACTACAACATACAGTTAAAATTTCTCAACCCCACCTTGCCACACATCCAAAAAGTACTTGCCTGCATTATTTATCTCTCGTCTATCTTCAAATTGCGGGCATGCACTAATCTTTGATCCTTGATAGATCAACAGTTATAAAATCATGCATTTCAAATACCACACTAACTAAAGTGATGAATAAAATATCTGCATTCATTCCAACTTGTCTGACACTTTCCATGGAGGACATCTCAACATCATCCTTGAGAATGGTGAGCCCATCTTGTTAGATTATGCCACTTGTCCAATTTTTGCTTCCCCTCATTATTTATCTAACGAGCATCTCCTTCTTGTGGGAAAGTGCTAGCCCTTGATTCAAATGAAATCAATGGTTGATGCTTCTTTGTGATAAAGGCATATTTCTATTGGTAACTCAACCAATGATATCACAAGAAATCCAGAACATGCACAAAATATACTGACAAACCTGCAAAAGTTTCTAACAACTTATGACTCCTCTTATGGTTCACTAGAATTTTAGAAAGGAAAGGGCTATGTGTCAGCAAGTCACATGCCCACATTATTTAAAAACCTTGCATCTCAAAATTGCAGGAATGCAATACCCATTGATTTGAACAAGATCAACGATTATAAAGACTTTGTGTCATCAAAGGTATTTCCTAATAGAATGATCAAACAATTTATAGGCCAAGCACGACCACGTAAGGTTAAGAAAAAATTATAATGAATTCATGCTTGCGCAAGCCCTTCCTTAGGTTAAATGGTATATCATTAAAAACATTTTCATAAAAATACTTTGAGGGTTTTCTAAAACTAGGGCAATCTAAGGGTTTGAAAAATTCAAGCAAAAAAACCCTAATTTACAAGACTTAATGACTCAAATGATTTTTCACTAAATTTTCCCATAATGTCTACAATGTAAAAAATTAGACTAATAGTGTCATAGGGTTTCCTTCATAATTCCATAAAAATACACCATTTTCCCAACATCCTCCTCTTCAACCAACCTTTCCTTACCCACAAAACTCACTATTTCATCATACAATTTCCTCTAGATCCCCTAATCTTGCACCAAATTTCCCATCACCTATTGTAGAGTAGTCAAGATTGTGTCAATCTCGGCGTTGAAAAATTCTAAGCAGAGCATCACCAATTGAGAGTCATCAATTGGGACTCACATCCCATCCACCGTCAAACAAAGATAACTTTCAACATATACACTACATTCCACCTAACCCCCTTCCACTGAGATCTCCTAACACTGATTGATATGCTCCATAAGGATTTTCACCTGTCGTTGATGCATCCCCTATAAATTCTTCCACTATTTCCTTAAAAGAAAACCCAAAACTAGGAAAAAAACATCCAATTCCACTTTCCCCAAGCCCAAAATAATTTCCCGTAGAATTACCTCCACATCTCTCATTGTTTCCTCCTCAACTAAAACACATGTAGAGAAGAATACAAAAGACTGCGTACCTCAAATTATCAATAAATTTCACAACCCTTGACCTTTGCTCTACCTCTTTTCTCAACCCATCCATCAAAACCTCCATTCCAAATTCTCTACCCTTTTGGAAGGACTTGAGAGAAGAGGTGCTTAGTGTCTCATTTACTAGGTTTCATCTTAGTATTCTCTAGTAGGGACTATATGGAGTTGAATTGATGCTTTCTTGGTTGTGGGTGAAGCGCTTAAGGCCCCTGCTATGGTTGGTTTTCTTGCAAAGATTGAACCTTTCTATATGAGGGCTTCATAAGCAAGTTCGAGGTTGGCTATTAGTATAAGATGAAAAGAACCCAATTGGAGGCTTATGATTGGGCCTTATTTCTTGTGGAGTTTGTGAATGTACTACTAAAATGGTTATTTCAAGTGTATGATTTTGAGGACATTTCCTACAAGTGGCCATTTGAGAAGACCCAAAGGAAGCTAATGTTTTTTCTTCTTACTCTTATTGATGCTATTCCATACCCACAACCAAATAAGGCCTCCTATGAGTGCTAAAACACATGTGAATCCATTCAAGGTGAGAGTTGATAAATTTGTTTAGAGTTGCAAATGGTTTTAATTACAAAGTTTGAATGACAGAGAAGAAGATTTCATTCAAAATCTATGCTATCATTCTAAAGTTGTCTGCAACTAGCCGAAATAGGGTACAATTTTAAAATTACCATAACACTCCATATTCTCATTGGTTTCTCAAAAATGACAAACAATGTCATGTTTAGCATGCAATGTTAGTTGGTTTAATATTTTTAATTCATGGTGATATTAATTGACGAGGGCGTTTTGGGCCTCATCAAGGAAGAAACTACCTCAACAACTCTATTATCTATTTAGGACAAAAAGAAATGACTAAAATGAGGGTATCTTTGGGGATTGATTTGTTTGTTTCAATTTTTTAGTTTATTTCCCATGTCATTCATTTGGTTTTTGTTCATGGCAGTTAATGGGAATGTCAAAACATTTGTTATGTTTCACAATGTTAATGATATGTCATAGCAATGTCTTATCATGCTAGTGGCACCCATTGTATTTAGCATGTCCCTCATTTTTCCTCATTTTGGGATTGGTAGTGGTGTGTTGCCAAATTTTTAATTCATTCATTTTTGCTTTAGGTTTGAGTCAAGTTAGTGTGTCAATATCTTGAGTTTGAGTCTAGAATGCCCATAGGATTATCTCTCTTCTCATTATCCCCTTGAACTAACCTAATACGGGAAATAATTTTGAGTAATGCACTAGTCAAAAGGCTAGGTGATTAGGTTTTGGAGGGTTTGTTCATGTGTTCCCCTAATGAGAAGAAGGTCTAGATACTTTACTGATCCATCATTCTCTATTCTTAATCATGTTCAAGGTGAAGATTCATGTTGTGTTATAGTTTTCATGGAAGATATCACAGTGATCGGGCTCAGAATGCAAAGAAATTGATTTGTATCAAGGAGTTACATGGATGGGTGGAAAAGTGAATCAATAAAAGGAGAAAATTTGATTGGTAAGTTGAAAGTCAATTACCTTTGAAGATTGATCATTGGCCATCAGATGAAGATCAGATCAAGGGTGTGCACATGTTCACTAGCCAAGATGTATTCAATATATTTTAAGTTGTGACATGGAAAATGTAGTAACAACTAGTCATAAATAGTTATCACAAGGTCGTACACAGTTAAAGTTTACTTGAAGTTAAGGCAGTGGCAAAGTGAAGGTGTATAAATCCCTGATGCAACCAACATTCCTCAAACAATTAACATAAACATAAGATAGAAAGAACATAAAAATAAATATTAGAACTCCAAATTCTTCTTTATTATTCTTCCAAATCCTCCTCCTCCTACAATGAGAGAAATTAAAATTTTTAATACAAATCCAAAATTACCATTTTTGGCAGTTTTCATAAAACTATTTTTTGCCATTTTTGGTAATCTTTAAAACAACTCTTAAAAAGATGATTTTTTTTGTGAAGCTTCATAAAGGTGAGATAAGATGAACTGCCGACTAAAATTTGAAATTAGAAGTAATATTTCAAGGTTATTAATAAAAAAAAACTTTCTAAAAACTAAGAAAAACATTAAAAGCTTTAAAAAACTACTAAAAGCTCCTGCATAATTCTCCTTTGGTTGAAAGAACCCAGCTCCTGCAAGTTGTTTTTTGAATGTGTATAGTTTCTTTTCTAGAACTTTTCCTTCTATTGTATCAAACATTGATTTTATTGACTCGGAGGAATGTAAATTTATTCCTTCTTCCTAGACTTCCATTTTTTTGACATTTTATCATTCATCTTTTCATCTATCACTAGATCCCTCTTCCTCTTATTTTTCTTAATCCATGTTCTACTCAATATCTTATTAGCCTTTAAAATCCAAAATTTTGTTTCTTCTGTATAAACCTTTATACCATAATTATTTATGTCTTCAACACATAATATATTAGCATATCCACCATTGCTACAATTAACATAATACCTTTGGGAACATTCATATACCTCATTAAAAAAATTCTAAAACAACTTCATTAGAAATCTCATTATAAACAACCATTTCTTCTTGCTCATTCTTAACATAATGCTGAAAATGACAAAAAGACTCTCCTGCAACTGTGTTTATCTTGGCTTCTTCAATTATTGATGTCAAAATAGTCATTGGTATACTCACCATTTCATTTTTTGGAAGTTGCTTTATTTTTTGTGTCTCTTCTTTCCTTTTCTTCTTTTGAATAATCTTTTGAATAGGCCATGTGAGCTTCTTCTTGATAGGTAGGTACCATTTTTGCATTTCTAATTCCATTAACTTTATTAATTGTTGCCAACTTTCTTGTAATTTTCTTAACATTTTTTTCAACTCTAATTGCCTCATCTCTTCCTCCTTCCTGTTCCTCTCTTTCTCTTTTATTTTATTTTCTTCTCTCCTCTTATGCAAATACTTCATCAATAAATCTAGTTCTTCAAACGAGTCCATTAAACTTGCTTCGGCTTTTCCTTTGCCTCAACTTAGGTATTCTATCTTCTCTACCTAGTCTTTAGGAAACTAGTTCCTCTTCTCAACTTGCCTAAACATAAACTCAAAACCACACAACTACAAATATCTCATTTTCCCAAATCTTCTGTGCTCTGATACCAGATGATGCAGCCAAAATTCCTCAAACAATTAATAGAAACATAAGATAGAAAAAACACAAAAATAAATATTAGAACTCCAAATTCTTCTTTATTATTCTTCCAAATCCTCCTCCTCCTACAACGAGAGAAATTAAAATTTTAAATACAAATCCAAAATTACCATTTTTGGTAGTTTTTCATAAAACTATTTTTTTTGCCATTTTTTGGTAATTTTTAAAACAACTCGAAAAAAGCTATTTTTTTCGTGAAGCTTCATAAAAGTGAGATAAGATGAACTGCTAACATTTGAAATTGGAATTAATATTTCAAGGTTATTAATAAAAAGCAACTTTTTAAAAACTAAGAAAAAACATTAAAAGCTTTTAAAAACTACTAAAAGCACCTACTTAGAAAGCTGCTAAAAGCTCCTGCATCAATCCCATGATTCCAAAGTCGTAGGCAGGTTAAGCTAATCATAGGTCAAGTTCATAAAGTAGCAAAAATAGAAGAATTACATGGTCGTGGATGATTAAAGCTATCCCAAACTTAAGACAAAGATAGGGAAAAAGCCATTGATCATAAGGTAGCAGGTAGTTAAGGAAAACCCAAGGTTAATATTGCAAAGCAATGACTGATATAGTCATACAATCACAAAGGTTTAAGCTAACTCACAAAATTGACCTACACAGCTACAAAAGGTGATCTAGATAGTTAAGTGTGAGGTGATTGCAATGTCACCTGTAGTAAAATAGTTAAAATAATTTAAGTGGTGAAACTACAAAAAGTAACCCAAGATCAGAAATTTTGTACTGTCGCACTATCATGAGTGGGTAAAGATAACCTAGAGTCAACTTAGCGAAGCCACGAATGCCAAAGATCATATGGTCATAGAAAGTTGAAAGTAACTTGAGGTTAATGTTATGAAAGTGCAATCATGTTAGCATGTAGTTGTCACGAAGTCACTGTGGTTAATAGAATGGAGACAGGTCATGATGTGAAGTGGCAAATAAGAGGAATTGCAAGGTTGTAGGTTAAAAAGAATTTAAAATATTCTAGGTTGCAAAGTTGCAAAACAAGATAGAAGTTAGTCATCACATCATCGCATTGAGTAAAGGCATCGTATGAAGAATACTTGTGATGGAGTGACAAAAGGGAAATAAGAAAGATTGCTAGGCTTAATCTCAATCATTGATCTAAGATTGATAGTCAAATTTAAAAATTTATGTGACTATTGAAATATGAATTACATAGACTTGGCACCAAACAACAAAATATGAAGAAAACAAAGATTTCCATAGGATTCTTGAAGCAACATGAAGATAAATAGACACCATGTATTTTTAGAAGTGTTATGGTGTCAAGATCATAGATGGGAAGATGCCACATGCTCATGCCATGCTACAGATTTTATATATATATATATATATATATATATATATATATATATATATATATATATATATATATATATTCCTATTCTTCTTTTTATTATGTGATTGTTGCTATACCAGAATAGAGGGATGACAAAAAACTATAAATGTAATCTCCTTTGATAATACAAAGGTCAGAAAACTTGATGGTGAATTGGCTCTATAATTCCATTTACCTAATTTTCTTTTCATGTTCTGTTGCTCATAGATTAGTTCTGCATTGAGATTTGAAGGACAATTACATGTGATTTTGTGATCACCTCATGGATTCCATTTCACCATGGTATTTATAGTATAAGTAATTCCATTTACTTTTTCACATATGATTCTGCTTCTCCTCTTGTTTATTTCATGGCATGTTAGAAGTAGTTTCATTTGGAATCAGAGGATAAATGTGGATGAATCTATTAGTAACTTGTTGGATTCCATTTCATTCAAGACTAATAGTTAAAGCAACTCTATTTTCCCTCATGTGCACCTCTCATTCCTTTCCTCTTTTGCATTTAGATAATTAATCTACATTTAGAATAGGAGTAAGAGTCATAAATTCTCAAGATAACCTACTATAGTCATTCCATTAGGTGTGATAGTTTTTCCAAATCCATTTTTCCTGTATTGTTTGTGTCTACAAGAAATTTGGGTAGCCTTTGCTACTCTCAGGTTAAGAGCTTATTCTATCAAAACTTCTAATCTAAAAAAACATATTCATTTCACATCATTGCAAGTCTTAAGGGAGTTGTACCTTGTAATTCAAAGAGAAGTGATAGAACACATACACTGGCCCATTTGTTGGTAACATCCTTTTGTTTCTCCAAAATATTGGCTATTAAAGAGTTAAGTCATAAAATTTAATAGGAGAACAAATTGTTAACCAACAATTTTTGTCAACTCTACTGGGAAGAATTCAAAAATCAAAGCTCTAAAGAATTTTCCTTCATATTAGTTTGCACTCTAATTCTATATATATTTTGAGTTGCAAGGAAGGTCTTGTGGAAGTCAAGTGTTTTCCATAAGAACCTGATATTGTACACTCAAATTGTGTCACACTCTAAACCCTTCTATTAGAACAATTCCATGAGTTTGGAATGTTTGAATGCCGGCTTAGAGCTCCCTATCCATGGAGTGCAAGAAGCTAGTATTCAAGCATGAAGGCTCTCAACCAAGCCTTAGAAATGTGCTTCTTGATAGTAAACCATGCAACGGGAGGTTCTTTGAGACAAGAGCAAGAGTGCAAATGTCTCAAGGAGTTCCTCAAGAATGCAACGCAAGTATGGAAACTAAGCTAAGATGAGAATGCAAAATGCAGCTATTCTAAGCATGGATAAGAGTGTTACAATCCAAATATTAAGCTATGTGAGATAGATTATTGCAAAATAGAAGTTAAACTAACATGCAACATGAATCTAAGCCAAAATGCTATGGTATGAGAGAATGTAGACAAGAAATAGAAGTTCTCCACTAAGCTCCAAAGAAACCTGTTAGAAAATCTGTAGCATAACAATATTCAAAATGAGGATTGATCCTTTGAGGGGGAAAGATCTCTCCCTTTTAAATTCGTACAGACAGTAGAGATCAAGATGAAGATAGTGGATGATCAATGGTGGAATTCGAAAATAGGAATGATCCATGTGCACACACAAGTCAACCAATGGAATATAAGTTGACTTGTCACATAAGACAAAAGTCTCACAAGCCTTTTCTTTTAATTGTAAAATAGAAAAAGGACTTTATGTGTGCACTTTAAGTGGGTTAGAAGAATGGGGTGTTTTATTTAATTAAAAGGGGACATGTTCTTTTAATCAAATAATGAACTTAGGATAGCATAGTCAAACTATAGGTTATAATCAAAAAAATTGATTATTAGCAATTTGGCTTAGGTAAGTGATTAAATTAATTTAGCCAAAATTTTGAAAAGGGGGCTAATAGTCTAGATGACCATTTTTAGGTGATTACAGATACTAGTTTTACAGCCTCAACCTGCTAGAGTGAAGAAGCCAATTCAAATTTGAATACTGGTAAATTTTTGTTGATCACCATGATTAAGGTAAACTCAAAACACCATTTTCTAAATCATTTGATATATCTTGGATCCCAAGTATACCTAGAGTGCCAAGGAAAGAGGAATGATTGACCCAATATATGAAGAACTCAAGATGGCTAACTTTCCTATTCTAGAGGACATTTGCAAAAGAGGAAGAGCATATGCAAGGGAATCTATAACTAAGAAACTCTAAGATACTCACTTGTCTACAACTATTCATACTAGAACAAAGAGAATTCAATCTTCTTCCTCCCCT
The DNA here is from genome assembly GCA_028749045.1 of Cupressus sempervirens. NCBI lineage: Eukaryota > Viridiplantae > Streptophyta > Pinopsida > Cupressales > Cupressaceae > Cupressus > Cupressus sempervirens. The sequence continues at coordinate 993,211,441 of CM053792.1, forward strand.
ATTGCTAGGACTTCTATTCCTCCTATTTTTTATGCTTTGTTGTTAATCGGTGCAACACTTCCTATTTCTATTACTTTCCAAACAAACCAAAATATTGTACTAGTAGCTAAGGTAGTCCTTTTTCGAAATGCTATTGGTCCTCTCACCCTTGGAGCTAGTATTGATTTTCCAAAGGAATCAAGAAAGAATTTCCCAAGAAAGGTATTTTTTAGTGGCTAATTTTAGACATTTTTGGCTGGTAATTTGGTTAATTATTTAACATTTAATGCAATCCAAATTGCCATATTTCTATAAATTTAAGCTTTTAAATATTTAAAATCAGTCAATAATTTATTTTATTAAAAAAATTATGATCAAATATTTTCCATAATATTTGATATATGATTAGATTTGATTCACCTAAATATTATATATTATTGAAGAAATTAAAATTAATTCACCAATAATTATCATAATTATTAGTTACTTAAGGGGTATATCACCAATATTTAGTTTTCACTATTGATTTAAAATATAATGTAATGATCCTCATAATAATCCATGAGTTAAAAAAATTCAATTTTCATTTGTAATATTCTATGGTAATTAATGAAATTTCTATTATTATTGAGATTCACCAATATTTTCTATACAAAAATTATGATTCCAAAATATACACCAATATACATAATATTTAAAATAAAAAATTGAAAGATTCGTGAATAGAAATTTAAAAAAATCAAAATAACAAAAGATTCGCCAATATTTTATATCTTTTCTTGGAGGGGGATTTTTTAAAGATTACCCTATTCCCAAGATTCAATGGTGATGGCAACATCTCTAAAGAACAACACCTAAGTGCTTTTCATAAAGCCTGTGGTGTGGTGAATGCTCAACATGAAGATGTAGCTATCAAGATGTTTGTGGATATCCTTGTAGATAATGTTGCTGATTGGTTCTAGGATTTACTTACAGGATGCATCACATATTGGATTAGTATGAAACAAACATTTGAAGAATGCTATAAAAGTACAAAAGATGCACAAGTGTTGTTGCTACAATTGGCACAAATAAAGAAAGAACCATAAATTTCTATGAGAGATTTTAATGTAAAGTTTAATAAAATCATCAAGAGAATACATACTTCAAGTACACCGATAGATGATAATAAGAGGACCTTCTACATTGGTTCTATGCCTCCTGATCTAGGATATCAAACTAGAAGAGAAAATGTAGCAAATTTACAAGTTGCCCAAACACTAGTTATGGATATGGAAGATGACATTATAGCCTCTGGTAAGTGGAAAAGAGAATTTCAATCTAGAACCATGGGTAATATAGCTAGCACTTCAAATAATATAAATGGCATGCTCCAAAAGTTGTCTAATGAGGTTATTTCATTGAAGAAAAAGATCAATATGCCTACTCATTCTTTTCATCAACCTTATCAAGAATGTTCTATATATCCAAATGGAGTTAAGACCTTGCAAATACCACTTGCTCATCAAAGGTTAGAAATTGAAGCTTCTCCAAAGAGACAAATATGTGTGCTTTCCACTTAAGGGAAAATCATGATTAAGATACATGTGCTGACATGATCAGATATAAGTAGACGGTGGACAATAAAGAACAAATAGTTGAATATCTTCAAAGTGAGGATGATCATGCTCCTTGTGGTGACTATAAAAACATTTTCTTGGAGTATGAATCAGATTCAAAGACACAAGGTGATTGTTTTGCAACTCTAGATGGACCTCAGCTGACAACCATGACCAAAGGTCAAAAGAATAGGAATCAATCTCCAATGCAGTGCTTGCTAAAAATCATACACCATCAAACAAAGTAGATAAAGGTAGTAGCATGGTACCTTTAGTTTCACAAAAAGAGCACAAAGATAATTCATCTGATTCCTTTGATACAATACAATATTGTGAGAATTTAGATATTTCAATTAGATTATTTAAAATCTAATCCTAATTAATTACAGAGGTTAGTTGATCACTATAGTAATAAAAATGGAGGTCATGATGATATTAATGCTAATATTGATGCTATAACTAGTAGAACTTCTCTGACTGATGAAGATCTTGTACTTCCTAAGTTGTTTCAAGAAGAAGAGTCTATCGTCTTAGCCACCTCTCCAAATCAAAAACCGGCCCTTTTTATATTTCTTTGTTTATCAATGGAAATAGGTTTAGTAATTGTATCATAGACTTAGGGCCTTTTGATAATGTAATGCCTTCTTCTATAGCTAAAGCTTTTACTGACTAAAACCTTTGGCCATTGTTACTCATTGGATGCAAATCAAGTACCCTTGCTTGGAGAGATAAAAGATGCTCAAGTTGCCCTTGCTACCTATCCTTCCAAGAGACTTAAACTCACAATTCTAGTGGAAGACATACATATAAGTTATGGAATGCTCCTAAGTAGAAGCTTTTGTAAACACATGGGGGGGAGAGATAAAACTAGACTGGTCTTATGTTATTATTCTAGTTGGGAACAAGAAGGAGAAACTAGAACCAAATGAAAAAGAAAAGTTCACTATCCTAAAATTAGATGATCCTAGGTCTCAAATTTTATATCAAGAAATGCAGTTTGGTAATTATATGCTATTATCTAATGTCCTTGAGATTCAAGAAGAACTAGAGAAAAATAATTGTGAATAGTTGTAAACTTTAGAATTTGATAGAAGTTGTGCCAATGTTGGTTTAGGTGCAGGAGTAGTGCTAACATCATGTAGTGGGGAAATGAATTGCTTGGCATACAAGTTAGATTTCAAAAATACTAACAATACTGTAGAGTAAAAAGCCCTTCTCCTTTGTATAATTGCATAAAAATAAAAAGGAGTAAAGATACTTAAAGCTCAAGGAGATGAAGAATTGGTGGTGAGGCAAGTCAAAAACTAATATGCAGTAAAGAACTTAGGATTGAGAAACTATCATAATAAGGTGTGGGATGAAGTTGAGAGTTTGGATGCTTTCTCAATTATATCAGTACCAAGGGAATTCAATTCAAGAGTTGATTCTTTTGTAGTCTTTGCATCATTTCTCTTACCACATCCTTAATTTAAAGATCAAATTTATAAAGTGGAAGTTCTATTTAGGCCTAATGTTCCTGATAAGAAGGATTCTTGGCAGGTGTTTGATGATGAAAAACACATATAATAATTATTTTAAGGGGTTGAACATTTTGAAGGCTTGTATATCAAAGGAAACACTAATTTAAGTGGTGATCTAGTGATAGTTGACAAAAAGAAACCAAAGCCTTATATGATTCAATTGAAAGGTAATAAGATTCCACCTCATCTAATTTCTTTGGAAAGATTTTTGATAGGCATGATGCATACATTAAGAGAGAAAGAGATTAAAAAAGGAAAAGCTTGTGGTGAGTATGATGGAATTAATGTAGGGATAGAAATCAGTCCAAAAATGATAAACATAGGGAAGTGTTGCACACAAGAAGAGAGGGTAGTAATCTATAAATTACTTACTAAATTTCAAGATGTATTTTCTTAGACCTATGAGCATCAAAAAAATTTCATGGATGCAAATTTCAAACATGAAATCCCTCTTAATCTAGAAGAAACACCATTTAGATAGAAACAAAGGAATTATAACCCTATAGTTGAAGGAAAAATCATCAAGGAGATAGACAAAATGTTACAAGCTAGGATTATATATCCTATTCATCACTCTACTTGGGTTGCTAATGTAGACACCTAAATCTGATTACACCACTTTAGTAATCCTATTTAGCTATCTCTAAAGGCATCATTAATTAAATTCCTATTTAATTAATCCTTTGCCATCCCCTAGCTGATTAATTTAATTAATCATCTATAGTCCTAAATTGATAAATCAAATAACCCATTATTTATCAATTAATCCTATTCTCCTATCCAATTCCAAATCCCAAATTTATTAAAATCACTTTAATAAATAAAACTCTCAAATCTAATAGCCCCTAACCTATCCTAAATCCCCCATTTAGCCTAATCCACCCCATCCACCCATACTAACCTAGCTTAGCCACTAACTCACCCGCCCTCATGAATGCCATCCACTTGCACATCTCTAACATCCTTAATCTAATCCTAACCCAAGCCTAACCCCCCCCTAACCTTGTCACATTTCCTAAGTGAGCTTAAGACTTTCCTAAGCCAAACCAAAGTCTCCTCCCTCAAAATATTCCAACCATAAAACTTTATCCCAACCACAAAGCCTTCAATGCTCTTACATGCTCTTAAAATCTTGTACGAGCCATTATGAGGGACATTTAAGGCCTTGAGCCTCCTTTTTTGACTCATCCTTGCCCTTTCCTCCACCCAATGACCCTGTGACATGTGTCACTCCCTGATTGGTGCTAAACAAGCACAATCCATGTGCTCCCCTTTGAATACATCCTAGCCCTCCCTAAAGCTTTCATCTCTCCTTGCATCTTAACCCTCCATCCCTCAATCCCTTGGTCTATAAATTGGATCCCCTCCCAAGCCATTTCATCACAACCCCTTTTAGTAAAGTTATCATGCTAGTTTGAGAAACAAAGCCATCAATCATACCCTCATAATGCCAAATTGAGAGCTCACAAGGCTACCAATTTGCTATTATCCATCTCCACCATTGAAGTAACTTTGAAGCTTGAGCATACATCCCACATCCACATAATAGACATATCTCCAAATCAAGCGATCATCCTCATTGAGAGAGCCCATCCATGGCTCATATTCTCATTTGAGGACCTCTCTTTGTCTATCTTAAAGTTTATACTAGTTTTGTTAGTTAATTCTTTTGTTTCTAAAATAGATTAGTATTTCTTGCTAACATATTAGTGTACACATTTTGGCACGCCCGGTGGGACCCTGCAAGGGTCATTTTAATCCTCATTTATGTTAGTTTTACATGCTTTTTTTCATATTTTGGCTAATCATGCAAAACTAACAATGGCAATGTCTTTTCTTTGTCTTACCTTTTGATTTTTCTTGTAGGGCCACTTTAAATGCCTCAAGAATGCACTCCTAACGTTTTCCTCAGTTTTCACCCAGCAAACGGTCAAAAACACAAAACTTTTTGCATCCCTGCAACCCCAAGAACGTGATCCTGCGATGTAGGAATGTTGCTATTCTCTGGCAGGAATACGAACCCATGACCGTGAGTTCATACTTCATCGACAAATAGTCTCTGCCACCTATCTTCAAAAAGCCTCTTCATCCCAACTGAAAAATCCTCTAGTGAGAATGCGCGTCAAAAATAGTGGGATCATCATTCCTACCCTGCCATTTCAAATCTTAAACTTCTCAGGATTGTAATAAAACTTTGTCAGTGGGATTGTCATTCCCACTTGCGGGAACATTGTAAGGGCATAAACCCACAAGATCACTCTGTCAAAAAGAGCTCTCGAGTTTTTGGCTTGTGGCTTTTATTCTCTTTAACAATCTTTCCTGTCATTCTTGTGATCCAAATTCATGGTGGGATTGTCATTCCCGTGAATAGGAACCTCCGTGGGATCGCAAACTCGCTTGTGGTAACGTGGGTACCTTTGCGGGAATGCTATTTCTCACATTTTCTCTGCAGGAACACTCCTTTTTTTTGTTGGTCTTGTCAAAGTTGTTGTCATTTATATTTGCAAATTTGAAAAATGAACTTGTATGTCTAAAAAACCCCCACAGATCAAACATTTCATTTTGGTGCCTTAAAAAGAACAAACAAATCTCTCTTTTGCATGCAACTTAGGCAAGTTTGACTTTTGAACACTTACTAAATTGGTTAAGTTAAAAACAAATCAACAAGAGTCAAATTGAGTAGTTTTTCATTGGACTCGCCCTCTTTAATCACCCATCATTCTAACCATTGGTTGCAATATCGGTGGCATATATGGGGATGGGTCCACCTAAGAGAGTGTTAAGTGTTCCATGGTTCAATCCTACTTAATTAGATTTTGAGGGTTTTTCCTAACTTATAACATTTCTTGAATGTCCAAAAATCTAAATTAAATCGATCACACTTCAAGTTTGGGCTCTAAAACTGAACAAGAATCAACTGACGTGGAGGGCCTCCGGGTGCATGCTTGAAATTGAACTTTACACACATCTTTATTTTGGGCTTAAAACAAAATCACACTCAATATTGAATGCCTTAAAGAAAATTAATCAATACTTGACAGGGAGGGCCTCCAGGCATGCGGGTTTATTTTCTTGTTGACCCTAACTCTCCTTTGTGTATTCATTCTTCAATCACTTCTCTTTTTTTGGCGCATTTCAAATTGTAATTGAACCTTTGCATCTTAATTACTTGTGTTTTCAAAAAGTCTAGATCAGAAAACTTAAGCGTCAGTTGGAAAAGAACTCTGTCTTTTAGCTCTAGATCATCCAAGTCTTCTCTCCCCTTGTCATCTTTCGAGGCCATCTTGGGTGCATAAGATTAGGATCCAAAATCTTGTTTTATAATTTTAGGAGGCCTACTTGGGGATTTCATCACCCCTTGGGATGACCTCACCTCCAGCGTTCTTGTGGAGTATAAAGATTGGGAGGTGAATCCAAAGACACCTCTCTTGGGACTAAGATTTTGTCACTTGGGCTAAGCCTTAAGGAACTTTATACCCTTGAGAAGTGAAAGAGGAGAAGTGGGTTACCACTCCTCTCGGCTGTGTGACTTCTTTTTGGTTTCATCTACGAACTTGGGCCTCACATACCTTGCATATATCGAGGACTCGCTAGCTAAACCAACTGTCAGCCTTATAGACAACCATCTAGGATGTTAATGTGTTTGAAGTGACTAATCGAAACATTTGTAAAACATACACACTCCTTGGCACAAGTATCACATTATGGGAATCAAAACTTTTATCTAGTTGTTCTTATCTATTGCTTGATCTTTACTTGTTGAATGAATGTTTTCCAAACTTAGTCAATCCTAGCATAGGGCATACTTAGCGTAGTCACTGCCTCCAAAGAACTCCACGATTGTGATTTTTAATCCTTAGAAATATCTCATGCCAAGCCATCCTAAGACTAAATTTAAGAAGGCTAAGCTTCCTCAAATACCAGCCTATAAGGAAATTGAAGTAGAACATAAGAAGCATACCCTCAACCCTAGGATTGCTAAATTGGATCAAATTGAGCAATGACATCTCAGCTCAACTCTATATTTTTGGTAGCTATATTTTATTGCAGGGAATTATTTATCAATAGGCTTTTTATATTATACCCTGCAGCCTCTGTAATTTTTGTACAACATTTCAAGTTGTACCTTTGCGAAATATAGTAGAGGTTCCACAGAAAATTAAGGTGACAATACTCAACGGCCAGATCACTATAACCAATGACAATCCCATCATTAGTCGGGTCTTTCCTTCACCTGTGAGCAACTTCAATTAGCACTTTATGCGCTATGGTTTTTACATTATCTGTAAATACCACACCCCACGCATGTGGGATTATATTTGCTAACTCTAGCACGAAAAATCCTCAACCCGACATCGCAGAAGTGATTTTTGGCAGGCATTCCATGACAGGGTCCTTTTGCCTGCTATGATTGGGATGCACGGATGAATTCACTCTGGCCATGCGATGTGCTCTGACTCACCCTCTCCATCGAATAGTAGTAGGACATGTGGCCAGCACCTACGTCAGAATTCAAGTACAGTAAGCAGAACATGTAGAAACCAACTCAGTGATAGTGTACCTACTTAAATGGTGAACACATCAGATAGCGCAGCATCAAGTCAGTATCTGGTCACCCTGCTATGTTGGATTTTTTTGTACATATTGTACAGATCTGTATAGTATTGTACTGCCACATAAGTGCTGATGTCATCCAGTGGGGTCAAATTTTTTGCTGACATCATCAATTTACTATGCTAAATTTGATGCCTATTTGGACATCATTCTCAAGAAATTTAGAACTACTGTGATGGTTGTATGACCATCAAATTTAACCCCATCATTAGCTGATGCAACCCTTCTCCAGATTCATTTTGCTTTTTGCAGTCTAACTTTGGGAGGCCATAACTTGGACATTCGGACTCCAAATAAGGTGCAATTTTTTTTGAAATTGGGTAGAATTTTCTAAATGTTTCAGTTGTGTAGCTATTTTCTAGTTTTGGTGCACAAATTGTTTAGAAATTGCATTTTTGGTGATTGTACCTAGATAATCCTGAATTTTGCAACTTCAAAAGCTCTGTACAAGCACATCTGGAGTCAAAAATAGGTTCCATTTTTTTTGAATTTGTGTATTTTTTCATCTACTTTCTAGATCTAGCATTAGATTGTAGGGTTTTATGGACAAATTGTCACTTTCAGAAATAGGGCCTTTCTTTGCTTTGTAATGCTTCAGAATTGTAGCACATTGTAAAGTTTCAGATTTATACTCTATTAAGAGGTTGTAATAAGAAAAATCAAAAGTCCATGAAGGCCAAAATTGGCAAGTGACCCATTGTAATCACACTACTCATAAAGTGCCCAAAGCATCTATTTTGGGGGGGTTTCTTGATTTAGTGAAAAGGGAGGGTGTTCTTGGTGTTGTGTTCTCTCTTTTCTGCACTTTTCTTTCATTTTCTACATTATGGGAAACTTTAAGTTTCCTAAATAAATTTCTCATAACTATGCTTCATGGTCAATCAAAATGTTGTATCACTTAATGCATAATGGAGTTTCACAATATGTAGATGGTACTCTTCCTAAACTAGCAGGTGATAATGTATCAATAAGTAAAATTTCTAATTGGGTAGCAATGGATAGGAAAGCCTTAGGTGATATATGTTTGTGGTAGATGATAAAATCATGTATCAAATGAAGAAATGTACTACATCCAAGGAAGCTTGGGATACCCTTGAAAGCCTTTATGGTAAAGTGTCTAAAGAGAATGTGTTTAAAATTGAAGATGAGTTTGTTTCCTTAGATCCTAAGTCGTATGACTCAATAAAGGACTTCATCATTAAGGTGAATGAATTAAGGACAAAGTGTACTGATTGTGGGAACTCTATAAAAGATGACAGACTGATCTATCTCATACATAACAAGCTGCCATCAGAATATTCCACATTTCTATCTTCTTTTAACACCTCAAAGACTACCTTAGGGTCTACCTACAAGAAAGTCACTTTTGATGAATATGCAAAACTGTTGCATGATGAAGAAAAGAAGTTCAAATCAATGGGGAATTTCAAAACACCTCAGTCCAAAGCATTGGTGGCCAATAATGAGGGTTCTCAACATTCAGCTGGATAGTCTTCAAACAAAGGAAAGGGTAAGAAGAAGTGGAAGAAAGACAAATCAGAGGATGCATAAAAGACAACACCACAATCTAATCAACAAGGCAAGTCCTCAAATTCCAACAAGAAGGGGGACAACAATAATAAGGATAAGAAGAAGTGTGCTTATTGCAAGAAATCGGGTCATGAAGAGCATGAGTGTTACCTTAAAAAGATTGATGAATTGACCAACATCATGAAGAAACATAATGTTCCATTGCCTAATGCTTATAAAGATAAAGGGTCATCTTCAAATTCAAAGGGCAAAGGGCAAGCATTCATGGAAAATACAAACTCTTCAAAGGAATGGATATTTCACTCAAGTGCCTCATATCACATGGGTTCTTCAAAGGAGGATTTTTCTTCATTGAATCACTCAAAGCTACCACACATCTTCATGGGGTATGATAGCAAAATGGAATTTGAAGGGAAAAGAAATGTGGAGATGGAAAATGGAGAGTTTCAAGAGGTTCTCCATGTTCCAAACCTAAGTTCTAATCTCCTATCAATCTACCAAATCACTCACCTTGGAGATGGACATAGAGTTGAGTTCCTTCTAGACTCAGTTCAGGTGCATAAGTCTTAACAATGATTCCTTGGTTGTAGTGGGGAAAGTGGATGATCACAAGAGGTTGTACTCTTTCTCTCATTTTGTACCCAAGTCTCCTTCAAAAGCCTTTTTATCACAATCTAATTTAAACATGCAATTATGGCATGAGTGGTATGGTCATCTTGACTACTCCTATTGTACACTAGAAAGTGTGTCACACTCTAAACCCTTCTATCCAAATGCTTCCATGAGTTTGGAATGCTTGGATGCCAGCTTAGAGCTCCCTATCCACAGAGTGCAAGAGAGTATATTTCAAGAATAAGAAGGCTCTCAGATGAGCCTTAGAGATACTCTTCTTGCTAGTAAACCATGCAATGGGAGGTTCCAAAGACAAGATGCAAGAATGCAAATGTCCCAAGGAGTTCCTCAAGAATGCAATGCAAATGAAGATTAAGCTAGAATGAGATGCAAAGTGGAGCTATGCTAAAACATGTATGAGAATGTTACAATACCATTATTAAGCTATGTGAGATTAAGCTACATGTAAAAATGAAAGTTAAGCTAAGCTAGAATGCCATGATGCCATGGATGAGAGAATGCAGACAAAAAATAGAAGTTCTCCACAAAGCTCCAAAGAAACCTGTTAGAAAACCTGCAGCATAACAATATTCAAAATGAGGATGGATTGAGGGGGAAAGCTCTCTCCCTTTTAAAGATGCATGGATGGTAGGGATCAAGATGAAGATGGTGGATGATCAATAATGGAATTCAAAAAGAGGAGTGATCCATGTGTACACACAAGTCAACCAATAGAATATAAGTTGACTTGTCATATAAGACAAAAGTCACAAAGCCTTTTCTTTTAATTGCAAAATAGAAAAAGGACTTTAAGTGTGCACTTTAAGTGGGTTAGAAGAATGGGGTGTTTTATTTAATTAAAAGGGGACATGTTCTTTTAATCAAATAATGAACTTAGGATAGCATAGTCAAACTATAGGTTATAATCAAATAAATTAATTATTAGCAATTTGGTCCAGATAAATGATTAAATTAATTTAGCCAAAATGCTAAAAAGGGGGCTAATAATTTGGATGACCATTTTTAGGTGATTAGATTTGCCCCTCTTTGACTAATGCGTGATCAATCTGGGAACACATTATGTCAAAGAAAATTGAAGCCAAGTAGGCTATGATAGATATAGATATCTGAATCCAAAGAATGAAATGCAAAAATAGATAGCAAGTCCTGAATGCACAGCCTGATAGCGGCAGTACTGAACATTAGGAAGATGATGTTAGGATCTGAAAAAAATTCTAACATCTAGCAAAGAAAATAGATCGAGAGCAAGTGATAAAGTCAAACAAATGCTCCTAAGAAATAGATAGCTATAACAATTAGCAATAGAGCATTTTTGCCCCCTCGGGATCGAAATCGAAATGAGGTAAGAGGAAGCAAAAAGTAGATAGACATGAGAAAATCAAGATATAGCAATGTCTGATATGATAGATAAATGATTAGAACCCAAGAATGACTATAAGAAACTGATAAAATGCCCCAGTTTGACTAGAGTTGACCTTGAAGGATATAGCATAAAAATTAGGTCAAAATGAGTAGAAAAGTGATTTTAGACATGAAACAGTGAATTGAAGTAGATATAAAGAAATGAAGATGCCTCAATGATGATTCAGAGATTAGACCTTAAAAGGTTAGCTAACTGCTCAGAAGAAAGTAGAATTTTAAAAGACAATTTTGACCATCAAGATGAACTCAAATTTGGATTTCGATCCCAAAAATGAATCTAGGACATTGAAATTATTTTAGAGGTCAAAACTTTATATAATGTGATGATAAGATAGAAAAGAGATGAAGTGAAAGATTAAGAAGGTGAAAAGACATGAACAAGAAGAAAGTAAAGAAATATATGAAAGGAGTTAGCTGATATGTCCACAAAAAGATGAAGTGAGAGCTCTCCCCATATGCAAGAATGCAAGACTAAGCTAGAAAATGAACCTAAAATGCAAGCTAATATGAAAAGTGGTTTACCAGAAAGAAGTGCATAACATTTAGACTCTTAATTTCATCATTGAGCATTTATTAGGGACATCATGAGATCATACAACCATCACTAGTATAACTATGAGGATATGAATATGATCGATATCAGATAGGTATGTGGAAATCCAATCTAAGCATCAGAGACATGTAAGTCAAGATAACTACGTGATTAGAATCCCTAAGTTTAATTTATCAAGATTACACTTGTATCAAGGCATAAGCACCAGGATAAACCCCAAGTGCGGTCTTGCAAAACAGTCAAGGATGATACATTTGTAAGTCAAAATGTTGAATAGGTCAAGCATAAATGCTTACAACACTATAGACAAACAAAGTATACCCACAAGTAGAAATCAAGAAAACATGTCCCATGCCCCCAGTCTTCTAGTCAATGACATCTTCAAAAGACTATTAGGGCGGGAACACATGGCAAAGAAATCATCATAGACAGCACACAAAGTAGATAAAAATTAGCATAGCTCAGTCATTTAAGTGTTAAAGTGTGTGTGTGTGTAAGTCACTTGGCAATTTCTTCAAGACTTGATTCTGATAGTGAGAAATATCGCGACATCGGAGACTATAGGTAAACTATCTGAAAAGTGTTGAAAAACACTTGATGTCAAAGTGGGAGAAGTGTTGAGAAACACCATTTTGTGAGTTGTCCAAGAAACCCTAATGCACAAGAATATCTCAATAGGCTAAGCAGTTGTGCCCCCAAGACGAGGACAAGAAACAATTCCAAGCTAGGAAATGTGTAGCAAAATAGGTGATTGAGACTGATAGACAGAGGTGCAAGGGTCTCAAGTAGCACCTGTTTCCAAATTTTCACCACTTGACAGATTTTTTTAGGACTTTTTTCAATTTTTTGTATTTTTGTATTTTTGATTTTTTTGGTGATACATCAAAGTGCCTATTGCTAGGTTTTCACTAAGATGATCATTTTTTCAGGGCATTTTCTGATTCTTAGGATTTTTTCAGCATCATATATGATTTTTTGGATTTTTTAGAAAGTTTTAGAGATCACTAGTTCTCAAGCAAGATCACATCATTTTCTTCCAATGTCTAGCAAGGTGTAGGACATGATGGAGCAGAAAGTTGGTGGATCGACAAAGATGGATAAGAAAGGAGTATGAAGCAAGTGAAAGTGATCCTCAAGGACGCACTCCTCAAGAGTACCCAAGCTAGGGAAAGATAGCCATATAAAGTAGGTCTTGGATAAGCAATGGAAGTAATGAGAAAGATAGTGTGTAGGATAAGCAGTGAAGCAAACAAGTGTGATAGCATGAAGCGTATAGTCCAAAAGAGTAGCCATGTCAAGAGACCTATGAGAACCATGTTTCATTTATTATGATCAAGACCAAGGGGTCAACTAGATAGTATAGCAATGGGATAGAGCAATAAGAATAAAGCTCAAGATAGAGGCTATGAGTGAATGGGAGAGCATAATAGAAAATTTGGAGGATAAGATAGCCAATATGCAAAGATAGCTCAACATTGTCAAGATCAAAGAGAGAAGAGGGGATAGATGGATGATGAAAGAATTACGCATGATGCCTGTTTGCCAGGTTTTCATCATGGTACTTATCCAAGGTACCACAAGATGTAGTTTTCACCATAGGATGCATTTATTTCTCTTTACTTTTGCTACCAAGGTGCCACAAGAAGTGGTTTTCACCAAGGCACTTTTTTTTTTTTTGCTTTTTTTTCTTTTTCTATTTTTTTTCTTTTCTTTTCTTTTTGAACTTTTAGAAAGAGTTCAAGCTATTTGTAGATAGTGCTCCTATAGAAAAGATAAGTCATGATAAGCCGAGACCATAGACTGGTATGCTCAAAGATGTTGATAGGGTGATGAAAGGGAAATGGTAGTAGGAAGAATATATGGAGGATAAGAGTTCATGTATAGAAAGGAGGTGTAAGCTTTAGAGGATTTCACATGGGTAGCTAAAATATTGGACAAGATCAACATTGACACACACCTTGAAGGGTATTGGAATGATGGAGGAATCATGGATGAAGTAGCTTGAGGTTTAGATGTATGAGGTGGTAGAAGAGATTTGGAAAAAAGTGGAGTGGAAGGCTTTGCAATATTTTTAGAAATATTTTTGGAAGAAGATGGAATGGAAGCCTTTGGAAGCTTGAATGTCAACTTTGAAGTATTTTCAATATTCAATTCTTTTAAAAGAGACTTGGGAATCCACATAGCTTTAGATTTTCCTCGTTCTTTGGGTGCTTGAGAGTGCCTTTGTATAATGATGGATTTAGGAACCCATATTTTCTTTGGTTTAGCTCTTTGAGTAGTGGACCTTTGCGGTCTCTTTTGTGCATTCTCCTTTGTAGCATTCACATGTCAATTAGATGGGACATAGTGATCTTTCTTTTTCAATGGATTCTTATGTTTATTCTCACTTCAAAAGGACTTGGGATTTGTGGATGAATAAGGCTGATATGACTGGTTTAGATGGATAGATGGGTGAAAAGTCATCAAGGATGAGTTTCTTTGTTGATTTTGAGGTATTATAGGAGAGCTAGGGAATGAGCTAGGAGTGAATATAGGAGATGGAGGGACATAAGGCCCCAATATGGATGGAAGGTTTGAATGCTTTAGCTTAGATTGATAAGGACCAAGGATAGATTTAGAAGATGCAAAGGGATAGTGGGAAGGGATATCAACATCTTTAGAGTGAGCAACATGGTCAAAGCCATCAATAGAATCATGAGTACCTTTGATAGGAACAACATTTTTAATAGTAGAACTTGAAGCTTGAGCATAATTTTGAAGTGGATATGGAGAAGTAGAACATGAGGGGATGCTTTGATCTTGACAAGTAGCTTTGGATAGCATATGAAGAGAACTTTTCTCATAATTTTCAGTAAGCTCAAGGGAGATAATGGAAGTGGTATCTTCATCATACCTAGGAGGTGGACAAGTTATAGGATATGGAGGGGAAAAATCTTGAAAGAGATGAAAGGGTGCTTGATCTTGATCTTTCTTGACATTTATAGCTTTTTCTTTTTGAGATTCCTCTTGACATGGAGCCACTTCTAAGGACAAGAGAGAATGAAGAGTGAATGGAGTAGTGCTTGGATTAGGCATAGTAGTGCATGAAGGTTGAGGATGTTTAGGATTAGTAGCATGGAAAAGGTTTGCAGCCAAGTGAAGGTTAGCTTGAGTTTCTTTTAGAGATAGCCCTTGAGGATACGCGTAGTCAATGTGGAAAGCATCAGATTCTTTATTTGATGGAGGCATGTTGGAAAGATTTGAAGTGTTGGGAGATGCATGAGTGTTGGAAGAAGTGGAAGATGTAATAGAGCTGCTACTAGACATAGGTTCATTAATGTAATCTTGCTCAAGAGAAGTATCTTCACGACATGAGTCACTAGAGGTTCCAATAATTCCATTATCAATAAGATCTTGGATTTTATGTTTTATCTCAATGCAATCTGAAGTACTATTCTCATTATGTTGATGATAAGCACAATAGATATTCAAGAATGGGTTTTCATATGAGCTAGACTTAGGTAACATGATGATCTTATTGCCAAGAAGTTTTTGCAAAGTGTCATCATAAGAATCTTCCAAGGGAGCAAAAGTTCTATTAGAAGTATGTCTAGAGTCCTTTTCTTGTTTCTCAAATGAATGGTATGCATCCATGTCTTCATCATTAGCTTGGTCAAAGATAGGTCCATCATGAAATTTTAGCATAGGCTCAAAGGAGGTATCACTTGCTTGTTCTCTAAAGAGGTCTTTAGATCTAGAAGATGAAGACATTTGATGTCTTGAAGTAGAGCATGTAGACCTAGAAGAAGAGGATGACCTCAAAGAAGGTGACTTACATGCATGTAAAGAACTTAAGGAAGATTCAAGTAATGATGCAATCTTCTCCTCTAACCTTTTCTCAAGTTTAGACTTCATTTTTGTCATCTGCTTAGAGAAATGAAGGTAAGAAAGATCATTCGTCTCTTCTAGTTCTTTGTATTGTGCATGTAGATCTTGAAACTCTTTAGTGACATGGAGGATATCATGATCATCTAGATTCAGTTGAAGTTTGGTAGCACAAGGTTTAGATCCCATAGTTTTAGATGCAAAGCCAAGCATAAAAGAGCCTAGAAGATAACTTGATGTTGAAACTATAGGAGGTAGAGTGTTCACTTGCCAAGATAGTAGAGAGAGATTAAAGTGACTTGTCAAACAATATGTCCAAGAAACTTACGACATGAATGACTCAAGTCAATAGCTAGGAAAGATGCCCAAATAGCCAAATTAATAGAGCAACCAGGGTGACAAGTGAACAACTTTCCCAACCCAAGAGTGTAGTCAAGAAATCAAGGTAACCATTTCAGCAAAAAGATAACTAGCAAGTGGACATAGACCATGAAGATAGAAAGACCAAGAGCGCTAAGACCAAACAACCACTTTAAGCATGTTCAAAAACTAGAGATAGAAAATCAAAGTCAAATGATGAGACTCCCCTTAGCAAGCAACACAAGAAAAATATTAAGACTTGATGCTTTGACTTGGTTGACAAAGTTTGACAATAGTTGATAGCATAGCAAGTTTGATGTTCAAAAATAATTTATTTCCAAGCAAGATAGTGACACATGGAGTAGTCTTCAAACAATCATGCAAGGGACAAAACAACCTTGCATGATACAAGCATATGTGAGGTCTTAAAAGAAATCCCTAGAACTATCGTCATATGTATGTTCAAAAGATTTTCATAGGTCTAGCACATTCAAGAACACATCAAGCAATATCTACCTAGGAGTCATGGTTCATTACTCAACAACTTGGCCCACACTTGATGCTCCTTTGCCTCACACCAAGTGGTTTCCCACAAGAGATATTGGCTTTTTCATGGAAGTGCCATAAGCACAACCAAGGGAACACATATGGTGAGTGTAAAATCTTGGGGTGATCCGGGTAGTCCACTAGGATCAATCCTTGCACCAAGAAGTTGAGCGGCTAAAAAGGGTAGTTACTAACTTAAGGTTTTTAGATCAGGCTTCCGTTCATAGTGTTCCTCTTGCTCCCAATTATGGGACACCTCACCTTGCGATGAGTAACCAATCTTGCGATCACAAGAGTACCTTAAGCATTCTTGCCTAGTGATCTCCCTATGGTTGAAATCCCATAAGTGATCACACTAGGCAAAGATAAACACTACGTCTACCAAGGTTTTGTGTCCTTGATAGCTTTGAGTTTATAGTGGGTTGGAAGAGTCGGGTAATTTTCTTGTCCCCACTTGGGTCATTCCTCTCAGGTTGTCCGAGAGCAGACCCTCTAAAGGATTCTAAACTACACAAAGAGTGGATCAACTTTTGGAAGTCAAGATTTCTTATTCACCACAAGGGTGAAGAGCATACTCTCCTATTCTAATTGTTTTCTCCAAAACACGCCAAGAAGATTTAGTTGCCTCTTACTCTTGAAACCAAATGGTAAGTCAAGATTTCTGATTCACCACAAGGGTGAAGAGCATACTCTCCTATCACCAAAAGATCCCAATTGTATTTTTTAATGTGCCCAAAAATAAAAAAAATTAGTATGTGTCACACATGTAAAAGTAAAGAACAAGTAAAATTGGGTTTTTATGCATTGGGCAGCCCTGCAAAAAATTGTTAGTAGCTCTTGTGCATTTGAAGCTTTGACATTCGTTCTTTTTATGCAATGTTTTAATTTTTTTCATAAGGATGGCAACCTGTAATCACAACTTGTTAGAACCACAAGTTAGTTTGAAATAACATACAAATATGAAATAAAAAGTGGTTATTTGCCTCAAAAATCCAATTTATCTTCCAACCAAGTGCATGCAAAGAAAGTGCAAGTTAATCACAAATGCTCTCATTTTTACTCTTTGATTTTGATCTAGTCAACAAGATTGGACTTGTTTGCTATGATTTCAGATTCAAAAATAGAAATTAAAAGAAGATACCCCTACTAAAAATTAGAGAGCTTTCCAAAAATGTAAAAAATTCAAAAAAATCTCTTCATTTGCTCCCTAGAGATTGATTTTGTCAAAATAGACTAGATTTATCAAATCGAGTTTTTGATCTCTAATATGACCTCAAAAGTCAAAACACAAAGAGAGTACCCCTCTTAGAATTCAAAAAGATTTCTAAAAATGTATATTTTTCTCAAAAATGCACTGATTTGTGATCAAAAATAGATTTTTATGAAAAAAAAAGAAAAAATCATAACTCTCGAAAATCATGTCAAAATGCTTTGAACATTGGACTAAGATATTTTGAACACATACCCAACATGTAAAAAAAAATTCACAACCAAACTCAAAGTGGTTTAAAAGATATGATCAAATCTTTAAACCAACTAAGTTTTTGGCCTTCAAACCAATCTACTTATGGGTTGGCCTTAAAACCAAAGTGATAATTCTAAAAAAGCACTTGATTATATCCAATATGCTGCTGTAAAAAACTAAAGATAAGAAATGAAAGAAAATGGAGCCAGAACTTGATTCAAGCCCCACGGTGGGCACCAAAAATTTACACTAGAAAGTGTGTCACACTCTAAACCCTTCTATCCAAATGATTCCATGAGTTTGGAATGCTTGGATGTCGGCTTAGAGCTCCCTATCCATGGAGTGCAAGAGAGTATATTTCAAGAATAAGAAGATTCTTAGATGAGCCTTAGAGATACTCTTCTTGTTAGTAAACCATGCAATGGGAGGTTCCAAAGACAAGATGCAAGAATGCAAATGTCCCAAGGAGTTCCTCAAGAATGCAATGCAAATGAAGATTAAGCTAGAATGAGATGCAAAGTGGAGCTATGCTAAAACATGTATGAGAATGTTATAATACCATTATTAAGCTATGTGAGATTAAGCTACATGTAAAAATGAAAGCTAAGCTAAGCTAGAATGCCATGATGTCATGGATGAGAGAATGTAGACAAGAAATAGAAGTTCTCCACAAAGCTCCAAAGAAACCTGTTAGAAAACCTGCAGCATAACAATATTCAAAATGAGGATGGGTTGAGGGGGAAAGCTCTCTCCCTTTTAAAGATGTATGGATGGTAGAGATCAAGATGAAGATGGTGGATGATCAATGGTGGAATTCAAAAAGAGGAGTGATCCATGTGCACACACAAGTCAACCAATAGAATATAAGTTGACTTGTCATATAAGACAAAAGTCACAAAGCCTTTTTTTTTAATTGCAAAATTGAACAAGGACTTTATGTCTGCACTTTAAGTGGGTTAGAAGAATGGGGTGTTTTATTTAATTAAAAGGGGACATGTTCTTTTAATCAAATAATGAACTTAGGATAGCATAGTCAAACTATAGGTTATAATCAAATAAATTGATTATTAGCAATTTGGTCTAGATAAATGATTAAATTAATTTAGCCAAAATGCTAAAAAGGGGGCTAATAGTCTACATGACTATTTTTAGGTTATTAAACCTATCTTCAACAACTTTGCACATACCAAATGCTCAAAGGTCTACCTCAAATCAACTTTTCTAAGGGTGAATGTTCAACAGATTCAGTGGATATGCATCCAGAAGGGAAGTTACAGAGAGGGAAGTCTTCTAGAGCAATAGGTGTTCTACAAATGGTTCACATGGTATTATTAGGTCCTTTTGCATTCAACCAAGGTCGCTACATACTCACCTTAGTTGATGACTTTTCAAGGTTCACTTGGGTCTACTTTCTGCATAACAAGAATGAAGTGTTGGACAAATTTTTAGACTTCAAAACTCATGTAGAAAAAAAATCCAGAAAGGCCATCAAAGTAATTTGAATGGACAATAGAAACATGGATGTGAATAGAAGACTTAAGGACTTTTGCAGACATGAGGACATTGATCTTCAGACTCCACTAGCATTCAGTCCACATAAGATAGATGTTGCAGCTTTGAGGATTCACACTCTTAAGCCTATGGCAAGTTGCATGATTCATGCGAAGTCTCAAGATCCATCATTAGAAGTAAAAGCAATCTCCAGTGCCACTCACATTCTTAATCATTCTCCTCATCCAATCTTAGATGGAAAAACTCCTTTTGAGGCATGGTGCAGTAGAAAACCTATTGTGACACACTTCAAAGTCTTTGTTTGTCCTGCATGGGCAAAGCTATCTTCTAGGGGATGCAAGGCATAGTCATCTTAGCCTTGTACTTTCATTGGTTATGAAGACAGTGTGAAGGCATATAGACTTCTAGATCTTGAGACACATTAGATATTTTTGGAGAAGGATGTACATTTTGAGGAAAGTTCACCCAGCTTGTCCTCTACTCCTCTCTGTACATCATACTATGTGGATACTGATAGTGATTTCAGCGATAGTGCTTCAACAAATTCATACATGCGGAGTTCTATTGATAGATACAGTGAGAGGTCACTTCATTAGTTCAGTTCACATGCATACATCACCACAGTGATAGGTCCAGAATAGTAGGGTACATCTAGTCTTCCAAATACAAGTTCAGTGATAGATTTGGGGGATAGTATTCATGATCTGCCTCTTCTTCTTGATGCAAAATTACCTTCTTCAATTGTCATGAGGGCTCCATCAGACTCTCTTTTTTATTCTCTACATGATCGATCCTCACAGGTTGAAGTGATTGTGGATACTTATGATCAGCAGTTGCAGCAGGGTTCTTCATCAGTTGCAGAGACAGACAGTTCTTTGGGATAGGTTTTTCAGTTAGTTGAGTAGATTTTAGAGACATTAATTATCCATGGGATTCTTTCCACACACAGTGGAAGTGTCTCATTTGTACCCTTGGTATTGTTTCTTCCAAAGGGGAGGAACACCATTCTCCGGTCTTGGATCAACTTCTTCATTGGAGCATTCACTATTTGACATTCTTCTTTTGGGGGGGGAGCCCATCCTACCTCTCTACTTCTTCTCATTATTCTCTTATGTATATATTGGATGTATGTCGTAATGGGGGGGTCTTGATTACTCCATCCATCGATGCATCTTTCTTTATCTCTCTTTTTGGGGGAGGGTTTTCCCATGTGGTTTTCCCTCTTTCCCCACTTTATGGAAGATTGCATATCATTATGTACATGGGTACCTAATATGGCCTAGTAGTTGGGACCCATAGTGCATTTCATCCTATATTTCATAAGCTTAAGGGAATTCCCCTAACTTGCACTTAAGGGGGGGTGTTCATGTAAATAAGTATTTACTTATTAAACTTACTTAAGTTTTACTTAGGTTAATGCATTATTTAATTATTTTGCATTGTTTTATTATTATTTTAGATGAGACACTTAGGAGTTTTTGTACTCTCATTGAGTTATGCAACTCTAATTATGCACATGATGTCTACAACACAAGAGTATGCATCATTCACTGAGTTGTCATGATGACAACATAGTTATCCACACTCCTCATTTAGCACATGTTGTCTACACCACTAATTTGTGTGCTACACCATTGTAGGCTTATCCTCACATCATCGCACTTAATCTCGTGCTCAATGGAGGATAACCCATATCTATTGGATATGTGCCTGGTTGTATGACATATCATGATGCTAACTTTTATACATTCTAGAAGCTCTCTTGAAGCCTTTATATTCAGGCACTCCTAGTGTACTCTCAACTAGTTATTGAGTGAATATCATCATTCTGATCATACTCTATCTATTTTGGTCTACTATGTGCTTGTGTTGAGTTCTTTAGTTCTTGGGTAAATTCTAGCCTAAGCCAAATTCTTACACTAAGCAAAGGAGGGACCTAAAAACAAAGGCCTTAAAGTATGTAATTCACGATGATGCCTTCTATAAGAAAGCTATTGATCGTAAATTTTTAAGATGTGTTGATAAGGAGTAGTAGGAGAAGATTTTAAATTCTTTTAATAATGAGCCATGTGGAGGACACTTCTCTTCTACTGCTACTGCATTCAAAATCTTATGGCAATGCTACTATTGGCCTGTTATGTTTAAATATGCATATAAGTGGGTTGCTAATTGTGAAAAATGTAAGATGTTTACTAGTAAACCTCAACTTGTGCTACCTTACCTCTTAAGCTAGTAGTGATTGTAGCTCCTTTCCATCAAAAGGGTTTGGATTTTATAGGCCCAATCAATCCTCTTTCTAGAAAAGGACATTCTTATATCCTAACTACCATGGATTATTTCAGTAAATGGGTAAAAGCCAAGCCAATGAAGAAGACTTCATCAAAAGTGCTATGCGAGTTTCTCAAAGAACATATATTGATCAGGTTTGGAGTTCCTATGAAATTGATAATGGATAGTGCATCTAACTTTTCTTCCTCATAAATCATTGAGTTTTGTTATGAAAATGGTATTCAACTTGGTCATTTATCTGATTATTTTCCTCAAGGAAACAAATAGGCTAAATCTAGTAATAAGAATCTAATTAATATCTTGAAGAAATTGGTCTCAGATAATCAAAAAATTTGGTACAAGAAGATACATGATTCTTTATGGGTTGATAGAACCACACCTAAAAGAGCCATTAGTATCTCACGAGTTAGCTTATGGAGTGGAAGCTAATTTTCCATTGCCTCTAGATCTTGCTACATGTAAATTGAAGACTGTGATTGAAGAAGATGTTTTCAAAGATGGATTAGAAAAGAGGATTTTGTATCTCACCAAGTTGTAGGAAGAAAGGGAAGAAATGGTTGATAGAATTATTGAACACCAAGGAAGAGTCAAAAATTTATTTAATAAAATAGCAAGACCAAGGAAATTTTTGGAAGGTGATTTGGTCCTGCTGTAGGATAAGAGACATGAACTAAGAGCAATGCATACCAAGTTTTACTCTTTGTGGAAAGGGTCATTCTAGATCATACAAGTGAACCAGAACAACTCTTTCAAGATATCATATCCCACTGGAGAAACCCTACCATGTTCTTATAATGGGAAGTTTTTGAAGTTGTATCAAATGCAAAGTTGAAAGCAAGTAACCCCTACATAGTAGCTAGTTAGGTAGGTTTTCTTTCATGAATTTTTTTTTATCTTAGTTGCTTATTTTCTTAGTTGGTTTTTTATGCTTTCTTTACTTTGTTCTTTTTGGTTGCCAAGTTCTCACCTTGTTGTGTGGAACTAGAGATTGCTAGGATTCTTCCAAGCATTGTTATGCTTGAATCCCCAAACTAAGCCAACTATTGCCAAATTTTTAGTTCATTCCTTCTTGCTTTAGGTTTGAGTCAAGTTAATGTGTCAATTTCTTGAGTCTAATTCTAGAATGCCCATAGGATGATCTCTCTTCTCATCTTCCCCTTGAGATAACCTAATGTAGGAAATCATTGCGAGCAATGCACGAGTTAAAAGGCTAGGTGATTAGGTTTTGGAGGGTTTTTTCATGTGTTCCCTTGATAAGAAGATGGTCTAGATACTTTATTGATCCATCATTCCCCATTATTAATCATGTTGAAGGTGAAGATATGCATTGTGTTATAGTTTTCATGTAAGATATCACAGTGATCAGGCTTAGAATGTAGAGAAATTGATTTGTATCAAGCAATTATGTGGATGAGTGGAAAATTCAATCAATAAAAGGAGAAAATGTGATTGGTTAGTTGAAAGTAAATTACCTTTGAAGATAGATTCTTGGTCATTAGATGAAGATCAGATCAAGGGTGTGTGCAAAGTCGCTAGCCAAGACACATTCAATATATTTTAAGTTGTGACCTAGCTAATGCAATAACTGTTAGTCCTAAATAATTATCGCAAGGTCACACACAGTTAAAGCTTACTTGAAGTTAAGGTAGTGAAAAAGTGAAAGTGTATAAATCCCATGATAGTAGGGTCACAAGAAGGTTAAGTTAATCAAAATTCAAGTCCACGAAGGAACAAAAATAGAAGAATCACATGGTCACAGGTGATTAAAGCTAGCCCAAAGTTAAGATAGCGATAGTGTGAAAGCCATTGATTGCAAGGTCACAGGTAGTTGAGCAGAACCCAAGGTTAATGTTGTGAAGCAGTGACTACTATAGTCACATGATAGCAAAGGTTTAAGCTAACTCTCAAATTTGATCAGTGAAGCTGTGAAAAGTGATCTATATAGTTAAGTGTGAGGTGATGACAATGTTGCCTATGGTAAAACACTTAAAAGACTTTAAGTGGAAAAATTGTGAAAAGTAACTCAAGATCAACAATTTTGAACTGTCACATTGTTATGAGTGGGTAAAGATAACCTCGAGTCAACTCAGTGAAGCTACAAATGCCAAATATTTCCTAGTCATAGGAAGTTGAAGGTAACTTGAGGTTGATGTTGTAAAGGCACGACCATGTTAGTGTGCAGTTATTGCTAATTCATTGCGGTTAGTAGAATGGAGATAGGTCAAGATGTGAAATGGAGAATAAGAGGAATCACAAGGTCATAGGTTTAAAAGAATTCAAGATATTCTAGATTACAAAGCTGCAAAACAAGATAGTAGTTAGCTAGTGCATCATCATATTGAGTAAATACATCGTATGAAAAATGGTTGCAAAGGAGGAAAAAAGGGAAATAAGAAAGACTGCTAGGCTTAATCTCAATCATTGATCTAAGATTGATGGTTAGGTTTAAAAATTGGTGTGACCGTTGAAATATGAATTACATAGACTTGGTGCCAAACAAAAAAATATGAAGAAAACAAAGATTTTCATAGGATTCCTAAAGAAGCATGAAGATAAACAGTCACCATGTGTTTTCAGAAGTGCTATGGAGTTAAGATCATAGATGGGAAGATGCCACATGCTTATACCATAATGCAGATTAGATATTTTATGTCTTATTCCTATTCTTCTTTTTATTATGTGAATTTTTCTCTACCAGAATGGAGGGATCACAAAAAACTATGAATGTAATCTCTTTTGATAATAAAAAGGTTAGAAAACTTCATGGTGAATTGGCTCTGTAACTCCATTTACCTAATTTTCTTTCCATGTTTTGTTGCCCATAGATTAGTTCTACATTGAGAGCTAAAAGATGATTACATGTGATTCTGTGATTACCTCATGGATTCCATTATTTATAGTATAAGTAATTCCATTTACTTTTTCATGTGTGGTTCAGCTTCTCCTCTTGTTTATTTCATGGCATGTTAGAAGTTATTTCATTTGGAATTTAAGGGTAAATGTGGATGAATCTATTAATAACTTGTTGGATTCCATTTCATTCAAGACTGCTAGTTAAAGCAACTCCATTTTCCCTCATGTGCACCACTCCTTCCTTTCCTCTTTTGCATTTAGATAATTAATCTGCATTTATAATAGGAGTAAGAGTTCTAAATTCTCAAGATAACCTACTATAGTCATTACATTGGGTTTGATAATTTGTCCAAATCCATTTTTCTTAGTCTAAAAGTAATTTGGTTAGCCTTTACTACTCTCAAGTTAAGAGTTTATTCTGTCAAACTTCTAATCTGAAAAAAACATATTCATTGCACATCATTACAAGTCTTAAGGGAGTTGCACCTTATAATTCAAAGGACAATGATAGAACACATACATTGACCCTTTTTTTGGTAAAATCCTTTTGTCTCTCCAAAACACTGGGTATTAAAGAACAAGGTTATAAAATCTAATAGGAGAAAAAATTGTTAACCAACATGGTGATACCATATTTTCAACTGCCAATCTTGTATCATATGGGAAGTGGCCAATAATCATTAAGAGGGTTCAAATAT
This sequence comes from Cupressus sempervirens, assembly GCA_028749045.1. Classification (NCBI taxonomy): domain Eukaryota; kingdom Viridiplantae; phylum Streptophyta; class Pinopsida; order Cupressales; family Cupressaceae; genus Cupressus; species Cupressus sempervirens. The sequence continues at coordinate 993,236,877 of CM053792.1, forward strand.
CATGATTTTTTTAGTCATGTTTACTTCTTAATTGGCCTATTGAGGTTTTTAAGCATGTTCTTGTTATGTAGACTAACCTGAGTGTTGGTGGAGAATATGTGGATTGCATTGTCAAACAACTCTTGTTCAACTAATGTTATGTAGTTGGATGTGCATGTCATTAGTAGCTCCCAATCTACCTATGTTAGCTCTACATTGCATATGTTATGTAGAGCTTCTTGGAACATTCATTGTGGTGCCAAGTGTTCTTGTTGTCCAAAAAATTTGTCCAAATTGATCATTGTTCTAAACCTCTCTCATTGTAGCTTTTTTGTGGTATGCATTGTGTAGATGGGTTTATCCATTATAGGTGGTAGTTGTGCAAGGTCACCAACCAAGATTATAGAGATTCCTCCAAAACATAGATGTTGGTTACACGAGAATGCCTACTGAAGCCTACTTTATATTTTAAGTAATAGTTTTGGGTCAATCAAAATCATTCCATCAATGAGGACATATCTAGTGTTCTTTAATTCTTCCTAAAATGTTTCTTTAATTCTTCCTAAAATGTTGTTAACACTTCAGCTTGTAATGGTTTTAGTTCTTTGATTGGTATTTGCAATGTTGAGTGTATTGTTTTAGCATGAATGTTAAATGCAACTACACCTATTGTGGCCAGTGCAAGTACTCTTGATGTATATTGTGGATTGGTGGTATTAACAACATTTTAGATGTAATTGATTAAGTATGATTTTTTAGTGTTTTTTGTTCCTCAGATAATCATGTACAATGGTGTGTAGTTAGTGCTTTCTCTATGTTGGACAATTGTATGTAAGGCCAATTCTTGTTGTTTGATAATTCATAATTAGTGTTGTTTTCATATGGTGATGTGCTTTCAACCCATGGAGCTCTTTTGTGGCTATCCACAAACCTAGTTGCTATCTCACGAAGGTTTTGTGGCACTATATTTTGGTCCCATGATGTATTGTTGTCAAAATCATGTTTTCCAAGAATATCAAGTTCACTTGTACTAACACTATTTGTCAGTCCCATTTGTGATAAGAGATGTCACTCGCTAGTTTTTTGTGTGCTTTCATTTTTGATAATGTGTTCATCTTCATCACTTTTTGATGTTGTGAGTATTGGTGTGAGGCATTGGATGTGCCAGAAATTGTAATTTGCAACATTCATTTCTATCCAATTTGCATCAATTGTATCCTTTGTCAAGCCTATATCCTATTCAATGGTTTGGAAGTGCTTGTATAGAATAATCTCGATCCAACAAAATAATGCAAATTCTTCAGAGGCTCATTCTGGTACACTCATTAATCTAGCATATACATTGACTATAGCATCCACTAGTCATTGCTTTCACTTTCTTTTCTTATGCCTTGAAGAATAGGAATATGACTTGGCTGATTCCAATAATGTAATGACATCTAGTTTAGGTGGTCATTTTTTATATGTATAAATGTAGGTGTCTTGTATATTACTCTAGGAGGTGTTAGTGATTTTTGGACTACCAGGTACTCTAAAGCCAATATTAGGGTGCGCAAGATGAAAACAAACCTAAGGATTAGCTAGGTCCCATACTAAGCAAGATTAATCTCAGCTCTTTACCAACTTCAATAGAGTACACTAGACTCCCTACACTTTAGGATCTACAGGGCCAAGGTGGGTGCAGCTCAGGGATATGAATGTGATTGGTTATTTTGATTTTCTCTTCAAACAATTGCTCACTAATACTTCTTCATTCGAAACTGTCCCTTATAGCAAATAAAGTTCACAATTTCTTCTTAGATTTGCAACAAAATTTTTGATTACAATAGATAGTTATTGTATATGCTACTTTAGTATGTTAGAAACACTAAATTAAAACAATCAAAAAGCATTTGCATACTATTTTAACATAACTTCATGAGAGACAAAGGGAAGTCCTCAAATGAGAATATGAGCCATGGATAGGCTCTCTCAATGAGGATGATCACTTGATGTAGAGGTGTGTCTAATAGCTAAGATGGCTTGATTATATATGTATGCTCAAATGCTCAAATGGGCTTCAATGGAGGATTTTTGATAGATTTTCGTGAATGGATTTGATGTAAAAAATGGCTTCTCAAAATGGCATTATGGCTTTACTTTCTAGATTGTGTTGTTTTTGCAAAGGGGAAGGATCCAAATTATAGGCAAGAGGCTTGAGGGGTGGAGGGCTAAGATGGAAGGAAAGGAGAAAGCTTATGGAGGGTTCAGATTGAATGAGAGGAGAGCACATGGATTGTGCTTCTTTATAGCCAATCAAGGAGTGACACATGTCACAGGGTGAGAGGATGGAGGAAAGGGCAAGGATGAGTCAACAAAGGAGGCTCGAGGGATAATATCTTCATAAAGACCCTTCATAAGTGCTTTGTAAGAGCATTGAAGGAGAGTAAGAGATATTTGAGGGTCATTTATGTTGGAGGGTGAGGAATTTCGACTTGGGTTGGATTAGGAAGGTTTTAAGCTTGCTTAGGATTGTGCAAATGATTAGAGGATGGATTAGGATGGTTTAGGATTAGCTTAGGGATAGGCAAGTGGATGGCAATAAATGAGGTTGGGTGAAGGAGGAGATATTTGTTAAATTTGGCTTGGGTTAGCAAGTCTTAACCCATGTTTAGGAAATGTGACAAGGTTAGGAGGGGATTAGGATTAGGATTAAAGATAAGGATTGACATCTTCTAGAAGAGTCTAGGCTTTGGATGAGGATGAAGACTTTCTAGAAGAGTCTAGAACTTCCTAGGATGAGGATAAAAAAGGTTTTTTAGAAAATAAATAAAGTTTTATTTATTTCAAGGGTTTGGGTTGAGGAGATATTTATTGAAACATTTTTAATAAACATGAGGATTAATATTCAATCTTAATTAAATATTTTGAGTTCGGATTAGGGATAGGAAATGATGGGATTAGCCGTCAATCGAAATTAAAGAAGGATTAGAAGATTTTGGAAGAGGTTAGTGGTCTTAAAGAAATTGGCCAAGTTTTGGGCAAAAAATAAATTATTTATTTATTTTGGGATTTTCGGTCAATTTATTAATTAAATAATTAATAAATAAGGAAATAATGTTTGAATAAAATTTAAACATTTTTGGGAGGGATTCCTTAATTAAATATTTTTAATTAAGATAAAAGGATTTAATGGCATAAAAATAAATTAATTAATTAAATAATTAATTAATTAATAAATGATGATGTCATCAGGAAATTTTTTGAGAAAATAAAAATATTTTATTTTCTAAAAGATTTTTAGGTGTCTACATTTTTCCCCTCTTTGATGTGATGTCGCAAGTGGCATGGCATCAAAGATAAGAAAATAAGATGCCCAAGGCTAGAGCAGAAGAAGAGAGAATGGACTGCGAGATGCCCCTTCAAGAAGGCGACGGGAAGAGAAAGCGAGGCACGATAGCTTCTTGAAAAGTATAAGAATCTTGGAGGGTGGGAGGACAAAGAGTGGCTTAAGAGAAGAGGTTTATGGGAGAATGAGAAAGAGGAAAATCAGTGGCAAAAAAGTAAATAAGCTTAAGACTTTTAGGATTGGGGGCAGGATGAAGGAGCAGAGCACTATAAAAAGGAATCTAGGATAGGGAGATGGATGATGGGATGATAAAGCTGATGCAATAGGATTTCAATGAGCTAGATTGGCAAGAGATGGGTTTCGGAGATCCCTAGGACTAGGATTGTGGATCTCGAAAGATGAGGCTTGGTGGATTGATTTGATTGGTGGATCCTAAGACTAGGATTGTGGATCCCTAAAGCTAAGAGTGATGATTGATTCAAAGAGATACTGATGCATAAGCTAGGGTAGGAGAGACAGATGTTGGATATAGATGGGAAATAATGGAGATGAAGGGATTCCATTAAAGCCTTTTGAGCGGGGGGATACTTCAAAGAGAAGTACCACCATGTAGTTGAGCACTAGATTTGCTATAGGACTGTTGGTTAATTGCCAAGGTTACCAAGAACATCAAGGCCTTTTCACCAACTGTCCAGAGGACTGACTGACTTGACTCAAAAAAAACATGCAAGGATTGTCCTAGTAGCACACACAAATCTCAGAGGAAGCAGTGTGGAAATGACACTGGGTAACCCACAAGAAGAAAAGAAAAACAAACAAAAGACCTGATCAAAAACCTCACGCTCAGATTGCCCCATTCACAGTATACCAAGATATGGAAGATCGTGGCAACCTTGAGGAGGGAACAAAAAGATTTTTTGGAAAAGATACTTCAAGACCCAAAGGGAAGATTCCAAATCAAAAGAAAGAAAAAATCCAAAAGAGAACCATTTGCCAATGAGATGGGTAGGATGAGGTACTAACGGACCAAGATTAGACATTAGAAAAGCTATATCTTACAAGGATCTATCGGAGAGCACATAAGCTAATGGATTTGGATGAGTGAGGCGTCTAGCAAGCTGAACTAAGAATGATAACACTTTGGTGATAGGAGATCTAGCTAAAGGAGGCATTGGAATAGCTAACCAAGGGTTGTACAATGTGTGCAAGATGCTGATCAAGGATGAACTAACAAAAAAGCTAAATAGAGACAATGGTACTAAGCTAAAGAGGATGTATAAGCTGAAAAACCAAGATATGTTACAAATGTACAAGGTTGTTCATGTTTGGGTTTTGTGAGATGGAAATGTTTTAGAGAGTGTTGGATGGATAGTTGGATAATTTGATGGTTTTGTGAAAAGCTTAAGGAAAATGGGATTCTTTTTGTGCATGTGATAGGATACAAACTAGGATACAAGATTATTTACAAGTTGGAATATGGTACAAGTTTTGGACAAGATTTGGATATACAAGCTATGATACAAGGGATGATACAAGATTTACAAGGTATCATACAAGCTTTGATACAAGATTTACAAGTTGTACAAGAGGTATTTACAAGCTTCATTAGATGTTGGATATTTGGTTGGAACACCAAGGGAACAGGCAGGTATTTTATGGGATGGTGAGTGGATGGATGAGGGATAGGATAGTGATAGATAATGGATTAGTCTTAGTACACAAGGTACCTAAATTACCAGGTTTTCACCAAGGTACCTATCCAAGGTGCTTGAATTGCCAAGTTTTCACCATTGGATGCTTATTTCTCTTTACTACTTTTTTTTGTATTTTTCAAAATTTGGGTATACCAAGGATCTTCAAGCATAGAACTTCTTGAGATAAATGATGTTAGTAGAATCATTCAAGAGTTCTCCTTCTAGTGTAGATAGTTGATAGGCTCTGGAGCCAAAGGAGGCAGTGATAACATAAGGACCAAGCCATGTAGGTTCAAACTTGCCTTTCTTTTCTCGATTGACTTGGACTTTCATATTTTCTTTGAGGACCATGTTGCCTGGCTGAAAGTGTTGGGGAATCACCTTCTTATTGAAGTTCCTTTTGAGACAAGATTGATAGACTATGAGGTGATCATATGCATGTTGTCACTTCTTGTCTAGGAGATCTAGCTGGTTGATCCAAGCTACTCTATATTCTTCATCTGATATTTTCCCTCACAAAGATATGCGCAAGGAGGGAAGTTCAACCTCTATGGGTAGTACTACTTTGGCACCATAGACTAGGGAGTATGGAATTGTTCTTGTCGATGTATGGAAGGAGGTTCGATAGGCCCACAGGGCTGGATTTATTTGTAGATGCCAATTGCAACCGGAATCATTGACAACTTTCTTTAGGATTTTGAGGAGGGTTTTGTTGGTTGCCTCTGCCTGGCCATTACCTTGTGGGAAATATGGGATAGAAAAGTGGTGATGGATGTGGAGGGAAGTACATAATTCTTCCATGTTCAAATTTTCAAAGTTACCTCTGTGGTCGGTGAAGATGGTGGATGGGATTCCAAATTGGAAAACAATGTGGTACAAGATGAACTTGGAGACCTGAACTCCTGTAGCTGAGACTAGGGGGACTGCTTCCACCCATTTATTGAAATAGTCTATAGCTATTATTATCTATTTATGTCCATCAAATGAGAGAGGTGTGATAGTTCCAACTAGATCAAGGTCTCAACATGCAAAGGGCCAAGGTGGTGCAATAGGCTGTAGATCTTGTGTCGGAGTGTGCACAAGATTGGCGTGTTGTTGACATGGGAGACATTTTCTAACAAAGTCACAGGAGTCTTCTTTGATGGTAGGCCAATAGTAGCCTAATCTAAGGATTTGTCGCACTAGGACAATACCACTCATGTGCGCACTGCAAAGTTCAGAGTGTACTTCCTTTAACGCCATTGCGGCCTTGTTTTGGTCTAAACACCTAGAGAGAGTATCATGATAACCCCGACGATATAGGGTATTTTCTATGATGACATAGTGGGATGATTTTCGGATGAGGTTTTGGCATTGGGTTCATGTGAGGTGAGGGGATATGATGCCATCTTTAAGGTAAGCATTGATTTCATGGTACCAAGGGAATTGAGGACGAACCAAGATACAAACACGATTTGAATCCTCATTTGCATAGGCAGGTGTGAGGAGCTACTCAACTAAAAACTCATACTGCGTAGCCACTTGGGGAATTTCCAAGAGCAAGCCGATAGTAGCCATAGCATCCACTGCTTTCTTTTGCATTCAAGGCACTTATATAAACTGAAGCTTTGTAAAATGTTGGGTTAGCTGTCAACTAGCTCTTTGTAGGGTAATAGCTTTTCATCTTTGGTTTGATATTCATTTAGGACTTGCTTGATGATGAGCTGAGAATCGCCAAAGATTTGTAACTCAGTGATGTTCCATTCTGTGGCTATCTTTAATCTTGCTATGAGAGCCTCATATTCAGAAATATTGTTGGTGCTAGGGAATTGTAGCTTAAAAGCTTTTGGAATGTAATCTCCTTGAGGTATGACCAACAATATTCCTACCCCTGATCCATGAGATGTGTATGAGCCATCAAAATAAATTTTCCATGGGGGTTGTTCTTCAATTAGATAGATATGTTCATCTAGAAATTATGTGATCAAAGGATATGTATCTACTAGAGGTGCATCAGCTAGGTGATCTGCTATAGCTTTCCCTTTGATTGCCTTTTTGTCCACATACTGGATGTCAAATTCACTGAGCATAACCCATTTGGCCAAACAGCCTATAAGTGTTGTTCTAGAGAGCATATACTTGAGAGGATCAATTTTAGATACTAGCTAGACAGTATGACTTAGCATGTAGTGGTGAAGCTTTTGAGTTGAGAAAACAACTGCCAAACAAGCTTTTTGTATAGGAGTGTAATTGAATTCATAACCAACTAGGGTTCTACTAATATGGTAGATGGCTCTTTCTCTACCGTAGTCATCGTGTTGTGCTGGAAGTGCCCCTAGAGCAATAGGCATTGCTGATATGTACAAGATGAAGGGACGACCAGGAACTGGTGGAACCAAGATAGGGGGATTGGCGAGATATTGATTGAGCTGATCGAAGCTGTGTTGACATAAAGAATCCCACTTGAAGTTCTCATCTTTCTTTAGTAGATGTCCAAATGGCGTACACTTATATACAAGTTGGGAGATGAAGCACTAGATGGATTGAAGCTTTCCCTGAAGAGTACAATTCTATCACAGTGTTTGGGGAGGAGGCATGTCTAAGATAGCTTTCACCTTCTTGGGGTCGATCTCTATATGTCATTTAGAAACTATAAAGCCTAGAAGCTTGCCAAATGTGACCCCAAAGACACATTTCTTGGGATTCAGCATGAAATGATATTTGGCTAACCTATCAAAGACCTTCTCCAGGTCAGCAAGATGATAGATGAAGGTGTGAGATTTAACCAAGATGTCATCCACATAATCCTCCAAAATGCTATGGATAAGATCATGGAAAATGGCTATCATAGCTCTTTGATAGGTAGCTCCAGCATTCTTTAGGCCAAAAGGAATCATGTTGTAGCAAAAGGTTCCCTAAGGGGTAGTGAATGATGTCTTATGTTGATCCTCTTTTGCAATCTTGATTTGATTATACCCAAAAAATCCATCCATGAGGAATAGAATTTCATGTCCTTCTATAAGGTCTACAATCATATCTATCTTTGGTAAGGGAAAATCATCTTTTGGACAAGCCTTGTTAAGATCTCTGAAATCAATGTAGATTCTGATGTCACCAGAAGGCTTAGTGATGGGGACCATGTTGGAGATCCATTCTGAGTAGTCGATAGATCAGATAACCTTAGCAGCTAACATTCTTTCTAATTTAGCTTTGACTAGTAATGCCACCTTGGGGTGCATTTTTCTAAGCTTTTGTCTGATGGGCCTGATCTTTAGATCGACTACAAGATGATGAACTACAAGCTTTGGATCAAGTCCTGGCATGTCCTGATATGATCATGCAAATTGGCCAATGTTCTCTCTTAAGACCTCAAAGAGGAGATCAACTTGGTCTTGCAATAGGGATGCAGCAATGTGAACAAGTCTGGGGATCTCTAAAGAACCAATGTTCACTTCTCTAGTATCCTCAATTAGAATAGAAGACACCTCTGGTCGATTATCTTGAGGAGGCAATGCTAAATCCTCATGTTCTAGTTGTGACTCTTAATTTTCTTGTTGAGGGGCTCTCTTCACTGCCTAAGCTAGTCTCGAATTCACCTTAGTTCCAATTTGGGGTGTATCGAAACTAGGTTGGGGATTTTCTCCAAAATACCCCTTGAGATCTAGCTTATAGATATAGGCAAAATCTGGCTTTATTTTCTTGTGAGGAGTTTTGGCTCCCATGAATGTTAGAAGCACTTCCTTTAATGTGAACTCATCAATGTGTATGATGCTTGGTTGGTCCCAATCTATGAATTCAGGGTGAGCGAGTGGTAGGTCGATGAAATGGATGGATAGTTCTTGGAGAATAGAGTCTCCTAGGTAGATTTGGTCTAGGATATCATCGTAGGCTCTCTTTTCAACTTCTTTCAAAATGTCTTTGATTTCTACAAGGTCATGGTGGATGTTCAAAAAAGCATGACCATCCATATTGGTGCCCCCAGTTGTGGGTATGCCAAAGCCTAGACCTAACTTCTTTTCCCATTTGTGTGCTTCGATGGGACACTACATGCCTCTTTCCTTTGGTCCTAGACCACCACTTTGATAGTTCTATTTTTTAGTGATGAGCTTATGTGCTTGGGGATACTTCTAGCTGAAGTGATCAAGGCATGCTTGATTTCTTGGAGGTGCATGCTTATGTAACCAATTGTTGATATCTAGAGTGAGCTCCTCATGAAGAGGGATTCTCAAGGATACAAAGGTTGTTGGGCCAAGCTGTGTGTATCAAGGAGGTGGAGTCTCCTGGGCTCTATGATATGTGGGCCATCCATGGGTGTGTGGATCAAGTGGCAATGCACCAACTGCAAATGCATCAGATAGGCTATACTCTCCACTTCCTTTGTTGTTGATCTTTAAGGTAGATAGGGTGGAGGCAAGGATGGTTTTTGGGTCATTATAGGTGTTGGATGAACTGGTGATGGATTGGCTGATTTCAATGCCAGCGAAATGGTTTTTATATGAGGCTTCAACTACATTGCAATAAGAAAAGGGTTCTGGATCGATATGGATGGTCACTTCAGTGCCCTGATGTGGAAATTTGAGGCACTGATGATATGTGGATGGAACAGCCTTCATGGCATGGATCCATGGGCATCCAAGGAAGATGTTAAATGGTAGGTTTAGATCAACAACATGGAAAATTGTAAAAAAATTGAGTATCTTATAAAGAAACATATAATGTATGGGCCTATTGTGATATACTCTTTAGAGTTTCAACCCTATGGCCAATCATACCTCTAAGGACAATTATCCTTGCCTCATCACCTTGTTGTGTTGGTAGAGCATCAATGCTCATTCTTCTAAGCTCTGTATTCTCTACCTCTAGCTCATCTATCCATGTTGTTGTCTCTGTCGTGACCTTGGATGGTTTCTCTTGACTATCCCATTCCTTTCTCTATTCTTCAATGGGAACCTATTTTGTATTTGACAGTTACTCTCTGAGAGATGCAACTTTAGCCTCTAATCCTTGGACCTTAGCCTCAAGCTCTTCAAATTTTTCTTTGTATACATGGATTTTCCTAAGCTTATCCTCATAGAGATTCCTAACATCAATATAATCATGAAAGGACTTGGCTAGACTTGTCTCTATCTCATCTACCTTGGCCTCATTCATAAATGAGAAATGTTTTATAGCCTTGGAGATATTTGTACCTAAGGTACCTTGTAATCTCCTTACTATCATGTTTCCCTAATCTTTTCTCTACGCATCCATTATTTTTAGCTTATTTGTTGAAACTACCAGAGACTTGGCATCAATGTTGAATCCAGATCTGCCCTATAGTCCACCAGTACCATATGCCTCATATGAGATGGCATTCTCTTGTCTTCTAATTTGGTCAGGCATAAATGCTTGTTTGAAATCCCAACCAAGCACTAATAGCATCTCACTCCTCTACACTAGATCCCTTGCCTCAAGAGTCATGACTCCACTCTCAGGATCATAGGTGTTACCTAGGGTTTTGAAACTCTAAATATATCCCCCCATTCAATTATGTGAGAAAATATAAAAGGTAAGCTCTTAGAGATTATTAATAAATTATTTTGCATTATATAGTATTTAATTTTTGAAAGAAAATTAAATATTAAAATACTCAAATGCAAAATAATTCAATATTAAATTAATCCAAACAAATCTCTCACATAAGTAATATTATAAAGATTGATTATTATTATAATAAGAAGAGTTGTAAATTTGGTTAATTAATGGGGGGGCAGGGGGGTAAGATGAAGTGAAGTTAAAGGAATTAATTCTTCAAAAGAATTAATTATTATTGTAAATGAGACTTTAGTGGAATTCTTGGGAAAGAAGCCAAAGAATATAAAATAATTAATTCTTTAACAGGATTAATTATTATAGTAATGTACCAGAGAAGTTAAAAGGGAGTTCAATAAGAAGTTGGGGGAGTTTCCAAACTTCTTTGAAAATTTATTTAATGGGGACAAAAAATTGGTAAGAGGTTCTTCTTTTCCAGTCTAGAAGTTCTACAGCGATTATAGGGAGAAGAAAGTGCTACTTTGTATCACGGAAAAGATATTTATTTTATTTAGATTAATTGCAATAAATAGAACAATACTATTATTGTTTTATCATGTTTTTGAAATAAAGAGGAATATACATGTGTTTGGTCTTGAGGTCATGTACATTTGTATTTCTGATTTGGAAGGGTTTTGAGTCCTTTTATCTCTATTTTGGATGCAGTCCTTTATTACTACATTGAATGTGATATACATAGTTTTGTGGTTATGTATTCATGCCTTTGCATAAAGATATTTATAGCTTTTTCTCTCTCTCTCTTTTGTAATGTGAAAGACTTGGTAAATAGTCCTATGGTTGTTTGCTGGTTTTTCTCTCATAATCAACTTATTAATCTGATAATTGCATTTGTTCTATATTGATGGATGAATGTCAGAAAAGCCTTCATGTCTTTAGGTTTAAGACATAATCAATTTGTTGCATTCATTGTATATCTTTTATGAGGAGCTATACCTCTCAATTTAGAGGAAGATTATCAATGAAATAATAATCTATCTAATTGATAGTGCATTTTGTTCTTCTTTTGAAGCATATTGAGTCATTGTTTGCATTTCTATCTAAAGGACAAAATTGTTTACTAACAATTTTTGGCAACTCTACTGTGGAAGAAAGTGAAGTTCCAATGTTTTCTTTACTTAGAAATCTAAAGGTACCTCCCTAAGGATGCAGGTTGGTGACTCTAATTTATTTTTGGTGATAAGAATTCTAGTGTTATGGCTTTGGTTGCAGCCTAGATGTGAGGGGCTCAAATTGGGTCGTTTGCTTTGTCTTAATACACAACCTGACCTAAAAGTTCAATAGAATATCTCCCAAAGTTTTCTTGTGATGCAAATCAAGACCCTAATGATCACATCAAAGCATTTATAGTTGCTTGCAGGATTCTTGGTGTACAGGAGGAGAACATCTATGTTAGATTATTTGTTGAAAGCCTCATTGGAAGTGCAACAGATTGGTTCCAAAATTTACTAGATAGTTGCATCACTTGCTAGAATGATCTTGAGGTAAAGTTTCTATAGAGGTTTATGCTTGTGGTTGATGATGTTAAGATGTTATTAAATTTCTTTAAAATCAAGATCAAAGAAGGGGAAGCCATGAGAGATTTTTTTGATAGATTCAATAGAAGTGTTAGTAAGATTCCTCTAGCCAAACAGTTGAGTGAAAATAATCAACTATGTATTTTCATTGCTGTTTTAAAAACTGAAATCAAGTTTTAATTAAAGAGTCAAAAATTGAAAACATTACAAGATGCACAAAGGGAGGCTATTAGTTTAGAAGATGACATGATTCTAAGTGGAATGAAGTGTAAAGAAATTACACAGGCAGGAATTTATCTCTATGAACAACATAATTATCTAAACAAAAAGCCTAAATAGAAAAGGCTCATTCTCAAAGCAATTAAACCAGCACCTCCTATTTATCAAAGTCTAACAGTTTTCAATGATGAAGATCAAATAATCCCTCCTATGATTGAAAACACTCCCTATAGTTTACTTGAAGCCTACCATCTACAAGTTGATTATGATGATGAATACATCTCACAGTCATCTAACTCAATGATTGGCCTTGATGTACCTCCTAATGAACAAGGGCTGCAAGGTGGAAGATCAATTGAAAACTTATCAAAAGATGTTTTAAATGTAGAATTTGATTCTTTTATATGTGGGACTACTATTGATATTTCATCAAATGATGTTATTGAGGAAGGTATGAAAGATCAACATACACAAGAAAATATTGAAGCTGATTATGAATTGTTTTTGTTTGATCACATCAAAATGAATGAAGAGTCTTTTCAGTCCAAGGCATTCAAAGATATTGAGAAAGATGAGATGGAAGTCAAGGGAAATTCTTTTACTCCTAGACCAATTCCATGCACACAACTTGAATTATAAGTGTTTAGGTTTTATTGTGAAGATGGGCTAATGGATTTTAGCCCTACATTGGAATCTTTTTGTTTTGAGATAGATTTTGTAGATAGGTTCTTGGAATATGAATCTTTGGAAGAGGAAGATGTAGACTTAATCAAGAGTTATGTGAGTGATCATTCTGGCAATTCCAAGAAAAGATTTTACTATAAAAGCCCCATTTCATTTTCTAATTATCTCATGGAAGACATCTAGAGTACTAATAAGAACTAGCCTCCACAAGGGAACATTAATGTACCACGATTGATCAGCTATAATGTTGGTTGGTTCCTTGGTTTTAGTTTGATGTTTGAAAACCTTGTGGTTGTCAATTTTTTCTTTTCAATGGTTGTACTCTAATATTTAGGAATGGACTCACTTGGGCACTAACCATTTTTTTGCACCAGTGCATACTTTTCTCAATTAGATAATGGTTTTCCATGAGCAACTAGGTACAATCTTTTTAGTATGGGTTGCTTGCCCTATTCTTTATACATAAAGTTTTTGTTGTGGCTAGGTGTGGTTTGCTTTGTTGTCTTTTGTGGTGCTAGTAGTTTTAGTGTTTTTGATATTCCCCTACCCTTTTCCTCTTTGCAAGTAGCTCTCTTTGTTCCCTTCCCTATGACTATATTTCCCAAATGGCTATTTTCATTAATGGAACAAATGTATTTCTCAACTACACGGGCTCTAGACATTTCTGTGCTTACACTTCAAGAAATTAGGATTCTGTGAAAAATAAATGATGATGAGTTGGTATAATGGAATAATATTCATCTTTTTCATCAATGAAATGTGTGGGCAAATATTTGATGCCAAACTATAGTTAAAAGAATATCTTTGGAAAAAGGAGTATATCTACTAATTGGAGACTTGGAAGCATTCTGTGTTAAATCATGTGTCATATATTACCTATAGTTGGTTGCTATCTAGCCTTTTCATTTGATAGTGTATAATAGTGGGTCAAAGTAAAAATCTAGAACAATATGCCTTCTTTATCAGGAATTCATGACTATAGCCTATATAGAGTTATAGATAAAAGAAAGTGAGGCAGAATTAGATGGGATATGATTTGTTCTCAGCTAGTGCTCATGCTTCAATAGATCTCCAAGGTGATGAACTCAATTTAGAATCCACTCTATGAGAAATTTTACAACAATACCACATATCATTGAATACATTTTCCACACTCAAATGTTAGCAGATTCCCAGATACATTTATAAATAGAAGTCCAAAAACATAGATTAGTTAAAAGAACACATGTTTGAAGCTTTCAAAGCTTAATTCTATTGTTTAGTCTATGAAATAGACATGTTGGATCTTCTACAACTCTTTTCCATGAGGATCAACTAGATTCCCAAGCCCTAAGGCCATATTGTGCACCAAAACTCAATATTCAGATTAGCAAAATTACCCGTGTTGGTTAAAATTTGGTGATAGTATCATTAGTTTTTCCTTTTGCTCTTCAAAAGATGAACTCCAATGCAAAAGGGTGGGATATCTCTTGTAAGTGATCATATCCCTCCATCATCAGAGCAAGAGCTCACTTTTCTTATTCTTTTCCAAAATAAGAGGATTGACAGTATAATAATAAAGGTAGTTAAATGAAATGTAGATACAAGAGTTAAAAAGGAGCTCTAAAAGCCCAAAAAAAATTATCATTAAAATAGTGCCTGTCATGGTGGATCAGGCATACACAAAGTTGTTGTTGCTCCAATGAACTAATATGGATGAGGTTGCATCAGTCATTGAAGCTTTGAACATCTTTTGTGGACTTGGAGGAAGGTGGAGGAACAATACAATTAATGTGTGTAGTATGAAGATGCTAATAAAAATCTTCAGATTTGAGTGGAAGGGTGGAGATAACAAGGGACTGAAGCTATATGACTCAGACTATTTTAATACTACTCCTGTTCATTCATCTATTTCATACATGGATGGAGATGAAGGTATATTGAGATATAGAGGTTATCCAATTGAAGAGTTAGCTAAGAAGAGCACATTTCTTGAGGTGGCTTACCTTTTAATGTATGGAAACCTACCATCTGTGACTCAACTAGTAGATTGGGAATTTTCTATTTCTCAACACTCAGTGCTACCTGATGAACTTATGGATATCACACAAATGATGCCTCATGATGCTCATCTAATGAGCTCAAGAACTTTACAACTCAAAGTTTTTTAGGAACAAGTAGATTGCCCGTGTGTTGGGGAAGGTGTCAATTATAGTAGTGGCTACAAACTTGAGAAGGAATGAGAGACAACTAGTTTTTCCTTCTAATAGTCTTTCATATGCAAAAAATTTCCTTCATATGTTGATAGGACATACAGGCCTAATCCTCGACTTGCAAACGTGTTAGATGTCCTTTTTATCTTGCATGATGAGCATGACATGAATTTCTCTACTATAGCTACTCGACATTTGGCTTCAAGTGGTCTGGATGTCTATATAGCTCTTGTTGGAGCAATTGGTGCTTTCTATGGTCCTCTACATGGAGGAGTGAATGAGATTGTACTCAGAATGCTGAATGAAATTGGGACAATTCATAATATTCCAGAGTTCATTGAAGAATAATATTAAGGTAACTGATTCTCACCAGACCATGGGGATGGATGCTATCCAATTTTAGCATTATGAAGCATAGGAAATGCTATCGTAAATGAATGACTTTTTTTGAAGCTAAATAATTCTAGGGTTAGCAATCAATCTATCTAACTTTCAATTCAAATATATAATACATGTGTAGAAGTAGCTAATAAAATAACACTAAAAGTTTGCACAATGTTGTTCAAGAGTTAACTGATGGTGTCAAAGTTGTTTGAAGATTGGGCTTGAATGGGAAAAATGACTTAAAATATTTTCTGCTTTTCATGGTTGGTGATGGTGATGTACTTGAGCCTGAGGGGGAACTATTAAAGACATTGAATCGATGCTATTTATTGAGGTTTTGTGTCAACAATCTCATTGAGTCAGCCTTGTACCTATTTAAAGTATTTTTGGTGAACATAAGACAAAACTAATACAACTTAATGTCTAGGAATTTCAAGGATTAGGTTTGACATCTCATGAATAAGTTATAAACACTTGGAAATTCCATCATCTTCATGTTTTATCCTCAAAATTTATCTAGCTACTCGAGATATGTGTCAAAGATACAAAATGAAAATTGGTGCTTTGTCTTTCAAATGCATTAATGAAATGAGAACGTATTAGAGAATGACTCTATGGCCCAAAGGATAGACATTAGATTGCAGCATTGAAGCAAGAGCCAAAGATTCTAGAGTTCTCTGCATCCCTACACAAAATGCAGCCCTGAGAGAGCCACTATTACCTAGGGTTTTGAAACCCTAAATATATCCCCACATTCAATTATGTGAGAAAATATAAAAGGTAAGCTCTTAGAGATTATTAATAAATTATTTTTAATTATATAATATTTAATTTTTTAAAGAAAATTAAATATTAAAATACTCAAATGCAAAATAATTAAATATTTAATTAATCCAAACAAATCTCTCACATAATTTATTTTTATAATAAGAAGAGTTGTAAATTTGGTTAATTAATGGGGGGGGGGGCGTAAGATGAAGTGAATTTAAAGGAATTAATTCTTCAAAAGAATTAATTATTATTGTAAATGAAACTTTAGTGGAATTCTTGGGAAAGAAGCAAAATAATGTAAAATAATTAATTCTTTAACAAGATTAATTATTATAATAATGTAATGGAGAAGTTAAAAGGGATTTTGATAAGAAGTTGGGGCAGTTGCCAAACTTCTTTGAAAAATTATTTAATGGGGACAAACAATTGGTAAGAGGTTCTTCTTTTCCAGTCTAGAAGTTCTACAACAGTTACAGGGAGAAGAAAGTGCTACTTTATCAGGGAAACGATATTTATTTTATGCAGATTAATTGTAATAAGGGGATAGAACAATACTATTATTGTTTTATCAAGTTTCTAAAATTAAGAGGAGTATACGTATGTTTGGTCTTGAGGTCATGTACATTTGTATTTCTGATTTGAAAGGATTCTAAGTCTTTTTATCTCTATTTTAGATGCAGTCCTTTATTACTACATTGAATGTGATGTACGTAGTTTTGTGGTTATGTATTCATGCCTTTGCATAAAGATATTTATAGCTTTCTCTCTCTCTCTCTCTTTTGTAATGTGAAAGACTTGGTAAATAGTCCTATGGTTGTTTGTTGGTTTTCCTCTCATAATCAACTTATTAATCTGATAATTGCATTTGTTCCATATTGATGGATGAATGTCAAAAAACCCTTCATGTCTTAAAGTTAAAGACATAATCAGTTTGTTTCATTCATTGTATATCTTTTATGAGGGAGTTGTACCTCTCAATTTAGAGGAAGATTATCAATGAAATAATAATCTATCCAATTGTTAGTGCATTTTGTATTGAGTCATTGTTTGCCTTTCTATCCAAAGGACAAAATTGTTTACTAACAATAGGCATGCAATTTTTCAACCAATTCTTGCTTCTTCTAATTTGACTCACCTAGTTTAATCTTCAACAACTCACTCTATTTTATCTTATGTAAGAAGCTCTTAAACTTGATTTATTTGATAAAGTAATCATCTTTTATAAATTGTTAGGCTTGGATGATCTTTTCATCCAACCTTGTTGTTGCTAGCTCCAAATCAGTCAATGTTTTCTCAGCTACAGTGACTCTATCATGTATGTAACTTTTTCTTACTTCAACAAAGTACTGACTTTGACCAAGCAGTATCTACAGTGTCCTCTATTTAACCTTTTTAGGGATGTGGATAGCCTTTTGCCTCTTATTTCACTTAGTGACCCATGATGCCTTAGGGGGCTCATCTTCTTCCATTTCTAAGGTCACATTAGGTTCAAGGCTATTAGGATTCACCCTCTCTTCTTCTCCAAAGTGGTTCCTCTGGCATTTGTGCCATAATTTCTACATGGCCAACCACCATCTTTCTTATCCTTTGTGGGTAGGGGATATCTAGGTAAAAACCTTTGAAATTAGGATCTAATCTCTTAAGCTCCCTCTCTACCCTCAACACATCATCAAACTTTGAAAATTTTTTAGCTGCCTCCCCCTCAACAACAATATTGGGAATGAGGTCTTCATGGGGCAACTTTTTGGTACTAGGCAACACATAGTTTCTTATTTCCTTAAGGGTATTGCTCATCCAATTATCAAGATCATACATCCTATAAGGACCGGTTGACAGATTATAATGGTGGAGAAAAGAATGAATCTAGTCAAGGGATTCTTTTCCAATTGAAAAGTCCCCCACCTTAAAACATCTACATAGGAATGTACCTCTATATACCTTAGGTCCTAGATACTCCCTATTTACCATAAATAATTGCCACATGAATTCAATGATGGCCACTCTAGGAGGAATGAATTTTGGCAATATATGTGGGAGTTGGGGACAACCATAAACCCTCATCAAGGAAAAAGTTGGAAATAGGAAAATATCTCCCCAATTGGGATCTAATCTTTTGGTCTTAGGGAGTTAGGCTAGTCTTAAAAGACTCTTCAAAACCTCAAGTTCCTTAAAGTAACCTAGGTCTAACATTTTCATTATAATAGTACTAAAATTATTGAAAAATGAGACATAATCATAGTAATGATAGGAGCTATCCCATACCCATGTCCATAGTTGAACTAATAGCTCTCCATTGGCATCAGATCATGTGTGATGAATAAAGTTTGGGCTTATATACCCCACATTTTTATACAGGATCAGGTGCATCAACAATGAGTAATGGTGGAATTTGAATTTTTCCATTTCTCCATTCTAAGCTAGTCCAATGTTCTCCTTCATCCTCCCTAGAATACACTCAACACATTCATATTCTCCACCATGGTAGGATTCTTGCACATCTCTAGCAATGATGAATTCTGCTCCATATACCATGTCAGTTCCATCTTTACCAACTATCTTGTGGAAACCATACATAGTTTTTACAAAATAATTCTTGAATTCATCCAAAGGCATCATCTTCTCCACCTTCTTGGGGTAATCACCCACATGTTTTAGGTCCATGGGAATATGTTGTAGCATTGAATTTCCTATGTAGGCTTTGGTGTTTCTTTCAAATTTTCCTTGTAGGTCAACCGAGTCTACTAGTTAACTCATGGAACCATCTAATCCAAATGCTTCAATAAAAGAGGCATGGTCCAGTGTGCATTGAATAGTTCCATCCCTTTTATGGAATGATTTGGTGACTAGATTATAGGATTTGATTAGGGCCTTTACCAAGTCAACTCCCACAAAGACCTCTAGAAAGATTAACTTTTCTAGGTTTTTCATCCATGAATTGTAAATATGGATCTTCTTTGCTTTGTTGCAATAAAAATATCTAAAAATCTCATAACTAGTGACTTCAAGACATGTAGCATCTCTAAAAAACATATAAGGGTCCTTGAACTCATTGTTATCTGCAAAAATGGAATTTGAGGATTCTGAGAATAACTTAATCCATTCTTCCACAAACCTATTAGGTTTCTTCTACCTAGTTTTTCCTCCCTTTGAAGCTAGATTTTCTACAACTTCCATGTATGAAGCTTGAATTTCTTCTACTTCCTTGTCAGACATCTTATAAATAGATTGGAAACTTCTACAAATAGCTCTGAAAATAATAATCTACTTACATTGAATGCTATATGACTGCTTTGAAATCTCTAATCTCTACAAATGGTAACGGAATACTAGATTATGGAATGTTGTATGCTAAGCATACTTTCATCATCCTTCTTTGTGTATTGATATTCTCCATGCTCGAGCTTTAAATTTAGTGTAGTCGTTATCTTTGATGGAGTGTCCATATAACTATTCTAGCTTAGGAACTTTTGTACTTTACTCAAATTTCATTCGCCATGGGTGTTCTATCGTTATTCCATATTAGGAGAGAAAAGTTCAATTTTTCATGTCAAACTATTGTTTATGATCTTAAGATACATTGAAGAAGGAGTCCTTCATATCATCCTAGGGGGAACTTTGGCTCTATGATCTTATGATTGTTTGAAATCATGAGCTTACCTTTAAGTATCTTACAATCTCAAGAGACATGGTTTATATGCATTGGCATAGCATCTTATCTCTCCTTCACTTTCCTTACAATCTTATGATCATGACTTAGTGGACCATTTTGTAACTTCGATAGTTATCCTTCAAACCTTATGATGTTACAAGAACAACATTGGTGTAACATCATGTCTTCATTCTTTGTTCCTTATGACCTCTTGACCCCAATTAGTAAACTAACTTCATAGCATCAGAGGTTATGTTTAGCAGCTATCATTGACCTATGACCACACAATGACCACTATCCTTTCTTTGTTGTAGCCTTAGAAGCATTAATTTTTATCTTTACGATCTCATGATACAACATTGCTTTATATCTTCATAAAGCTTTGAACTTTCCCTTGAGATCTTACAATCTACTACTTGTCATATCATTAGAAGATATGGCTTGCCATGTGTCTTAAAAACACATGCAAATGTTCCTAGCCCCACCTTACTTTACCATATAATCTTTACAATCTTATGCTCATCTCTTTATTGTGCCATTGGACACCCTAAAATTTGCTTCCACAATCCTATGATCATGAACATTTAATATCTTTGGAAGCCTTCTTGAAAACCTTCATGATTCCTCGATCTTTCCTTTGTCATAAGATCAGGATTTACTTAACCTTTTTCACTTTTATATCCTTGGGATCTTATGATCACCACTTTATCATCTAGTCATGAGCCTCTAGTGTTGCCTTTATGATCCCACAATCGCCCATTTGTCATAACATTGTATGCCTAACTTTAAAACCTTTCCAACTAACAATTAAGATGACATGACATAAGAGGAATCATAAGATCGGAGACCTAATTTAGAACACTTGCAATTCTATGAACCATAACATATCTTAAGATTGGGAGACTCAAAATTTACCCCTACGATCCTCTGCCAACCCTTAAATCATAACACCAGGAGAGGGATGTTTTAAGCTTATGATTAGACACCTAAACCCTTGATCGTAAGATCATATCACATGATTTGAATGACATACATTCTCCCACTTAGAATAAAATCTAGGGTAAGGGTAAAATGATTGCGGACTTTAATGAATTTTTTTATGACAAGGGTGAAGACACAACCTTAGGATATCACATTATTCCACTAGGGCAAGATTTTCAACATTGGGCTATTAGGAGGTTTCAAGAGGTTTCCTTTCCAATTCTTTGGAGTACCTTACGAGTGATGTGAAAGAGCAGCTGCAATCTACAAGTGGAAATTTTAGTAGTAAGTGGCATGTTTTGTGTGCCCCTATGTCATGCTCTACAATCATTTCTCTCATGAACTTTCTATATGATGCAATTGCTAGGTTATTTGCATCTTGGCTCAAGCATATTCTTTTGAGCATATTATTGTAGGTCTCTAATTTCCTTTATGCTTTGGAGGCATATTTTTCTATGTACTTAAGCACATACATGTGTAATATAATAGGCTAGCAATCAATGTTAGCTCTCCAAATATGTAGCATATCATGATGATGAATATTTATTTTTTCATCATTTATTTTTGGGGCATACTTTTTGTTTCCCTTGGAATTGCATGTTAGAGAAGATTGTTCTTGCTCTTTCCATGGGGCTTTGTAACAACATTCCATTTTATTTTCTTTTTTTCGTAGGTGTGTTCCTTCTCAACATTTTGTGTGCCATTGTATATGGTTCACAATTTCTTCATAGTCTATAGACATATTTGCTACAAATATTTCATTTGTGTCTAGAAGGCATGGATCGTCATTTGTTGATTGAGATATTGGGTTGATGTACTAGTTGGTTACTCTAGGATTCCAAGCAATGACCAAGGTATTGTAGAATCCTTTGGCTACTTCAAGCTCTTGGATGTTGTTCCAATCAAGTGTGTCTATATTTGGTGCATTTGGAAGCTAGATGACCCCATGTATGTTTCCAATGCCCCTGCTTTGCCACTTCATTTTGTAGTAGTAGTTTTTCAATGATTTCTTCCCTAAAGATAGTAAACCTTTGTTGGAGATTATTATAAATATTATCCAATTTTTATGTACATGTTTGTATCCTACTAAGTGCACCTCCTACTAGTACTTGTTATAGGTCTAGCCATTTTGTATCTACGATACTTAAAGTGAAGAATAGTGTTGGTAGGCCTAGCAACATGACCAAATTCTATAGCTCCAAGTAGAGTTTGGCCCAATATGGTCACATATCTCTAAGTGTAGTGCCAAAGATCATGATTTGTTGTGCAAGTTGAGAATTTGGAAGTTCTTGCAAGTGTGCTCATAATTTTTCAATTGTTCTCGGTATATTTTCCTTTGCATCTTTTTCCATGAAAATGCTAGCAAGACGTTGTGTGTGATGTCATAGCATAATATTATGAACAAAGTATCAGAAGTGAGGGTGCCTTCCAAATCTTTAGTCATGAAACTTTAGCAAGTTTGGTATGTACTCATGTAGTTTTTTTTTTTTTTCTATAGTTGCATGTGTTGTGCTCATTCATTAGGAACATGTAGGGAATGCCATGTCTATGTTGCCCCACTTTTTATCCTACATCTAAGTAGTAAAAGTGATTTCTTGTGTCTTGGTAATTTTGTAGGTGTGGTCAAGTCTAGGTCTAAGTCCTCTTAGGTGGAAAGAGTCTTCATCAGATTTGTCATTTTCCCCTTCACTGCATTTCATAGCCGAGTGATTTTTCCTTTATGTGGAAGGATTGTGCAAGTAGCTTAGTGCCTAACCCAATGGAGATTCACATTGCTTGTGCAAGTATCATCTATAAAGATTCATCTACTTTTGATCTATCATTTTCTCATAAAAATAGAAGCTTGTGAAAATCTAAACTTCATCTTCTCCTCGGTGGGTTTTCAACCCATGAAGACGATTTCCTACAAAGAGCACCAAATGATGTAGTTGGATCAAAATAAGAAGATAATAGGGTGACCTATGGAAAATTAATGTTCCCCTTATGATTATCTACCTCAGGGAATGTTTAAGATTCATCATAACTCTTATAATCATTCCAGGTGGAAAAATCAAAACTGATTTCTCCTCGGCAAGTTTTCAACGCATGAAGTTGGTTTTCTGCAAAAGGCAATTTTGAAGGAAAAGAAACAAAAGGTGGGTCCCTAATGAATTTTCACACTCCTTTTGGAAATCTCCAAACCCAAAAGAAATAATAGTCAAAAGGTAAAGTAAAAGGGAAGCCTAGGTAGAGAAATGGAAATTGTCTTCTCCTCGGCAGGTTTTCAACCCATGAGGAAAAATTTTCAGATTTTATAGAAAATCAAGTTTGCAAGTGGATTGGACCCATAATTTATGTGCAAAACTTCTCAAGATGATGATAGGAAATATTCTAACTAATGCAAGAAAGAGTTACTAAGAAGAATTCAACTTGGCAGATATTTTCTTGCAGAGTACTCTACTTGTGACTTCCCAAAACTTAAAGGGAAATGGGAAAGTATGGGAAGATAGAAAGTTATCATTGGGCCAACAAAACAATGAAAAGACATTGAGCTATCTATGAAAACCATGCATTTACTATTCCAATGGATCTCTCCTTCAATTCATTTATGTGGCACAAATTCTAAAGATCAATGGATGAATTGAAACTCCTATATAGATGGAAACATGAACAATTACAAAAACTGCCACTCTTTCTTGAACTGTTATTCTATTAAATTGTACAATTTTTTCAAAAATCTAGTATCTATGCATTTTCTATTCTTTTATTTTTCTAGATTCAAAATTCATTCTCAAACAGAAATGGCAACTAGATTTGCAAGTTTTGACAGATTGAATGGAATTAAGCCTTCACTACATAATTTCATGGATACTTCTCTCAATTTCTATGATATGCAAGATTTTCAGAAGAGAGTGAGATCAGAGCCAATCCATCCCATTACTAAGAAGCTCTAAGGATGTGGGCTAGTAGAAACAACTAGTTTTCCAATCACAATCCAAGCTCTAGAATTAATCTATGAATGAATAAACCATTACAACCCAGGTACCAAAAAAATTGTATTTCTAGATGACACAGTGTTGATCTCCATTGATAGGAAAATTGTGGTGAATTGCCTCTGAGTTATGAAATGAGAAGAATTTTGAGATTTGAAATTTGGAGGAGTTGTTTCCAAGTTCTCCATGAAGAAGATGATTTGGAGAAAAGAGATCATGCAATCATGGTTCCAAAAACCACAAGGTGCCAAGAGTAAGGTTCCTAAGACTCTATTTGGGACTAATCTCAAACCTGAGATTGCCAACATCATGGTCCTCTTACATAGATTGAAAGGTGAGGTAGAAGCTTTAAACTTTGTCGAGCAATATTTATTTTTGGTGCAAGTCATCTGCTCTGATACCTAGTGTATTGATTGGGCCCACGAGGTAAGCAAGATTTTGTCCAATGCTCTTAGTGATACAAAATTCTACAGCACATTATGCATGTCCTCCTTCCTCATTTACATGTTAGCTCCTTTACAACTATGGTCAGGCCTCCCGAGGGTGGAAATTTTTCCTAATGATGTGAAGTCTTATGAATTATACTCAAGTTTACAATTGGAAAATAGTTATGCAGAGTATATAAGAGTCAATGATGCATTCACCATGAGAATTTTTAGGGAGCTCCAGGGATGTTTAGCGAGGAGATTCAATCCCGAAGCTATGGCAGCCATTAGTCAATTCAAGAGTTATGTCATCTATTTCTCATCCTTTTCATATTTGCATCTTGTAGCTTTTGATGGATTCCCCTTGTAGTTTCCAAGATATCCTAGTGATATAATTGTTTTGATCAAGATCATGAGGTGAGCAATCCAAGTGAACATGTTGAGTGGAAGTTTGAAGAAGAAAGGATACAAGTTTCCTATGAAGGTGGGAGATTTTAGTTGTGAGTCATGTTCTAATGCAAAGAGCATGCTAAAGGTGTTTGAAATGAAATATAATTTGGAGATGTATGAGGTCTTAAGATCTATGTTCGATCTAAATGGATATGCAAGGGAGGTGTTATAGATTGGAAGTGTGATCAAACACATCACCACCATTGAAGACTACTAGGTTGATTGCAAAGTTGAGTTTGAGAGCCATGACTGTACTTTTTCCAAAATTGTCATAGATCAAGTGAGGATGTATAAAGTTAATATCAATGTTGAGGGAGTAGAAGATGATGGATAGAATATGTACAGTAACACCTATCTAACAAAACTAAGAAATACTCCTATCAGCTCAGAACCTTATGAAGATGCTAGAGAAGAGCTAGAGATCATGATGGCCTAGATTATTAAAAGGACTGGGAAGTGGGTCAAATGGACCACAACTAGAAGGAGTCAAAGTAAAAGCACACATGCTCAAGATTCCCCAATAGCTGTAGTGGCTTCCTCTTCTCAAGGTGGCATATTAGGTGTAACCTTGGCTATCACTTAAGGACTAGCTCAACCATCATGTGGAGGTGATCAAACTCCAAACAAAAATATTTCTATGGCTAAGACTTGCCAAGATGGCTCTCTCTTGGTGATTGGAACCTAGCCAAAAGCTCAGAAGAAGAAGGTGGAGGAACCAAAAGATGGTGCAGTTACTCTGCCCCCCTCACCCCACAATAGCCTAGTTTCATTTGTAAGTTTTGCACTTCTCCTATTGAGTAGCCCTCAAGTGCGAGTAGTGGATTTTGGAGATGGAGGAAGCCATGATAATGAATCCATTGAATTAGATGATGCAACAAAAAAGACCTCGAAGGTGGAGAAAGGTCAAGATTCCTCAAAGCTCATTTCATAGGCCCCAAAGAATCCCTTCTCTTCAATTGCAAAAGCAATCACTCTAGTCAAGAGGAAAATGTTTAACATAGATTCTCTTAGGATGGCCTCCAAAGTGATAGTTAAAAATTCATGGTTGGAGGATATTTTGGATAGGAAGAGAAAGAAGAAAGATGAAGGTGCCCCCAACAAGGATACCTTATCTCTTACAGTTCACTTTGGATCAATATTTAGTAAGGTCAAGAAGTAGAAGACCTTGTCCATCATTAGACAAGACCCTAAAATAGGGCACCTAAAAATGGAAATAGAAAAGCCTACGAAAGAGGAAAGAATTGAGGACATGACTATAGATGATTTTACCTTGCATTCGATGGATTTCAGGGAAGCTAGGTACAACACCAAAGTTGGCTTGTGGAAGTTAACAAATGAGGTGATTGAAGGATAGCAGGAGAGCCTTAAGTTGTCAAAGGTCCAAATGAAAGTAGAAATACAAGAACTAAATGGCTTCATCGAGAAATTGGTCACCCCATTGGCAAGCATATATGGGATGCCTATTACCAGTGCTCCTACTATTGTGGATGTTCAAGCACTTATCTCTCAACTCCAAGAGGATAAACATTTTGGGTAGATCAGTAGAGAGTGGAGCAAGAAACTCAAGTTGGAGGGACTCACCATTATAGAGAAAATTGGTAATGTTATATTTGGGTTGGAGACAAAGAAGGATAAAATTTCATCAAATAGAGCCACTTTGGCCATGGAGACAACAAAGAGTGAGAATTGTGTCTCTCTACTAAAGATGATCACTCATATGAAGACTAAGGAGGTTGTAGAAGAAAAGATCCTACCTAAAGGGGATAAGCCTCTATTTGAATGGCTCTAGAGCATGTAGTTCAAGTCTAAAATGATCTTGGTAGTAGAAGAAGGGCTCAAAGAAACTGAAGCTAAAGTGAAGAAAGATCAAGATAGAGATTATGAACTCCTAAAAGGCCTGCATATAGACTCACAAACTAGTGGTCAAGGAAAGGGAATAATTGGAATATCTGTCATGCAATCAAACTTCTCCAACTTCATAGATAGCCTGACATATATATCTTCTAGTCATCATAATAGAGTTTTTGAACTCCAAAAACTTGGTGGTTGTGTATACATGGCCATGGAGGAAATACAAGATCGTTTTAGTGTTGTCAAGGATTTCGCCAGAGAGCATTCTAAATGGCTCTTGAGTGTAACGCCCCGCTCAGGAACCCAAGAGAAATAAACCTAACATGTTACAATGTTTACTGAACTATTTTTTTTTTTGAAGTTTAAACAACATCAAGATAACATTAATGCGGAAGCAATATGAACATACACATCAAATACACATATGCAAATATAGATACAGTTTCAATTCCTCAAGAGTTCCTTTATGTTGAGTCACATTTAATAATTTTAAATTAATTAGTTTAAGTTCCAAGTACAATGTCTCAAGTTCATAAAGAAGTAATAGATACATAATCGCATAAGCAAAGCATAAGTATATCTAATACAATGAAAGTACATCCACTAAATAACATCCACTACACATGTCGTAGGGTATGTGAAAATAGATACAATACACCAGGATATATATTATAACATATATACATCATCGAAAAAGAAGTCTCTAAGATAAGAAATAAGAATGATAAAGGTACATCTTCTGCAATGAACATCCAACAGCTGGCAATGTGAAGGGGGAACCCAAATGGTAAGAAGGCACTACCTCCTGACCGCATGGTTACCTAGTCAGGCTTCCACTCCCACCATACAGGGAAGATAAAGAATGATCCACATGCGGCTATCAAACATAAAACATTCCTAGGCATGGAACTCCTAAAGGCCACAACTATCTCAAAGGTAACACATGCTACTAAAGAAGATAAAATAATCCAAAAGTAAGAACACTCAATCCAATACCGACACCACATAACCAAACATCATACACAAACCAAGTATAAACCAAATACCAAGATCATAAGATAAAGTCAACGAAAGATAATCATCTCAAGTCAAAAGCCACATGTCAAAAGTACAACATTCATAAATCACCAATCATCATCAATGAAAGTAAATAACCATAATAAACACATCTGACAATAGATACACCACCAACAATAAGTACACCACCAAAGATACACAAAATCTATAGAGGAGACTCAGCTACATACTAGGGAGTGTCATCACATGGCTGCTTAAGTTACCCTAGACTGATCTCTTAAGAGACCCCGGACCCTCAAGTGTTGAGTTACCCTGGACTGGTTACTTTGAACCCCGGACCCTCAACATCACACATATGGAAACTAGAAAGCCCTCTCAAGAAGACGAGGCACTCTTCTCATTCCCATCCTTAACCTATACAAGCACTCAAGGCATGGGTGGATCAAATCTCTAACTTATCTTTTTAGTGTGTTTCCCCCCCCATAAATTTTAATTACTAGATTATCACTTATTACATAACTTGCATTAGGTTACCCTGGTACTGACCACTTTGGGTCCCGGACCCCTATGCAAGCCACTCCCAAGTCACGTACCTAGACAACCTCTCCTAAGCACATAAAAACACAGTTGTGTCCCATACCACAATATTCATAAAGATCAAACTCGGTTCCTTAACAGGCAACCTAATAACAAGATGGTTCTCCCACCCAAGTACACATAATTTCTCCACAAGATAAACCTCATAGATATAATCTCCAATATGAATCACAAAACACATCACAACATCTAGTCCCATAAATAGTATCCAAGAAAACTCACAAAACTTCTAGTGTACATCCTAGACTGGTCAACATCTAATCAACTCAAAAATTCACGAAGGATAGACGGTACATAGAAAACATCATAGTGTCACAGTTGATTTGATTTGAAAGCATATAGTTGAGTTAAATGAAGGTTATAGTTTCAATTCAACATACGTTTTCAAGTAAAATGTTTTAGAATTCACCCTTACAAGTTAACCCACTCTAACTCTAAATTTACCCTTACTGTTTTAAGTCAATTTCCTAAAAACAATCCAAGAATAATTTATTTAAATTATTAAATTAATAATTTTTGTTTCTCTCAAAGATATAATCTATGACTCTCTTTTTCTTTATTATAATCAATATTATAATAATTAAATAAATCTAAAACTTAATTGGACAAATTCCAATATTAATTAATTCTAATTAAATTATATTTAATTAAATTAATTAAAATATAAGACATTCACATTAATTCTAATTTTGTCACTGATTAAGACTTTAAATTAAATATTACCATAATTTAAATTTGTTGATTAATTAATAATTTATTAAAAAATAATAATGATAATAATTTCATTTAAAACATAATTGAAATTATTAATAATAATTCATTATTATTTTATAAACTAAAACATAACATATAATATTTCTTAAATAATAAATATTAATTAAAGAATATTACTTAAACTTTAAAATATATATTAAAATACAAAAAGATTAGTTTGAGCGATTTAAAAATCGCTGGAAGGATTTTTGAAAGCCGTCGGCCATAATGACAAAGCCGTGCGGCTGCCTGCGTAACTGCAGGCTTGTCTGCTGTCGCCGGCAACAGTATTAATTGCTGCCGCGTGCAGCAGTCAGCCTGCGCACGCACGGCAGACAGGAAGGTGGTGGGGTGGTCAAAAACCCCCCTCACATATATAATATATATATATTTTTAAATTTATTATTATTAAAAAGTTTCGTAAGACTTTTTTTTTTTATATATAAAGAGTTTGATTTATTTTATAAGATTTATGACTATATAAACTTTATTAAATAATTCTCATATATATATTTTTTAAGAACGTTTACGATATTAGCCTGATAGGAAGATAAATAAACAAATCGAACCCTTCAAATTTTCAATATAAGATTGTCATTTCCACCAACAAACCCTTTCTAAATTTAAATTTCTAAATCCCAATTTAATTCAAAAGCCCAGATCCCAATTTATTTCCAATTTCTTTCAATTGTAGAACGAGGTTATTTAAATAGTTTTTTTTTCAATCCGGATTCACAGATGGAATCAAAAAGCAAAAGATGTAGAACAAAGGGTGGCAAGATTCATACAACGGAATTTGAGAAATCAATTTTCAACAAGCACGGAGAAGACAGAGATCCGAAAATATTTCTACAATGGTTCACAAACCCTACCTTGATCTGATGCTAACAATTTGGTGAAACCCTTGCTAATCCAAACCCTTCAAAGCTTCCAAAGATTTCTTTGTTCCCCTTCCAAAAGTGTGTTCCCTCAAACCTGTGTGTGCAATAATGACCCAAAACCCTCTAATATAGAATCTAATTACCTTTTAGGGCTTCTGTCTCCCCAACTCAAAAATTATAATTATTTTATTTAATTAATTCATTCATGCACAATTAATTTTCTTTTTAAATTAAAATATTCTTTTATTATTCCTTTCATGCATGTTAAGTGAATCATTAAATTACTTTATTTAACTATCCACTTGACTTCACTTTAAATTAATTTATTAACTTTAATCTCATGTGCACATTATTAAATTATCTTTATTCAAGTTCACATGTTTTTTTATCTTTTAATTAATCTCTTATATTTTAAACTCATTCATGCGAACTTAAATCTTTTTCATAATTTAATATCTTTCTCCTTTTAATATATTTTTGAACGTTTAATTTGATAAATATTTATTAACTTAAATAACAATAATATTTAGCATTTATTTAAAAATGAACTCTAAATATATTATTATTAAATTAAATTAATATTATCATGTTCTAAATTTAATCTTAAAACTTTTATCTTCAATTTAATTCTTTATATTTAATTAATTTCTCAATTAATTAAATATAATTAAATATTCAAAATATCATAATAATTTTCCATTAAATTAATTTATTAATTTAATCTATTAATTTCACTTAATTAATAGAAATTCATCAAAGACTCACAAAACAACATACCCACAAAATACTCACGGGTTTTTAAAGGGTAGACAGTCTGTTACAAGTCCTCCTTGCAGGACAAGTATTATAGGCTTATGGCTAGGATTGGACCTGATCATTATCTTCCCATTCTCACCATTTGAGTATTTGTAATAGGGCATGCTCATCCTGGCAATTCAGGGAAGTCGGTGCCCAGTACCTGCATCTTATATAAAAGATGAGCATGTACATGTATATAATATATCTAAACTAAACAGAAAATGGTAAGGAGTGGTTCATCGTGTAGATTTCGACTAGCAGGTGACTACAACTCCCTCCCTTAACCACATCAAACACATCAGACAGAAAGATAAAATAAACACGCGCACCATACACATGCAAGTATGAGGTAAGTATCATCAAATGCGTACATATAATAATGCATCTCTATCAATACAACATAATCATCATTAAAGACATCATGTTAACATTTTTATAAAAGAACCACATTTACTAACTAGGATCATTAAAATATCATTAACAACACATGAATGAAATCAACTAAGCAATAATAACTGATACATTTGTAATCAAAATCATGAAATAATATCATAGTATTGTAAATCCAATATCTCTAAACTAATCAAAGCATAAAATCAACCTAAAAGAATTTGACAATGATAACAGAAATGCGAA
Organism: Cupressus sempervirens; assembly: GCA_028749045.1. NCBI lineage: Eukaryota > Viridiplantae > Streptophyta > Pinopsida > Cupressales > Cupressaceae > Cupressus > Cupressus sempervirens. The sequence continues at coordinate 993,268,223 of CM053792.1, forward strand.
CTAGGGGCAGGCACTACATCCACCCCCCCTAGAATTAGGCTTACTCCTGGAAGCCCATTACTAAGAAACAGGAATCAACACAAAACTAAGGTCCACAATCGGGGCAATTGATCGCTCTATGACCATATTGTCCACAAAAGTAGCAATCTCCACTAAAGCCTCCCTGAGCTCCAAGTGCACGCGACTGATCACAACCACTAACACTAGCATCCTTACTGAGAGCTCGAGGAACTCGATCCAACCTATTACGCATACTATGCTTCCAGTTCCGATAGTTCCCTGACTGTGAACCACCACTATTACCATGGAAGAACTTTCTTCCTGGCTTCTCCTGATTACCCTTAGAGAAGTTAGGAGAATCTCTAGAACTTCCAGCTCCTTGAGATTGGTTATCCTTCAATGCTCCTGAATAAAGTGCCCCTCTAGCCTGGACACTTGGTAGGCCACCTTGGCCTGAAGTCACACTCCTCTCAACTAAAGTGGCTCGTAATATAGCATCCTTAAGGGTTTTGGGTTGGAAAACCTTAACACCCCCAATGATGTTAGCATTAAGTCCTCTAATGAAATGTTGGACCATCAATGGTGAGCTATCACTAATTCTTGCATAAGACATAAGCTCGAAGAACTTACGCTCATACTCCACCACAGTCTTAGTACCCTGTCTCAAATCATGAAACTCATCTACCCTCTGAAGTTGCCACTGTTCTGATAGAAATCGCTCACAAAAGTGTTCGTGGAACAACTCCCATGTGATAGTTTGCATATTTATACCAAGTTTCTTCTCCTCTATATTCCACCAAATTACTGCAAAGTGCTCTAAATGGGTGATGGCATATCTTGCTTTGACATTGGAGTCAAAGTCTTGCATGCAAAAACATCTATCTAGAGCAATCAACCAATTCTCAGCATCATATCCAGTACCTTCTCCATTAAAAGGTTTGATCTCAACCTGTAATAGGTCCTTCATCTGGATGGACTGGCTAGACCGCCTGTTGCTCTCTAGGATCCTCCCTCTAGGACTCATGGACCTATCTCTATCTCCATGCTCTGAATGATGAGCTCTATCTTGCAAGGGTAGTCGTGCTAGGATCTTCTTGACCAAGTCTTTAGTGACCGGTCCTTCTATCTCAGCATCTTGCTTAACACTAGCATCCTCTCTAGCCTCTTCCTGAATAGGGTCTCCTGAATGGACCAAGGAAGGAATACGGTAACTAACTCTCCCATGACTTTTACCACGTCTTAAGCTATGACCCCTAGCAATGGATCTAGAACCAGAAGTCATCTCTCCTACAGCACCCAAACACAACAACGATATCTAAGAATCCAACATAACCATAGGGTCATAACTTACTAACATAAAGCAATAATCCAAAAAGTTTTATAAGTTTTCTAGTTCCATGTTTAGAATTTTTATCGTTTCAAAGTTTAATGTTCAACAGTTTGGTTTCTAGTTTGATGTCAATATAAGTTTGTCATTTAAATAAGTTGCAAGTTTACTAATTGCTCAAGTGATGGCGCACATAATGCCCAGAGTTCCCAATGTTGAAACTCAGGCTCTGATACCATATGTAACGCCCCGCTCGGGAACCCAAGAGAAATAAACCTAACATGTTACAATGTTTACTAAACTATTTTTTTTTTTTGAAGTTTAAACAACATCAAGATAACATTAATGCGGAAGCAATATGAACATACACATCAAATACACATATACAAATATAGATACAATTTCAATTCCTCAAGAGTTCCTTTATGTTGAGTCACATTTAATAATTTTAAATTAATTAGTTTAAGTTCCAAGTACAATGTCTCAAGATCATAAAGAAGTAATAGATACATAATCGCATAAGCAAAGCATAAGTATATCTAATACAATGAAAGTACATCCACTGCACATGTCGCAGGGTATGTGAAAATAGATACAATACACTAGGATATATGATAACATATATACATCATCAGAAAAGAAGTCTCTAAGATAAGAAATAAGAATGATAAAGGTACATCTTCTGCAACGAACATCCAACAGCTGGCAATGTGAAGGGGGAACCCAAATGGTAAGAAGGCACTACCTCCTGACCGCGTGGTTACCTAGTCAAGCTTCCACTCCCACCGTGCAGGGAAGATAAAGAACGATCCACATACGGCTATCAAACATAAAACATTCCTAGGCATGGAACTCCTAAAGGCCACAACTATCTCAAAGGTAACACATGCTACTAAAGAAGATAAAATAATCCAAAAGTAAGAACACTCAATCCAATATCGACACCACATAACCAAACATCATACACAAACCAAGTTTAAACCAAATACCAAGATCATAAGATAAAGTCAATGAAAGATAATCATCTCAAGTCAAAAGCCACATGTCAAAAGTACAACATTCATAAATCACCAATCATCATCAATGAAAGTAAATAACCATAATAAACACATCCGACAATAGATACACCACCAACAATAAGTACACCACATCCAACAATAAGTACACCACCAAAGATACACAAAATCTATAGAGGAGACTCAGCTACATACTAGGGAGTGTCATCACATGGCTGCTTAAGTTACCCTGGACTGATCTCTTAAGAGACCCCGGACCCTCAAGTGTTGAGTTACCCTGGACTGGTTACTTTGAACCCCGGACCCTCAACATCACACATATGGAAACTAGAAAGCCCTCTCAAGAAGACGAGGCACTCTTCTCATTCCCATCCTTAGCCTATACAAGCACTCAAGGCATGGGTGGATCAAATCTCTAACTTATCTTTTTAGTGTGTTTCCCCCCCATAAATTTTAATTACTAGATTATCACTTATTACATAACTTGCATTAGGTTACCTTGGTACTGACCACTTTGGGTCCCGGACCCCTATGCAAGCCACTCCCAAGTCACGTACCTAGACAACCTCTCCTAAGCACATAAAAACACAGTTGTGTCCCATACCACAATATTCATAAAGATCAAACTCGGTTCCTTAACAGGCAACCTAATAACAAGATGGTTCTCCCACCCAAGTACACATAATTTCTCGACAAGATAAACCTCATAGATATAATCTCCAATATGAATCACAAAACACATCACAACATCTAGTCCCATAAATAGTATCCAAGAAAACTCACAAAACCTCTAGTGTACATCCTAGACTGGTCAACATCTAATCAACTCGAAAATTCACGAAGGATAGACGGTACATAGAAAACATCATAGTGTCACAGTTGATTTGATTTGAAAGCATATAGTTGAGTTAAATGAAGGTTATAGTTTCAGATCAACATACATTTTCAAGTAAAATGTTTTAGAATTCACCCTTACAAGTTAACCCACTCTAACTCTAAATTTACCCTTACTGTTTTAAGTCAATTTCCTAAAAAAAATCCAAGAATAATTTATTTAAATTATTAAATTAATACTTGATGTTTCTCTCAAAGATATAATCTATGACTCTCTTTTTCTTTATTATAATCAATATTATAATAATTAAATAAATCTAAAACTTAATTGGACAAATTCTAATATTAATTAATTCTAATTAAACTATATTTAATTAAATTAATTAAAATATAAGACATTCACATTAATTCTAATTTCGTCACTGATTAAGACTTTAAATTAAATATTACCATAATTTAAATTTGTTGATTAATTAATAATTTATTAAAAATTAATAATGATAATAATTTCATTTAAAACATAATTGAAATTATTAATAATAATTCATTATTATTTTATAAACTAAAACATAACATATAATATTTCTTAAATAATAAATATTAATTAAAGAATATTACTTAAACTTTAAAATATATATTAAAATACAAAAAGATTGGTTTGAGCGATTTAAAAATCGCTGGAAGGCTTTTTGAAAGTCGTCGGCCATAATGGCAAAGCCGTGCGGTTGCCTGCGTAACTGCAGGCTTGTCTGCTGCCGCCGGCAGCAGTATTAACTGCTGCCGTGTGCAGCAGTCAGCTTGCGCATGTACGGTGGACAGGAAGGTGGTGGGGTGGTCAAAAACCCCCCTCACATATATAATATATATATTTTTTTTAATTTATTTTTATTAAAAAGTTTTGTAAGACTTTTTTTTTTATATAAAGAGTTTGATTTATTTTATAAGATTTATGACTATATAAACTTTATTAAATAATTCCCATATATATATTTTTTAAGAACGTTTACGATATTAGCTTGATAGGAAGATAAATAAACAAATCGAACCCTTCGAATTTTCAATATAAGATTGTCATTTCCACCAACAAACCCTTTCTAAATTTAAATTTCTAAATCCCAATTTAATTCAAAAGCCCAGATCCCAATTTATTTCCAATTTCTTTCAATTGCAGAACGAGGTTATTTAAATAGTTTTTTTTTCAATCCGGATTCACAGATGGAATCAAAAAGCAAAAGATGTAGAACAAAGGGTGGCAAGATTCATACAACGGAATTTGAGAAATCAATTTTCAACAAGCACGGAGAAGACAGAGATCCGAAAATATTTCTATAATGGTTCACAAACCCTACCTTGATCTGATGCTAACAATTTGGTGAAACCCTTGCTAATCCAAACCCTTCAAAGCTTCCAAAGATTTCTTTGTTCCCCTTCCAAAAGTGTGTTCCCTCAAACCTGTGTGTGCAATAATGACCCAAAACCCTCTAATATAGAATCTAATTACCTTTTAGGGCTTCTGTCTCCCCAACTCAAAAATTATAATTATTTTATTTAATTAATTCATTCATGCACAATTAATTTTCTTTTTAAATTAAAATATTCTTTTATTATTCCTTTCATGCATGTTAAGTGAATCATTAAATTACTTTATTTAACTATCCACTTGACTTCACTTTAAATTAATTTATTAACTTTAATCTCATGTGCACATTATTAAATTATCTTTATTCAAGTTCACATGTTTTTTTATCTTTTAATTAATCTCTTATATTTTAAACTCATTCATGCGAACTTAAATCTTTTTCATAATTTAATATCTTTCTCCTTTTAATATATTTTTGAACATTTAATTTGATAAATATTTATTAACTTAAATAACAATAATATTTAGCATTTATTTAAAAATGAACTCTAAATATATTATTATTAAATTAAATAAATATTATCACGTTCTAAATTTAATCTTAAAACTTTTATCTTCAATTTAATTCTTAATATTTAATTAATTTCTCAATTAATTAAATATAATTAAATATTCAAAATATCATAATAATTTTCCATTAAATTAATTTATTAATTTAATCTATTAATTTCACTTAATTAATAGAAATTCATCAAAGACTCACAAAACAACATACCCACAAAATACTCACGGGTTTTTAAAGGGTAGACAGTCTGTTACGAGTCCTCCTTGCAGGACAAGTATTATAGGCTTATGGCTAGGATTGGACCTGATCATTATCTTCCCATTCTCACCATTTGAGTATTTGTAATAAGGCATGTTCATCTTGGCAATTCAGGGAAGTTGATGCTCGGTACCTGCATCCTGTATAAAAGACGAGCATGTACATGTATATAATATATCTAAACTAAACAGACAATGGCAGGGAGTGGTTCATCATGTAGATCTTGACTAGTAGGTGACTATGACTCCCTCCCTTAACCACATCAAACACGTCAGACGGAAAGATAAAATAAACACGCACACCATACACATGCAAGTATGAGGTAAGTATCATCAAATGCGTACATATAATAATGCATCTCTATCAATACAACATAATCATCATTAAAGACATCATGTTAACATTTTTATAAAAGAAACCACATTTACTAACTAGGATCATTAAAATATCATTAACAACACATGAATGAAATCAACTAAGCAATAATAACTGATACATTTGTAATCAAAATCATGAAATAATATCATAGTATTGTAAATCCAATATCTCTAAACTAATCAAAGCATAAAATCAACCTAAAAGAATTTGACAATGATAACAGAAATGCGAACTAGGGGCAGGCACTACATTGAGATATACTAATGTACATGTCCATAGGCATGAAGAACTAATTCCAATCATTGTAGCTACTAAGGCCTATAGGACAAAAGTAGAAAAGTGAAAGAAGGCAAAGTGATTCATATTGTGCCTCTTTCATATTTTGTTGTAATCATTGTAATAGACAAACTAGTTCCTTACCATTTGTCATTTTTGAGGAGATGAACTGATTAAACTTCCTTTGTAACGATCATCTTGGAATCCTATATGTATTCTAATGAAAGATTAATAAAAGGTCGGCTAATTTTTCGTGTGAAATACTGGATGTTACAAAGTCAATTGAATGATATTTTGTGTCAATTATTTTCCATTTCATTCTATTAGTTGTTAATTGTTTGTTTTCTCTTTTATCTGAATTGAAACAAGGAATGAATAGAGCTTCATTCCCCTATTTTGAGACAGTGAGCTGAATATGATAAGTGTTGTCATTGTATGTTCAAAAGAGATCCTTTATATGTTTCTTTCTAGTTAATCTTTCTTTCTCTACAATTTAATTTCTAGCTGGATCAGTTTCATTTTAGTTAGTATGCACTACTGAAGCATTAAGCCTTATGAGTTCATAAGATGTGTGAGTTCATAAACTTAATTAATCCTCAAAGATCATTTATTTCCTGAGTTAGATCCTGTTTAGGCCTAGCTCAATTTACCTCTCCTATTCTAGGGTTAAGAACATACCCCATTTTAGATCTAGGAGTAAACATAATTCACTACAAATCTACAATAGGGAGCTGTACCTAATAATTCAGAGGAAAGTTAGTCTTTCTAGAAGCAACTTTCCAACTGTTCTAATCAGATATTGTTCATAAATTTGGATGTTTAAAAGTTAAAATAAGAAAGAACAATCTATTTACCAATAGTCTAGTATCTCATCTATGTTTTTTGGTTTCTTCTAGAGTGTCATTTAGTTGTAAGGCATCTGTTATCTTTTCAAGTTTGCAAGTCCAACTTGGTAGTTTAGAGATCTGAATGATAATGTTTGTGGTCCTCCATCTGTATTTTATTATTCATCATCTTCTACTTTGTAGCTAGTTATTTCCATTTGATCCTCAATCTCCATGGTATTTAGCATAAAAGAGATATTTGTTCATTGTTCTGGTAGTGTACATAAGCATGAATCATCTATAAGTACATCTAAATAGTAGGCTTCATATTTGATTTTATACTGTAGAACCTCTCTACCATGTGCTCAATCAGTCATTTAATTTTGAACAAAATATTTTATTTAATTATATTATGATTTTTATCTTTCTCCTCCCTCTTCTCCTCCTCTTTTGATGAATAGCTCACTAATATTTAATTTTTAACACTTACAAAATTGTTAACTAGGAAAAATTTGGAAGCAATGTTAGGTTCAAAGTTAATGGTTGAATACAAATCAAATAATTGTGAGAAGAAAATATGTTCTTAAATTATTGAAGTGTGCAATCCTCACAATCATAATTTACAATTCTATTTTTCAATCTCTCCAATAATAATTTTTAATTCAATTTTTCAACCTCTCACCTTAATCCGAATATATAAAAGTAGTTCTATATCTATTGATAGCATCAAATATGTATATGATAAAATGTAGCCATAGAGCAGCAAGTGTATAACCACCAAAATTGTATGAATTATAGGAGATTGTTATCAAATATTGTAGTTGGAGTGCATTGTGTATTGTAACAAAACCTTTCAGTGATAACCGGATCTACACAAACTTAAAAAGGACTTTGAAACTTTTAGCTAACGTGATTAGGTAATGCATTGCAAAACTCTAGATAATTTTATGTTGTTATGTCTAACTATGTATGCATACTTTTCCTCAATGATTGATAACATTCAATTTTAGAATAGGGTACGTATACCATTGATGGCACAAACATCCTTGGGAAAACATATAATATTACAATAATATTTGTAGGAAAGTAGATTATGCTTAACAAACAATATTGTAATAATTCTAGGCATGTTGTAGAAAAATGCCAAAGTTCTTCCTCAAAATATAATATATTTAATAATTTACAGATAATTTTAGGTAGGAATTTTGACACTTTGTGTCCCTTGTTTTATTCTTAATTTTTTTAACCAAATATTGCATGGCATGGATGAATGACTTTAAAAGATTGTATTATACAACATTTAAAAAAAAGTAACAATTTCAAATGTCATATGAAATAGTTTTAACAATTTAAAAATATATTTAGATCTTTTATATTGGCTATTGAATCATAACAGAAGGGAGGATGTAAATTTTTGGGCATCTCTTCACCACATATGCATATTGCATAGACATAGTCAATTTTATTCCCTCAAACTAGCGATGGTAATTTCCAAGGATTATAGTTTTAGTACAATTTCTTTGGAGCATATTTAAACTACACATTCTGAGACATGAAGAGCATCATGCAAAAGTTAATTTTAGACGTGTACTTGATGAGTTATGGTTTACAAAGGATACGACCCAAACACTGGTTGTTATATATACTCAAAATAAATGCCAAACATCTCAATTTAGTTACCACACATACCAAAATCATGAAGTCATATAGTTATACTTTAATGCATACAATAGATAAGATCTCAATAGGTTTTACAAGTTTACAATTATACAAAGGAAGTGGAAGAAGATATTTTCATTTAAGGAAAATTAACCGGAAGGATAGTATAGTTTTATTTCCCAAAAAGTTTACATCTTTACAAGCTACAAAGAAAGAGCTCTATGTATGGAGGTACTGATACCAACTTAAGTGTCTAAGCTTTATATGTCCCCTATGTACTTGGACTATTATAGATTCCCTTAATCTTTTCAAGGAGATTATTACTCTCAGCAATGAATTCTATTAGTTATGCATGTTCTATAATTACCTTTATCCTTTCAACATCATTATATTTTTCTTTCTTACAGACTATATTAAACAAGAAACTCTTATTCAATTCTTTTCATATGACCCAACAAGGGTTCCTTTTGTCTTCTACATCTAGATCCTTGGTACTCAATTCATTTGCAAAGGTACCTAGCAACCATGAACCAACAACATCAAACGCAACTGCCCAGAGTGTATATGTATGATCTTCCAACAATATTTGCATAAGGTATATGTAGTTGTAGTTATCGTATAATAGGTTACACTTTGTAAATTTCCACTTGTCTTCATTCTCTTCAATGAGGCATTTGTTGAAATCCCTTTTGGTGTATTTATTAGGGAAATTTGGATAATATAGATCATCTTATTTGATAATTATTGTTGTAGCCTTTAATATGCAATGTAGTGGCACTATTATGTTTTGAACTTTCTCTCAAATATCTATAATTGTCATTCTCATCATACCTGACATGTTTGGTTGCATGTTTATTCCAATTTGCATGTACCAATTCTTTTGTTCAAATATCTCCTCAATGTCTGGTTCTATTGTTAGATTGTTAGAGAATAAAGTAGTGACCACCTTACTGTTGTAATCACTAACATGTCCATTCTTGATTGCCACCACCACTTGTTGATGTTCTTGAAATCATTGATATATTAGGCTACCCACTTTGGTGGAAATTTGACCCCATAAGGTTACATTGATTGTGGCTCCTGACTTGTCTAAGAGGTGTATTCCACAATGTACTACTTGTGTACTATTGTGTCTCCTTATGGTTGATGTGGGAACTACGAATGTAATTATTCCAATTATGTCAACACTTACATATTGGTCATGTTCAAGATATCTACAACCGATGTGAAGTTGAATTTATGCTTTAGTATGCTATGATCATCCTCATAGGGCTTAAATTTTGATTGTATAGATAGTATAATCTTTATTCCACTATTTAGAGTATTGTAGATTCTATTTTCTAGTCATACATCTCCCCTAGATATAAGGTACATTTTGCCTTCCTTGATCTTTGGGTATTGTATCTCAACAACATCATTGAAGCAAGTAAGACATGTTTTATTTCCTTACATGTCCACTACATCAAACTTGAATACTTTCCCTGAACCTCATTGATTTATATATTTCCTTGTGTCACCCTTTTTAGTGTAGTGATATTTCACCATCTACTTTGTTTGATATGGATTTAAACTCTTAATCCTAGTGATAGCATTGGGAATTGGAGTTGTACTAGATGGGGTGCATATACCAAATCAAGCTTGTTGATGTCTAGGTACACTTTGCACCATTGGTTGAACTACACTTGGTATGTTGAGGGTTTTGGTGTCTACAACCTCATTTGGCAAGGGAAAAGGATGACCGATGGGTGGGTGTTACATAACAACTATCTCAAATTCTCCTATCACAATCCCTTTGAACAATTACAGTGCCTCTAAGTAGTCATATTCATCTATCTCAACAATTTGAAAAAAACAGTGAGGGCCTAGTGGATTACTGTGTCCATTTGTAAAATGTTGATAAACTAAAGCAACAATAACTACTCAAGCTAACCTTTTTGGTGTTGTAATTGGATATGTATTCTTTGTAAGTTTGATTATTAAAAAAAAAATTAATTTTTTATCTTCCAAAAAATGATTTAATCTTGTTGGTAAATATTCCCTTTGGGAGTGTTCACCATCAGACAAGTCCATGCGAAAACATTTGATCTACTCATGTCCAAGTCAAAAGTCAAATATTTCCACAATTTGTATCATAGGTTTGAGGAGTGGGTCACCCTTGTACACATATGTGATTGAATATTGAGTCAAATTTGTGTCCACAATTATTGCAAACTATGTACTCATGCATAACATTTTTGTTGTAAATTTGTATAGTAATTACAATTCTTATTTTCTCTTATAACCTATATTTGTTACTTTTCCATAGATCCAATATCTAACCTAGCTCTAGAAACTTGTTAAAGATGTGTGTGGTGAATCCAGGGTTATCAAGCTAATCACACATAGTATAAGAAACGTGAATTTTCAAATCAAGTACACCAAAATGAATATGAATAAGCTCTTATATATGAGTAATAAATATTTTGACCAAAAAAATTTATATGATTGTGTCGACACTCAACACATAATGATTGGGGTATGAAAGAAGAGTTATGTTATAACAAGAAATTATATTACATCATAGTTACTTGATCTCAACAACTCTCATAATCACTAACAACCAAAACTGAAAAAGAGCTTGTTTAGTGTAGGTGGTGCAATTATTAACGACAAAATAAGGTTGACTAAAAAGGATAATGAGGATAAAACATTGCTTCTATATGTTGACATTTTTATTTGTATTCTAAATTTTGGATTCCCTAATGTGAATAACTTTTCACAATTAAGTCATGTGTTTAAGCACATGCAAGGTAAATGGTAAAATTTAAATAATCATGCCAGCGCTCAGCAAGTAATGATTGCAGTATTGAAGAAGAGTTATGTTATAACAAGAATTTCAATTACATCATAGTTTCTTGATATCAAAAAGTATCATAATTGTTAACAACTAGAATAAAAAGATGTAAAATATTAAGGAGGACAAATATGCTTACACCCACAATTAAAAAATTGTGCAAATACTAAAGAGGACAAATATGGGATATCTGAAGATTTCCAAGATGTTGAGTACTCAGTACAACAACCTAATGACATGCTTGTTTGTATCTCTACACAAAGCAAGTCATTTGCCTTACACTTTGTTAAGGAGGTGATCTTCAAAGCTTTTATGGATTGGGAGAGTTGTATTAGAGAAGACATGAAAGAATCACAATGGAAATGTATATTCATTATTTTGTTAGCTCCAAGTACATGACTCTCAATACAAAGTACAGTACTGCTACTTATGATGACAATGTATGCCTGTCATTTTGTGAGGTGTTTGTATAGCAAAAATAATTTCACTTTGTTGTTGTTATATTGTTGGCTTTTGATCTATTTTTAATATTTATGTAGTTGTCTTTCTTAGAGATATGTTTCATATTTTATTTTGTTGAGTAAGGTGAGATGGTTGTTGTGACATTTTCTCATGACTAACAAATGACTTCTTACAAAGAGGCTAATAAAATAAGAGAGATGCTCTTGCAAAACTCCCTACTTGTGATTGCCTCAAGAAGTTGGTTCTTACTAAAGTTGTAGCAACTAGGATTTCAAAATAAGATTTTTACATAATCAAAGCTTTGCTATAGACTTCTTCTAAGACTCCTAATAACTGATAGATAAATAATTCAATGGCTGTAAATAAGCTACCTAAAACTTCACCATTTTAAATCTATAGTGACGATACTTGGAGTTAACAATGGGATGTAAATAATAAAGAATTGATAAAGTACTTTTATTCATGCATCGATTCAAAGGGAAAACTATGCATATTATCTCCAGTTTAAACTACTACTACGCAAAGGATTGACAATGGAACTGGAATTCATGAATTTCATCGTTATTTCTACACTACCTTGTGACCTGCTAATACTATACAAAGATTTTCTCATTTCTATTAGTGTTTCTTTCTAGATTCCACTAAATATAAATAGCAATTGAGTAAATAAAATAAGTAGCACTAATAGCTATGATGTTTTCTTCTAGTGCACGACTTAGCTCATCGAAAAAAATCAGTGACAAGGTAGCATCTTAGTCACATAAGCAATACAAGTTACATTTTTTTATGAAGTCTATAAACATAGGAAAAATAGAGCAAAGCAAAAACCCAAAGAAAAAAAGATTTTTACATAGGCAAAGCTTTGCTACAGCAGAAATAACATTCTCAATTATTCAATATCATAAATGATACATGTAACAACCACTTTTCTTGGGTCTTAACTAATAACTTATCATATAAAAAAAAAAAAATTAATACTTCATATTCATAGGAAGATAGTTATAACATTTATGCTCATGTGAATGAGACTAATGGTTACAATCATTTAAACAAAAATTTCATAACTAAAAATTGAAGACACCATCCATAAATTCAACAAGGAATTTAAAATCTACATACTATAGAATTCAAAACCGAAATCCATCTAGGAATGCTTCTACAAAACCCAGGTTAGTCCATAAATACCACTTAGGAACAAATAGCTATACCACTTTATCGAAATGAAAAATACCATCAAATAACACTATATCATTTAGGGCATCAAATACCAATGTATCAATTAGGGCATCAAATACCATTGTATCAATTAGGGCATCAAATATCACTATATTATTCCCCTTCTTTCTATTTCTAAGTAAGGAAATGACATACAATTAGAAGATATGATTATTTTCATAATTCAATAAATGAAAAAAATATTAAAAAAACAATCCATCAAATAAACCTATCTCTTGCATATAGATATACTTCATGTTTAGTTGGAAGATCAACCGATCTAACTGGTTACCAATTACATCGATGAGAAAAATTTCTTCCATCAAAGGAATTAATTGATTCAATGATATAAATTAATCCATCATATCTTCTACTTTCAAAACATCATAAAAGTAAAATGCATGTTACCAACAAATGTTTGAATGCATAACTCATCTTTGTCCAGTGCATGTCTTGGCATCTTGTGGAGAGGGGAAACATTTTCATAGGCTCAACTTCCCAACCACGGAACTTAACTTATCCCTACACAATCTCATTTGAGAAAGGCCCTCCCTACCCAAAAATAGATGGGGAAAACCATAGGACTACAACTGAGCATCCTGGTATTAGAGTATCAACACACCCTTCGACTTGGAAACTGATTATACTTGGACAATCATGAGCTAATGCTTAAGTAATTTTCATTTAAATATTCTTATCATTTATGGAATGACTGATCATATAGTATCTTTCTTGCAAGGGAACCACTCCTCTTCACCCATTGTCTAAGGCTTCTTCGCCTTGACGAGTCCTTGGAGTTTACTAGACTTCTTGAGATCCTTTCACACCGTCTTATTAAATGTATTCACATATCAAAATTACAACATACACTTGCATGTACTTTAGTTTACTTCTCATAACAAAACAAAGCTTTCTAACAAGGATAAAGTTCACAAGATATGGATCGTATCATAATTTAAAGATCATTTCTAGCCTTGAGTTATGCCCTCTAATATAAAACTTGATCAGACATTTATAAACTTGTTGGTCACTTATACAGAGGTATAACAAACATAAACTATTGTAACAGAGAAAACATCACTTGAGCACAAGAGTTGTATAACTAAGCTCTTCCCAAATCTTCTCGCATGAGCCAAAGGACTAGACCATGGGACTATGTGGAGAAGGAGAAAGATATGAGGAAATAGAAAGAATGGGTGGAAAGTATTGCCCACTCTACAGAAATATTAGATATATCTATGGAAATATCAAAAGTACTACTCTACAAATTTATCAAATGAAATGAGATATATATATATCTCCAAATCCACATCTGTGGTAATATATAATAGGAACTCTAGATTATTTTTAAACAAGAACATCGATTATCAAGAAGATGTGATGTACAAGGCCAATATTGGCCTCAAGAAACTCTTCAGATGCTAATTTAAATTTTAAAAGAAGAAATAACCTAATACAAATGTGGCATACACTCAATGACATGGAGCCAAAATAAGGACTTAGAGATTATATTTCTCAAGATTTATAAAAAAAAAATATATTAGCATTATGGTTTTTTTCCATCTCTATTTGTACTTACATGTTTACATACATGTGCATATATTTTAATTATATATTTATTTAATATCATCATTTTCATATATGCACATATACATGTATGTGCAAGTATGGATGTCATAATAATATGGTGTTAATATACTCAAGAGACTCCACAACAATCAAAGGTAACAATTTAAATTATTAAACAAAATGCTTAATGTTTTCTTTCTCTATCTTATGAATTGACTAGGTAGCTCATGGTTGTCCCATGTACACTCTTGCTTTCCTAGCCATTTACTCACAGCCAAGTTGGTTTAGGACTCGTACCTATTTTTCCAATGATGGTGGTGCCCCCCATGCCCAATTCCTTTCTAGCAATGCTTCCCCCTCTTCGACATGCTCCTACAAGGAAATTCCCCATGATTTTTCCATATTCCTCAACAAGTTAGTATTCATAAGCCATCATAATGGCTAACCACCAATTCACTTCCACGATGAATAACCAATTTTTCAAAATTTAAAGATAACAATATAATGGTATCATAATGATTAACTAACATGTCATCTTCATATGAACTTATAGAGATCGCCCATCTTACCATTTCACAAGATCATAACTAATTTTACCTATCAACTAACTTCACATGAAACCTCAATGGCTATATGAACATTTTAAATTGAGCCAAAAATTGGGATGTAGCATAATTCTCCCCTTGTGTTTCATTGTCCTCAATGAATTTTGAAATTTTAACGAAAACTCATAATAAAGGACATTTAAAATTGGGTTAAAAATTGGGATGTAACATACCCTTCCCCTTTGTGTTTCATTGTCCTTGATGAACTCTACAACTTTAAACACTAAGATGATATTCCAAATATATGTTATGTATAGCATCATGAAATCATTTCTTTTCATATTTGAATCAAAATCTAAGTCGTGATCAAAACCAAGGTCTATCATTCCCTTATTTCAATGCTTTCAGGTAAATACTTGCATGATATCATAAAATAAAAAATGAACATACAATCACCTAACTTTACTCTATCAAACTTGTGGTTACATCAACATCACTTTGAGTTCATCATGTTTTAAGATATTCTATTTTGTATTCCCGTCATACTCATGTAGACACCCATAATATCTTTGTTTCAATTCTCATTTTGATATCTCATATAAGAGAATTTTCAGTGTTCAATAATTGAGAGTAAGATAATCATTCAAAAATTTTAATTCCTCAACTAACATGTTCTAGATCACAACTTGATCACAGAATTGAAATCACTTATACATACCATTTGGCATATGGTACTCATTAAAGATCATCCTTGTAAGCTCATAGGACACTTGAAATGGTTAGTGGATCCATGTTTTCATTTATGTAACCTCAACCTTCATGCCCATCTTATCTTAATAACATATCATTTGAATAATCATTTCATGATAGAAATGTGCCTCATCTCAAAAAAAATATAAATAGCTCAGTATGTCTTGATATTTCATTACCATATAAGATCAATATCACATGTGTATATATAATAATGTGCCAAAAAAGTTAAAACATGTTATGATATGAAAGATCACCATACCTCCAATCAAAACCATAGAGGTTAGGATAGGAATAGTACCACACTATCTGTATCCCAATCTCCTAGCACTTGGACTTCATGCCCACACATAGTTCTTGAGACAAGGTGTGGCCCTGATGTTTGTTTGTATTGTCCATCAAATTCAGATTGTGGCTTAGACCTTGAGTCTGATCTATCCACAAACTCTTACATTTTCATGGAACTCCACCTTTCATGTAGATATTTCTTAGCTCAACCCATCCTCCAATCATAAATTAATTATAAGCATTTGAACTATTTACATAGGGCTCCTATCAAGTAGATCATCTAGGCGTGCTTGCCAATTGCTTGTAAATGTTTGGGAATTTACCTTTCCCATTCATGTGACCTAGGCTTTCATGCCCATCTTGTCAACATAATGTTTAAAGGAAAACTCAATTCAAACATAAGTTACATCTATAAATAAAAATTGCTAGTTTTAGTTAAGTTTTTTTACTCCTACTGGAGCACAAAATGACATTCTTGTCATTAATCAATATTAGAAAGGATTATCATTTTCAAGTTAAAGAATTCTCAAAATCATGGTTCATAATTTTATTTTCCCTTCAAGTCAAGTCCAAAAATGGATAACAAAATATTAACTACCATTTCATATGAACAGGAATGTAATTGCAATAGTATAATGCTGAAAACATGCAACTGAAAAGAAATAGCTAGTCACCATGAAGGTTTAGATAACACTACATCAAGGTTATAGAAACTAGTTTTTATTGTGCAAGCCTCAGCATTTGGAACTAGTTTAATCTTCTCATTCTCTACTAAGAATGGCCCTCCCTCTTGGGATAAGGCACATGTACCATTTTGGTCTTTTCATCCAAGCATCCTAGTGCTAGAGTGTCTGCTTAGCAACAGACAAGGTCGAGGATACACCTCCACCAACCTTCTCCCTATCAACTAGCACCACCGACCTCTTAGTGATCCATTTAGGCAAGCATGCCTTTAATATACCTTGCCCAAGGATTTAGATGGGAAAATAAATAGCCTAATCACCACTGCTCGACTTTCCAATCATGTCATTTTTCCTTAGCTTTGATTCATTTTTATGATTTTGTAAATTTATTCATCAATCCATTTCATAAGGACTACACCATCTCAGCCCTTCTCGACTATTCTGGATGATTCCCTATGTGATTTTTCTAGCTTTGATTGTAAAATATTTAGTTATATAGAATAAATCTCTTTCAACATTACATTATTATCTTCTCTAAAATAGCATTGGGCTCAAGGTTCAGTGATGAACCCAAAACTCTGATAACATATGTAACTATCACTTTTCTCAAGTCTTAACTAACAACTTATCATATAAAAGAAATATAGTTAATACTTCATATTCATAGGAAGATAGTTATAACATTTATGTTCATGTGAATGAGGCTAATGGTTACAATCAATTAAACAGAAATTTCATTACAAACAATTGAAGACAACATCCATAAATTTAACAAGGAAATTAAAATCTACATGCCATAGAATTCAAAACTAAAATCTATCTAGGGATGCTTTTGCAAAACCCAAGTTAGTCCATAAATACCGCTTAGGAACAAATAGCTATACCACTTTATTGAAATGACAAATACCATCATATACCACTATATCATTTAGGGCATCAAATACCATTCTATCAATTAGGGCATCAAATACCACTATATCATTCCCTTTCTTTCTATTGCTAACTAAGGAAATGGCATACAAGTAGAAGATACGTTCATTTTCATAATTCATATAAATGAAAAACAAAAATAATAATCCATCAAATAAACTGATCTCTTGCATATAGATATACTTCGTGTTTAGTTGGAAGATCAACCAATCTAACTGGTTACCAATTATATCAATAAGAAAAATTGCTTTCATCAAAGGAACTAACTGATTCAATGATATAAATCAATCCATCATATCTTCTACCTGCAAAAACATCATAAAAGTAAAATACTTGTTACTAGCAAATGTTTGAATGCATAACTCATCTTTGTCTAGTGCATGTCTTGGCATCTTGTAGAGAGGGGAAACATTGTCAGAGGCTTAACCTTCCAACCATGGACCTTAACTTATCCCAACACAATCTCATTCAAGAAAGGCCCTCCCTACCCAAAAATAGATGGGGAAAACCATATCCTACAACTGAGCATCCTAGTATTAGAGTATCAATGCGCCCTTTGACTTGGCAACTGAGTATACTCAAACAATTATGAGCTAATGCTTAAGTGATTTGCATTTAAAGATTCTTATTATTTATGAAATGATTGATCATATAGTTTCTTTCTTGCATGGGAACCACTCCTCTTCACCCATTATCTAAGGGTTTTCTACCTTGACGAGTCCTTGAAGTTTACTAAACTTCTTGAGATCCTTTCATAGTCTTATTAAATGTATCCACATATCAAAAGTATAGCATACACCAACATGTACTTTAGATTACTGCTCATAAAAAGAAGAAGCTTTCTAACAAGGATAAAGTTCACAAGATATGGATCATATTGTAATTTAAATATCATTTCTGGCCTTGAGTTCTACCCTCTGATATAAAACCCAATTAGATATTTATAAACTTTTTGGCCGCTCATACAGAGGTATAATAAACATAAACTATTGTAATAGAGAAAACATCACCTAAGTATAAGAGTTGTATAATTGAGTTCTTCCCAACTTTTCTTGTGTAAGCCAAGGACTAGGCCATGAGACTATGTGGAGAGGGAGAAAGATATGAGGAAATAGAAAGAATGGGTGGAAAATATTGCACGCTCTATGGAAATATCATATGTATTTGTGAAAATATCAAAATTATTCCTCTGCAAATTTAGCAAATGAAATGAGAGAGAGAGAGAGGGGGGGGGGGATCTCCAAATCCACATCTATGGTGATATATAATAGGAACTCTTTATAGGTTTTACACAAGAACATCAATTATCAAGAAGATTTGATGTGCATGGCCAACATCAGCCTCAAGAAAATCTTTAGATGCTAATTTAAAATTTAAAAGAAGAAATACTTCAATACAAAGGTGGCATACACTCAATGACATGGAGCCAAAAATAAGGACCTAGAGATTATATCTCTCAAGATTTATAAAACCTTAGAGATTATATCTCTCAAGATTTATAAAACAAGAATATATCGGCATTATGGTATTGTGCCATCTCTATTTGTACTTACATGTTTATGTACATGTACATAAATTTTAATTATATATTTATTTAATATTATCATATTGATATATGCACATATACATATACATGTATGGATTTCATAATAATATGGTGTCAATATATCCAAGAGACTCCACAAAAATCAAAGGTAACAATTTAAAATATTAAACACAATTCTTAATGTTTTCTTTTTATGTCTTATGAATTGACCAGGTACCTCATGGTTGTCCCACATACTCTCTTGCTTTCCTATCCATTTATCCATAGCCAGAATGGTTCAGGACTCATACCTATTTGCCTAGTGATGGTGGTGCCCCCCATGTCCAATTCCTTTCTAGCAATATTTTGCCCCCTTGGACATGCTCCAAAACATAGAGGTAAGTTATTCTTTAGTTGGAATGTGAGAAGTTGTAAAATAATGGGAGATGATAACATGAGCAATTTACACTCAGCCTATGTAGAGAAAGCACTGACAATTTCCATCACACAAGAGAAGGGTAATTGTCTCATTGCTACATGATATTTTGGTTCAGGTATTGTCTCAACTCTTGAACCCACTAGATATATAGTGAAGTATTTCTTCTAGTTTGGAATCCTTGATTTTCAAAGCTAATATTGATAGCTATATTCAATCAAATCGGGTTAAAAAGCTTAGCAATTACAAGTACCCAATTGTGTAATTTCGTACTAAGTGAAATCTTGCTAAAAATATTAGCAATGGGTATTAGCTAAATGCTTCCTCAAAAAATCAAACCTAGACTATAATGAAATCTCATCATTGAATTCTATGTGAATTTTGTATTTTAAAATAGCTTGATTAGTTTTAATTTTTCTTGTTATGTCAAAGAAAACAAATATCATAAGTTTTTAGCCATTGTTAGCCAGTTACAAAGAGCATCGAACCTATGAAAATATGTATATGTTAGATTTGACCTCGGTAAACTCCCTATAAACAAACTTTTTTTTTACTATATATTAGATTCAAGACAACATTGTACACATATCTTAGAAATGTCATTTGAGGATTGCCAAGAAATGATCTTTCATCTATTAACCTTGCACTAAATCTTGTCCATTCTAATAAAGTGAAGAGAGACATTTTTTTATCTAAACTAGTTTTCATTTGTTGTTCTCATAGGATCTACTGAACCTACAAAGTTTCTTTGGGCAAAGCATCCATGAGAATTTATATAATATCCAATTCAAGTCAAGAAAGAAATAAGTTGGGGAAATATATTACATTTCCTTACTAATCAGGAATACTAATTCCAATCTCGGAATATATCTATCTACAACTAGCTATTAAAGAGAAAAATAAATGGCATTTTTTGTTTTTCAACATATTTTATTTGCCTTATTAAATATGAAATCAGTCACTGGTGAGAAATCAAAATAATGCTGGAAAATAGTTGCAAGCATAACTAGAATCAAGACATAGATGAATGAGAACAAGTTTGACATTGTAGGCACGTGGTAGAGCCATCCATGGAAACATGAACTAGTTCTATGGTCATTTTCTCGAACAATGTAATGGCCAGACTAGGCTTTGCATGAGTAATAGCCTTATTGACTAAACTATGCACATGTTCTCTATGATCTATAGACTTCTATTTTGCAAATCTTCATTCCATTACTGCATCTAGATCAAATGTTATTATCAATTTATGAAGTTTCCCATTTAATTTTGATTTGCATCCAAACATATCAAAATACAACAAATTGCATTCAGATTTAGCTTCAAAATCTTGTCAAATGGATGCATAATGGCTCATATCTCATGATATAGGTTCTTTGTGATATGGGGAATATGATTCTACAATCTAAACTTATGAAAAACAACTGGACATGTTTTGCGAGCTGGCAAAGTTAGTCACCTAAATTTGCAGAACCTGGAACCATATTAAATATATTTTTGCAAATAGAATGGCTCTAGAGAAGAAGGGAAATGAATTGGTCAATATCTAAAAAATTGCATGGGGCAAGTAGTTTATGTATAAAATGCAAGGGTAAGATTAATTTAGGCTCATCTATCATGGATTTCAAGATATGGTATCACAAAAAGGGCTCCTGAGAATTTTGCAAATCATATTAGTAGTAAGGCTTAGTAAAATGTATTTAGAATCAGACTAGGAAAGTGATCAAACAGATTCATCCTAGGTTCAAAATTGGAACATAAGGTACCACTAACCCCTAGAATGCAGTGGCCAAAGAATTTCATCATTTGGGTCATCTACAAAAAAATTATTCACTATCAAACATGGCTACTTGGATTTGTGAACATTTGAACACCTAACTTTGGGGAGCTCAAAACCCTATCAAAATTAATCATAATGACTTGATATCCAAAATGTAGATTTTATGGTATACATAATAAACATCCCAAAAGTTGTGAGTCATGAAACTTAACAAGGTGCAATATTTTTTAATGCAAACTAGGCATTTTTACATTGCTTGACACTTTGTCAAAAATACAAATTTGACCATCACTCAAAATGACATCTCATGAGATGATTCAAAATTGAAAAATAACAATTTGAAGTTCATGGATATGCTAAATTAAAGGTGTGGAGGACATGAAACATGTGGAATACCTTAAAATAATACTTGGGCACATGTGCAACAAAATCACGTATAAGGGGTTATTTTGCAATGTTTTCAACTTGGCACTCCAAAATTCATGCAAATTTTAAGAGTTCCAACAAACTCAAATTGTGAAGACAATAAAAGGGACATATATTTTTGCTCCTATATATTCAGTTGATTTTGAATGTGTTTATTATTTATTTGTTGTAGGCATGTACATATGTATCTTTATCTAATTTGATGTGTAATTTTTTTAGTTTTAATTTTTGATTTATAATTTCATATTTATATTTTATCTAAATTTTATTTTGAATTTTTAGGATCCATATGGGCGATATTTTTGTTGTGGTTGTGGATTCTAATAATGCATAAGGTATAGATTATTGTCGAATAAGGTGCACAAAAGTAAAATACAAATTGCCACAAGTAACTAAAAATAGTGATGGAAAAAGACATCCAAGTGGTTCTATTATTGTTGAAGGTACCTATTATCAACACAAAAAGATAGAAAAAAGCATTGTTTATTTTATTGATTACATATTGGTCCAAAGAGTTCTATATTATAGTCACTTGGTTATAGTAGCAAGATTGCAATTTTGGATATTTCCAAAAAAAAAAGGAATTGAAACCATGAAGTTTAACCTAGGGGATTCATGAGATATCAATTTCTATCGGTTGTCATTTGTTAGTTTATCTTGAGCTATAGTTGGAAAATTAGTTTGTAATTAGTAATTAAGGTATTTGGAATATAGAAGGTCTCATGCCACAATACTATCTTTGATGACCAATCAAATAGCTTTGTCAAATACATTTGTAACTGATGGAAATGTTTATTTCAGAATTTTATTTTGTATCAAGACTTATATATATGCTCTTCTTTGAACATGAAGACATTCTGATCATCATTTTGAAAATTAAGCATAATACAAATCTGATTGATTGTTGAGTTCTTATGTAGTGTGAAATGTTACTCCACTCACTTGGTTGGGAGAAGGGGCCTTTGTTGATCTCATTTTGGTTTTGACAAGGCAATGAAAAAATTCTTAGCCATTATCTAGAAAATAATAGTGCAAGCCAAGTGCATAGCATATGTCAAGCATAAGCCTCTAGACAATACATTTTGAGTAATATGATTGTCAGTTTTGAGCATTAGTAGGTGTTGAGTAGTCAGTGTGTGTTGAGTCACTCCTATTGGAATTCTTTTAAAATAACTAAGAGGAAGGGAGGTGAATTAGTTATCCAAAGTCCAAATGTACAAATAAAACTTTTCAGTGCTTAACAGATTCATATCCATAAAACCATACTCATACATGCATCCATTAGATCATCCAATACCTTAACTTAGTAGGTCACTGTCCTAGGTCAAAATAACTTTGCAAAAAAGTAAACATGAAATACCATAAACTCATTCACACAATTTGACACAAGGACGTGGAAACCCAAATTGGGAAAAAACATTAGTAACATGTTATCCAATTTCACTCTTCTAAAGTGATGGTCTGTTAAAGGCCAACCCTGTTAAAGGTTACAATACACACTATTAAATGTGGCATGGTTAAAGGATTTCAATCAACCCATTATGAGTGAGCCTTGTTAGAGGACTTTAGAATGTCACATGATTAGAGGATTTACAAATGAATATTAGGTCAACCTTAATCCAAAGGATTTATCCAGACTGATACAGTTGTTAGAAAGAAACAACAGGACTTGATTTGATAATAAAATAGAACTCAATTGTAGATTACAGATCCTTGGTTCAGTCCTCCATTATTCTTGGCATTCATACTCTACATCTCTAACAGCTTGTTCACCCTTCAAGCATTCAACCTCTTAATCCTTCTTGCTTTGTATGCCAATTGCAATCTCTTCTCTTGGGCCACCATATGAAGAAACACCCTAGACTTCTTGTCTTCCTTAAGTTCATGCACATGAAAACATTTTCTTCTATCCTACTATCTCTATAAATAGAGAATTTAGATCTTTTTTCATTTAACCACAATCATCCATTTTAGGGTTAGGTAAGATTCAATGAATCTACCCACTTTTCCATTTTAGTTCCTCTAGAAACTTCTTCTACAATCTTCCTTGAATTCACCTCAAAATGGTTTAACTTGAATTTTGTTCCACCAAATCATCATAATTATCTTCCACATGCTTCACATAATTCAAAAAATCAAAATAGTTAGCTCAAATTTGCCAAATCTTTGATTTAACACTTTTTACTGTCACTCGACATCTACACTATTCACTCTGCAATAACAATCTTTTGATGCTCAGCCAACACCAGGTTACTCAGCACCAACTACATCTTCTCAACTTGGTCACTACTATTATTTCCCTAATGATTGGTACTTACTATAATTTAGTGATGCTCGACATATACTAACTTTCTGCCTGGCCTGAACTAGATTTTTCTTGGCTTACAGTATTTTCTCAGTTAGGCTTGGCAAATACATTTTTATGAAAATAATTCTTCTTGGCTTAGTTATTTGCTTAGCTAAAGTAACCATTTACTTTAGCCTTAAGTAGATCAACAATGCATAATATCATCAATGTCTTACTTGGTCTTAGTGCTCCTTTTATACACTAAATAACTCAACTTTTCTCTATGTTCTCTTATTATCTGCTCTTTTCAAATCATCCTTATCAATCAAATAAATGATAGCATTTAGACCAAAAATAAATCATCTCACCAACAAGTAGCAAGTTTGACATCATTGAAAAAATAATGATTGTTCCATGATAGGTTCTACACTTCAAACAATCTCTTTTCAACAATCTCCCTCTATGGCATTGATGGAAAACCAATATAAAAAACAATACAAAAAAATTTAATTAATATTTTTGAAATTTCCCCCTCTATCAATATATGTGCCTCTTTCTCATATCTCCCATAACCTTATATCTCCTTCTTTGATCTCTCTCTACTATCTATCTCCCTCTTTCTTATATCTCCCTCTTTGACAACAATTCCAAAGACTTATCATCTTTTCATGCAAATATAATCAATTCAAGTTCTCCCTCTATCACCTTGCATGGGACTATAAATATTTTGATCTAGCTCCTTCATCACTTTAGGCAACTCCTAAAGTAAGATCAATTGCACCAAATTTTTAAAATATGATATTTAACTCAATTGATGCAATGCACTACTCTTTCTTCTTAAGTAGCTTTGTATAGGAGTATCACCCCTATTTTACCTCTAATATATTCATGGGCATCCTTAGGTAAAGATTTTGTGAATATATCATGTATCTATTCTTTTCTATTCACATATTTCATTCTTACTTCTTTGTCTTGAACCAACTCTGTCAAGTAATGATACTTGATTACAATTTGCTTTATCTTTGTGTGCATTACAAGGTTCTTTGATATGTGTATAGCACTTGTATTATCACAATAATGTACCACAGATTCAATAATTTTTTCCTTCATTCCTTTGAGTAGTTGTTTGATCCATACCACATTTGTACAATTTACTGCAATAGCCACATATTCAGCTTCAATAATAGATTGAGATATACAATTTTGTTTCTTACTAGTCTAGGTGATCAATCTCTTTCCTAAGAAAAATGCTCCACCAATTGTACTCTTTATGTCATCAATGTTTCCAACCCAATCAGCATCTATATAGGCTCTTAATTCAAACTTATCATTCTTCTTGTAGTATAGGCCATAGTCTTCTATCCCTTTCAAGTATCCTATGATCCTTTTAACAACCATCAAATTATTCTCCTTAGGATTTGTAGAAGACCTTGCAAAAATCCCAACATCTAATGCAATGCCAAATTTCCTATGTGCTACAAATTGAAATTTTCCAATCATAGACATGTACAATGTTTGATTTACTTCAATAGAATCATTTGTTTTGGATAGTTTGTGTCGTGTCACCATAGGAGTGCCAACAAGTTTTGAATCTTCCATACCAAAAAATTTCAATATTTCCTTTACATACTTATACTAAGTGATGTATTTATACCATATTTCATTTGATATACTTCCAAACCAACAAAGAACTTTATCTCTCCAAACATAGACATCTCAAAATTTTCCTTTATTTAATTTGCAAATGTTTTACACAATGCATTTTTTCCTTCAAATATGATATCATCAACAAATATTTCAGCTAGTAAAATCTCTTTACCTCCTTCTATCTTCAAATACAGATTGTTGTTATCATCATTCCTTCTCAAAAGCAATCTTCATACCATTTCATACCATGCTCTTGTGTCTTTCTTTAAACCATATAAAACTTTGTGTAATCTACATACCATGTTATTTTTGTTCAATGTAAACCTCCTCTTCTAGTATACCATCTAGAAATTTTGACTTCACATCCATTTGATTAGCTTTGAAACCTTTGTATGTAGAGTAAGCAAGAAGAGTTCTTAATTCTTTCAATCTTGCAACTGGGTAAAATATCTCTCCATAGTTAATTCCCTCTTATTGTGCATATCCCTTGTAAACTAATCTTGCCTTATTCCTTATGACTTCACCATTCTCATCCAGTTTGTTTCTGTACACCCACTTGGTTCCAATCACATTCTTGTTCTCTGGTATGGGTACTAGAATCCATGTTTTGTTCTTCTCAATCTGATCAATCTCTTCTTTCATGGATTTACTCCAGTCTTCATTCTCTAATGCATTCTTCACTAACTTAGGCTCATGCATGCTTAACAAACATGTATCACTTCTCAACCTATTCCTTTCCATTGGTCCAGCTTCTTTATCTCCAATAATTTGTTCAATAGGGTGATGTCTTCTTACATACTTTGACAATCTTTGTTCTAGTCTTCTTTCTTCAATGGGTCTATCAACTTCAGAATCACTGTGTACTCCTCTATTAGGTAAATAGACATTCCTTTCATGTGCACTAATCTTACTTTCAAAATTTATCTTGACTTCTATATGCAAATTGGCTCCTAAATGTAACTTAGTTCATTAATGAAACTCAACATCCTTTGTATGTGACTTGATAGTCACTGATACTTTTTATTATTGATTTACACCTTGCTTTATAGTTTCATCAGCATTCATGTCTTCATAGTAGTATATGAAGGTTTTCTACTCTTCAAATTCCTTCTTATGTTCAGCTTCATGTACCTTTGTATATTCATCAAACTTCACATTTGCACTTTCCACAACTTTTTTAGTGTTAATATTTAAACACTTATAAGATTTACTTCTTGTGGAATAGCCTAGGAATATACCTTCTTCATTTTTAGCATCAAGTTTACCATTCCTAGTGTCCTTAAGAATGTAACACTTGCTTCCAAATACCTTAAAATATTTTACATTGGGTGAGTATCCATACCATAGTTCAAAAGGTGTGGAATTCATACCTTTCTTGACTTTTACTCAGTTCAAGTTATAGACAGTTGTACTTATAGCTTCTCTCTATTGTTTCAAAGAAACATTCTTCTCAAACATCATTGTTCTATCATAGTCCATTACAAATCTTTTCCTCCTTTCATAAATCCCATTTTGTGGAGGGTTCCTAGGTGCAAAAGTTTGTCTTTTGATTCCTCTGCAATTACAGAATATCTTGAACTCATTTCATTTAAATTCTCCACCTCTATTAGACCTTAGACATTTCAAGCTTTTTCTAGTCTCCTTTTAAACTCTTTCTAGACACCAATTAAACATTTGAAAAGCATTAGATTTTTGTTTCAAAAACATAACTATCATCATCTTAGAATAATTATCAACAAATAGGATAATGTACTTGTCACCTTTGTATCTTTGCACATCAATTGGTCCACACAAATCAATATTAACTAATTCCAAAATTTCTTTTGAGGAGTGAGTCTTACTTTTAAAACTAGATTTTGTCATCTTGACTAAATGACATTGTTTGCAAATCACATTATCAAGTTTCTTCAGTTTTGGCAAACCTCTGACTCTTTTCATGTTACTGATACTGACTAAGTTATCAAAGTTAACATGATATAACCTCATGTGTCATAGCCACACATCATCAAATTCTACAACAAGACAAGAAGAATCATTCATGTGAAGATAAAATAGTTTACATCTAGTCTAATCTCCATTTCCAATTAGTTTTCCATCAGTGTCATAGATCTCTGCTTTCTTGTTGTCAAATTCAACCTTGCAACCTGAACTACTCAATTGTGACACACTCAAAAAGTTATAGTTATATCCTACATAGTAAGCATTGTCACACATGATCTTTTCTAATAGTTTGATTGATCCTTTACCTTTTATTAGATAGAGCACATCATTACCAAATCTAACATTGTTTCCATTGTAGTACTCAAGGTTAATGGACTTACTTTTATCTCCAGTCATGTGATGTGAACATCCACTATCAATGATCCATCTATCACTTTTGTTCACATAAGATATCAATGCAGTTGCCTCATCTTCATTAGAATCATCTTTCATAGCAACATAAAAACCTCCATCATCATGGTCATTAGATCCATCTTTTGTTTCCTCTTGAAAAATGTAGCAAGAGTTATTTCTTTGTCTTTATAATCTTTTTTTTTCTCATCTCTTTTACCTATATATTTATCTCCACTTCTATTTTTCTTCTTCTCCAAAAACCTAGTAGCAATATGACCAACCTTGTTATAATTGAAACACATGATAGGTAGCTTACCTTTGTATTTCCCTTTGCCTATGTGAAAGCTCATTGCTAACAATGCTTCAAGTTCTTATAAATCATCTTCATCTATACCACTATCACTAGAAACATACTTGACCTTTTTCTTTTTCTCTTTAGGTTCTTTCAGTGTTAGTTTGGCTTTGAAAGTGGATTCAACATTTTCAATTTTGAAATTATCAAAATTAGAGAATTCAAAAGAAGTGAGTCCACCCATCAGTCCTTCAAGGGTTAGATTAGTACTAGCAACACACCTTATTTCTTGTATGGTAGAGACTCTAATAGCATAGATAGGAAGAAGGGTTATTAGTACTTTTTTTTTATCATGGTCTCATATTCAATAACACCATTTTCTCCTCTAATAGCATTCACAAAATCTTTGATTCTTGTGCAATCTTGGACTATAGTCTCACCTTCTTGCATTCTCATGTCATCCAACTTTCCTCTTAGACTTTCATCTTTGGCTCTTAGAACATTCTTATCTCCTCTATAAATCATCTCTATAACATCCAACATCTTCTTAGCATAATTACATCCTTTGATGTCATCAAACTCTGAGTCGCTTAGGGCAGAGGCAAGCTCTAACATTGCTTGATTGTGTTCTTTTTTCTTTTTAGATCATCACCAGTAAGGGCTCTAGTAGGATCAACATGCTTAGTGGTGATGGTATATTGTACATAGTCTCCAAAACCTCCTAGATGTAGCTTCATCAAACTTTTTCATGTAGTAAAATTTTCCTTGTTCAGTTTGGGCACCTCCTTTCTATACATCTTGGTCTTTAGCTTTTAGTACCTTCAAACTATTTCCTCACAAACACCTATGCTCTAATTCCAATTTTGAAATTCTTTTGAATAACTAAGAGGGGGGGTGAATCATTTATCCAAGGTCCAAATGTAAAAATAAAACTTTTCAATGCTCAACATATTCATATCCATAAAACCATATCATACATGCATCCATTAGATCATCCAATACCTTAACTTAGTAGGTCACTATCCTAGGTCAAAATAACTTTGTAGAAATGTAAACACGAAATGCAATAAACTCATTTACACAATTTGACACAAGGATTTAATGTGGAACCAAATTTGGAAAAAAGCATCGATAACATGCTACCCAATTTCATTCTTCTAAAGTGATGCCTTGTTAAAGGCCAACCCTATTAAAGCTTACAATACACATATTAAATATGACTTGGTTAAAGGATTTCAATCAGCATATTAGGAGTGACCCTTGTTAGAGGACTTTAAAACATCCCATTAGAATGTCACCTAGTAAAAGAATTTACAAATGACTGTTACTTCAACCTTAATCCAAAGGATTTATCCAAACTAATATAGGTGTTAGAAAGTAACGAGAGGACTTGATTTGATAATAAAATACAACTCACTTGTAGATTATAGTATTGGAAATATAGATGAAGTAACTGAAGGGGGGGGGTGGTGAATTAGTAACCACAAAAACAAATCCACATATCCCTTAGATCTTTGAAAAATAGATTACTGTTGTCACTTGGTAAACATACAAAAAAATGTTGTAACTCGGTAGGTGCAATGTATGTTAACTTATTACATGCAACCATAAAAGAAATAACATGAACACATGAGACACCAGATTTAACATGGAAACCCAATATGGGAAAAACCACCAAGTAACTAGTTACTAATTTTTACTCTTTTGAAGTGAGTCCTGTTGGAGTTGAGGAAAGCCAACTCTGAAGACGCCAAGATCACCTGCATGCGAAACCTGTCAAAGAGAAGCCATAGAAGGGAAGAGCATGGAGCACGGGAAAAAACCCTAAACGGACATGAGAGACACCATGAATGCAAACACAATGAGAAATGTATTTACAATAAGAAATGGCTTCACAATGTGAAAATACAATGAGGAGAGCTCGAATATAAAGAGCTCATGGAAGCTTGTAGAACAAGCTGGAAGATAAGTGTGACAACTAGAAGAGAACAAACTCCCGTGTTGTCACCAACTAACCACAACATGCATTAAATATAAAATATTAAATAAATGCATGACCTAAGTAAACTTAAGCAATAGAATAAATAATTAAATATTAATTATTTACTCTAACACCCCCCCTTAAGTGCAACTTAGGGAAATGCCTTAAGCTCACAAAGCTAAGATGAAATGCATAATGGGTCCCGGCAACGAGGCCATTTTAGGTACCCAAGTACAATGCAAGA
Organism: Cupressus sempervirens; assembly: GCA_028749045.1. Lineage (NCBI taxonomy): Eukaryota > Viridiplantae > Streptophyta > Pinopsida > Cupressales > Cupressaceae > Cupressus > Cupressus sempervirens. Next base: position 993,298,947 of record CM053792.1, read on the forward strand.
AGAATGAAACCTCTGTAAGCAGGGAAAGAGAGAAAACCACATGGGAAAAACCCTCCCCTAAAAAGAGGTAAGAACCCAGTGAAGAGCGGAAGAAGTCTCCAACTAGGGAAAATGTCCCCTAAAACAAGAACAAAGAGTGATCATGAAGAAGCAGCATCACTGAAGCATGAAGAAGTCGCAAATCTGTCAAACTGCTGATCTGAAGAAACCTCCATGGAAGAAGAAGGCACGAACCGAGCATGTCTATATGGTAGATGATCCATCTCACCGAAATGCATAGTTAGCCAGCCACTGCAATCGCCTTGTATGTAGGATCAACCACTGAATACATAGTTCACACTATCGAACCATCGAACCATGGATGCATTACAACACAGCATAATCCCCCCTTAATGCAGATGGGGTGTGATGACAGGCAACTGAGAAGGTGAGCCAAAATCTTCTGCAAAAGAACCAAGAACGAGGAGAGAGGAAAAGAGGTACAGACACCGATAAAGACACGGTCTAACTGACTCTGCATGGGCTAATGTCGTGGAAGGGACACTCACTTGACAAAGGGAGAATGCCTAAAATAGCAAATAAATAATCCCCCCCATGGTGCTTTATAAAAATAGTGCAAGTACACCTGACTCAAAACAACGTTCATGACTCCTGAAATACAAAAGTGACAATTTATCTCAGTGCGAAATAGAAAAGTTCTTCAAAAGGATAGCTACAATGATCAAAAAATAAAAAAGAGCTGAACCAAAAGAAAGTACAGCCGAAAAGAAAGCAAACCATGCCAGGAAAACGATCCTCGGGCCTAAAACACTCAAAATATCCACCATAGAGCAAAAATGCCAAAACTATGATAGAAAGAGAAGAGGCCAAAAGTGAGGAAAAAAGATGATAGTTCTAAAAAGTGCACAGAACCAGCTTTCCAGAAATATAAAGTTTTCCAAAAACAGACATGGGACGCAAAAGATATGCATGCCGGAGTCAAAAACAGGACTTCAAACTTCAACAGAAAAAAAAGCAATAAAAAAGAATCAAAACCTAAAAATACCTACACCAAAATCTTCGTCTTGGAACCAGCTTTCTGGCGCTTCTTTCGGATCGGAAAAATACCTCCGTATGCAAGAGTTATGGCCAAAAAACCACAAGTAGGTCCAAAAGAGAACTTGAAGGAGAGTGCAAGCAAGGATGATGATGCAGCGCTGAGGTCAGCAAGTCAGTCGATTAAATTTGACGGCTTGGTGGCCATCGCAGCAAAAAAAGAGTGCCACGTGGCAGTGCTGACGTGGTAGGGGTGACGTGGCGGGTCCACGTGGCAAGGTGCCACGTGGCGCCCAAGCCACGTGTCACCCCTGCAGTGGCTGACTCGGCCTGCTGTGTCAGCGGACCCTGCAGATGTGGCGCAGAGCGGGCGGAGGCGGCCGCAGGGGCGGCAGAACCGGCGGAGGTGGCCGCAGGGGCGGCGGAGGCAGAGGAGCCGCCATCGGAGGGCGGTGGACGGGCGGCGGCCGGGAGGAGGCCGGGGAGCGGGCGGCGCGCGGGTGGTGCGGTGGCGGCCCCGCGGCGACGGCGCCCGAAATATTTTTTTTTTTTTTTTTTTTTTTTTTAAATCCGCGCTGCGTCCGTACGACCGTACGACAGACTCCTAGAGGCCTCAAAAAATCGCCAAAAATGCCCTGTCTCCAAAAATGACAAGTTTTATATGAATCCTGACTGCAAATGGCCTTCCGGATCCAATGGTGATGTCCGTTTGGGCCCAAAGTGCTCCGAAAAATCGCTGATCCCCTGATTTGAAGAAAAATTGCACAAACAAACTAGGATTTGTGACTTCAAATCACGGCTTCAAAATTTCTTCAACGAAGCAGCAGCAGGAAGGCTCTGATACCATGTTGGAGTTGAGGAAAGCCAACTCCGAAGACGCCAAGATCACCTGCATGCGAAACCTGTCAAAGAGAAGCCATAGAAGGGAAGAGCATGGAGCACAGGAAAAAACCCTAAACGGACATGAGAGACACCATGAATGCAAACACAATGAGAAATGTATTTACAATAAGAAATGGCTTCACAATGTGAAAATACAATGAGGAGAGCTCAAATATAAAGAGCTCATGGAAGCTTGTAGAACAAGCTGGAAGATAAGTGTGACAACTAGAAGGGAACAAACTCCCGTGTTGTCACCAACTAACCACAACATGCATTAAATATAAAATATTAAATAAATGCATGACCTAAGTAAACTTAAGCAATAGAATAAATAATTAAATATTAATTATTTACTCTAACAAGTCCTATTAGGAGCCAACCAAGTTAAAGGTTGCAAAACACATTATTAGGTGTGACTTTATTAAAGGATTTAATCACCCTATAAGGAGTGGCCTTGCTAGAGGTCTTTAGAACAATTCAATAGAACTATCACCTTGTTAGAGGATTTACAAAATGGCTATTAGACCAACTCTGTTAAGAGATTTAGGAATCACTGCTACAATTGTGATAAATTAACAATGAAAATAACCTGAATGAGATGCTACTGAATTAATGATACAGGTCTCTGTTATGCTCCACTATATCCTCTCTGATCAAATAAAACTTTTCTGCTTCTCAATGATACCTGACCATCCTTCAAAATTTTCTCACACTTAGTTCTTTAATCAATACACTTGCATGCTCGCTCATCCATTCATCATACATTCGAATTCTCAACTTGACATTTCATATATACCTTTCAGATTATCAAGTTGGCTCAATTACAACTTACAATTACCAATAACCATTACATCAATTAGCTACAATCATTACATAAAATAATTAAACTTTATTTCCCAAAACAATAAAATCCTTCATTGGCCAATGTTGCTTGGTAAATATTGCTTCAGATCTGATTTCCTGAGTTAACCAACAAAGGCTCGGTTAACACTGTGAACTCTACAAAATCCTTTGGAGACCAAGTGACCTTGGTAAACACTAATTTTCCTTCGTTAACCTTGTGAGCTCAGTTAACACTAGCTTTTGCCACAAAATCCTTTGACGCTCGAGTTAGCTCACTAGAAACTGTTTCCACAAAGTAATTTCCAAGAATGCTCAGTAGACTTTGAAACTTGCTTTGCTGACCAACTGAGCTCCATAGACATTGATTGATAACTGATATGACATTTATGTAACATCAAAGACAACACACAATTGGACAATTGTATCCAAAAATCTCCCTCTTTAGCATTGATGGCAACACAACATGTCATAGCACAATGAAATTTGAAAAAAAGTCTTTCTTTGATAGAATATTTTCTCCCTCTTATATTTTATGCCTTAAACTATAGTAATCTCCCTCTGTGAAGGAATTACATAGCTTCTTTTCTAAATAGCAAACTCTCCCTTAAACAAATTCATTCAAATTTTAGAAAAGATATGGTAGTAAACTCTCCCTCTTTGACAACACATGCCAAAGACAACACATAAAAAATGAGTATCAATGTACCTTAAGTACTAATTCATATGCAATGCTCGCATGACTATGTTGTATCAAATGATAGATCTTCAACTAGGTTCATATTAATGCATCACTAAAACTTTTATTTTAGTGAGCTTCAGATGGGGGGTGACCCCTAACTTACCTCTTAGATACAAGAATGCATCCTTAGGTAATGGCTTGGCTCTTTATCCTACACCAATTCTCTGAAAAAGTGATACTTTATAGCAATGTGTTTGGTTTTGGAATGCATTACTAGATTCTTTGATATGTTAATTGCACTTGTATTGTCACAAAATATAACAATTGGTTCTTTAATCTCAACCTTCATGCCTTCCAACAACTATTTAAACCAAACAACGTTAGAACAATTCACTACTACTGCAACATACTCTACTTCTACTGTAGATTGAGATGTGCAATTTTTCTTTTTACTTATCCAAGATACCAACCTTTTTCCTAGAAGGAATGCTCCACCACTTGCACTCTTTCTATCATCAATGTTTCCTACCCAATTAGCATCAGTGGACACTTTCAATTCAAAATTTCCTCCAAATTTATACCACAAACCATAATCTTCAGTGCCTTTCAAGTATCTCAAGATCCTCTTGATTGCCATCATGTGATTTTCTCTGGATTTTGCTGAAAATCTTGCCACTGTGCAAACTGCAAGAGCAATATCAGGCCTTGTATGAACTACATACTACAATTTTCCAATCATTGATCTATATAGGGTCTAATCTACCTCTTTTGATTCATCATCTTTGGTAAGCTTTAGTCTAGTACACATGGGTGTTCCAACTAGTTTACAATCTTCCGTACCAAACTTCTTGAGTATCTCCTTGATGTATTTAGACTGAGTGATGTAGATACCATTCTTGCTCTGCTATATTTGAAGATCAACAAAGAACTTAATCTCACCAAATATATATAGACATTTCAAATTCTTTATTCATTTTCTCTTAAAAAACTTTGTATCGATCATCATTTCCTGTAAACAAAGTATCATCCACAAATATCTATGCCAAAACAATCTTGTTATCTGGTCCTTCCTTGATATACAAGCTACTATTATCATTAGTTCTTTGGAAACCAATCTAAATAAGATAGTTATGTAATATCTCATACCATGCTCTAGGAGCTTGTTTTAGACCATACAATACTTCGTATAATTTGCAAACCATGTCCTTCTTGTCTGGATCAACAAAACCTTTAGATTTCTCAATGTAGACTTTTTCATCAAGAATACCATTGAGAAATACAGATTTGACATTCATCTGATATACCTTAAATCCTTTGTATGTTGCATGTGCTAATAAGGTCCTAACACCTTCCAATCTTGCAACAGGAGAAAAAGTCTCTCCATAATCAATTCCTTCTTCTTGAGAGTAGCCCTTACACACTAGTCTAGCTTTGTTTCTTGACACCTTACCATCTTTATTCAACTTATTCCTGAATACCCACTTTTTTCCAATAAATTTTTTATCTTTAGGGCTAGGTAAAAGAGTCTAGGTTTTGTTCTTCTCTATTTTCTCTATCTCTTCATTCATAGCCTCAATCTAACTTTCATTTTCCAATTCATCTTTGATATTTCTAGGTTCAAAATCAACAAGTAAACAAGTACCTTTTAGCTTACTTCTTGTCATAGTACCTTCAGTTTTGTCTCTAATAATCTGATCTAGTGCATGATGTCTCCTTACATACTTGGCTAACACAAGTTCCTTGCCTCTTGAATGAATTGCATTTTCATCTTCTTGCACTTCAACTTTAGGTTCTAGCTACTCTGGCTCGGTAGGAATTGGCTCAGTAGCTTCAGACTATGACTCAGGTTCCTGTGACTCAGTTGGAACTTCTTGCAACTTGGTGACTGAAGACTCAGGAGTAGAAGTCACTTGATTGACATATGTATCTGGAAATGTATCAGGTTCAATGAAAACAAATCTCCTATAATCTTCTAGTTCCTTTTTTCTTTCTTCAATCCTTTTTGCAAACTCATCAACTTTCACATGTGCACTTTCTATGATTTTGTGAGTAGACAAATTCAAACATCTATATGCCTTACTTTTGCAAGAATATCTCAAAAATATTCCTTGATCACCCTTCACATCAAATTTGTCTTTTCTAGATTCTTTCAAAATGCAACATTTACTTCCAAATACTTTCAGGTAACTTACATTGGGTTTATATCCATACCATAATTCATAGGGAGTTTTGAATGAGTCCTTTTTTAGTTGTACTCAGTTCAAGGTATGAACTACAGTGTTGATAGCTTCCTTCCAGTATTTGATAGCAATGTTCTTTTCAATCATTAGAGTCCTTGCAAAATCCATGATAGATCTATTCCTCCTTTTAGCTATTCCATTCTACTCAGGAGTTCCAGGAGCTAATACCTGTCTTTTGATTCCTCTTTCAATGCAAAAGTTATTGAATTCATGGGAAATGAAATCACCACCTCTGTTTGATCTCGAGTATTTTAGTCTTTTCCCTATTTCCTTCTCTACCCTAGCCAAATACCATTTGAATTTATCAAATGCTTCTGACTTCTCTCTCAGATACATAATAGTCATCATTCTAGAGTAGTCATCAACAAAAAGAATAAAAAACTTTTCTCCAGTATAACTCTCAATTCCAATAGGTCCACACAAATCAGTATGCACAATTTCTAAAATATCTTTAGACTGATAGCTTTTTCTTTTAAAAATAGTCTTTCCCATCTTACCAATCTGACAATTCTTGCATAGACCAACATCAGGTTTCTTGAAACTAGAAATGCCTCTTACTTTCCTAAATTTTCTTATCTTTATCATGTTATCAAAATTTACATGACATAACCTTCTATGCCATAACAAATTTTCTTCAACATGAGCACTCACCAAGTTTAAGATAAAAAAAGTTACCTTTTGTTTGTATGCCCAATCATATCCATTTTTCTTTGTCATCTAGCAGTCTTGCCTTTCCATGCATGAATCCCACCTTGAATCCAATATTGATTAGATGTGCCACACTCAACAGATTATGTTTTAGTCCTTCAACCTAATAGGCATTATCACATACAATTTCTTTAGTCAATGAGATTTGACCTCTTCATTTTATGCAACAAGGTTCATTATTTCCAAACCTTACACTACCACCATCATAGTCTTCAAAATGTTCAAACTTAGTTTTGTCACCACTCATATGATGAGAACAACCACTGTCTATGATCCATGTATCATTTTTTCTCACATGAGAGATAAGTGTCGTCTTATCTTCCTTATCATTAATAGATTCATCTTTCATAGAAATATAAACAATTTCATCTTCACTATTATCAGGATCCTTAGAGTCCTTAGCCATGAAACATGTTTTCTTACCTTTTTCCTTGAATGATTTGAAATATTTCTTGCCATTGCACTTTTGACCTTTCTTCTCATCCTTGTTTTGCTTGTTTGGGCACCTAGCTGCAATATGACCAATTTCCTCACATGAAAAATAGATTAGGGGAACCTTACCTTTTTATCTCCCTTTGCCTCTATAATATTTCCTTGCAAGTAGAGCTTCAACTACTTCAAGATCACTGTCAGAACTTTCTTCTGATTCTTCTTCACTTTTTGACTAAGAATCCTTTATCTTTTTACCTTTTTCCCTGAGTGAAATCTTGGCTTCAAATGCTAATTCAATGTTTTGAAAAGAAGAAACATAATTCTCATAGTTATCTAGCTCAAATGCAATTAATCTTCCTATTATTGCTTCTAAATTTATCTTATGATTTGCTTCACATCTTCTTTCTTGAATTGCAGATACTCTAATTGCATAAATGGGAAGTAATATTCTAAGAACTTTACTTACAACTATTTCCTCTTTGATATCTCCTCCAAAATCTTTGATTGCACTGACACTTGCTTTGACTCTTTCCACATATTTTGCAATGTTTTCATCTTCTCTCATTCTCATCTAATCAAATTTTCCTCTTAGACTTTCTGCTTTGTCTCTTCTCGCATTGTCATCACCTTCATAGATATCCTTCAACTTGTTCCACATAGAAAAGGCAGTTTTGTAGTCCTTGATATCATCAAATTCTTCATAGCTTAGAGCAGATGCAATTTCTATCATCATGGTGTTATGAGTCTTCTTCTTAGGAATTTCATTAACAGATAATGTACCCGAAGGAGTTGTGTATTCTTCATCAAGGTATTTCAATCATGTGTCTCCAATGGAAGCCAGATGAAGTCTCATTAGTCCCTGCCATACTGAAAAGTTGTCCCTATTAAGCCTTGGAATTTCCCTCTCGTAAGACATCTTGATCTTTAGCTTAGATCTTTGAAATCCTTCCTACAAGAACCAAATTCTCTGATACCAATTGTTGGAAATATAGATGAAGTAACTGAGAGGGGTGGGGGGGTGAATGGGTTACCAAAAAAAAAAATTCCATAGATCCCTTAGATGTCTAAAAAATAGGTTACTACTATCACTTGGTAGACATACAGAAAAATGTTGTAACTTGGTAGATGCAGTGTATGTTAACTTATTACTGATTTTAAAAATTCATAATGATTAACATGCAACCATAAAAGAAATAACATGAACACATGAGACACTAGATTTAACATGGAAACCCAATATGGGAAAAACCACCAAGTAACTAGTGACTAATTTTCACCCCTTTGAAGTGAGCCCTGTTAGGAGCCAACCTAGTTAAAGGTTACAAAACACATTATGAGGTGTGATATTGTTAAAGGATTTAATCACCCTATCAGGAGTGGCCTTGCTAGAGGTCTTTAGAACAATTCAATAGAATTGTCACCTTGTTAGAGGATTTGCAAAATGGTTGTTAGACCAACTCTATCAAGAGATTTAGGAATCACTGCTACAATGGTGAGAAAGTAACAATAAAAATGACTTCAATGAGATGTAATTGAATTGCTGATACAGATCTCTATTCTGCTCCACTAGATCCTCTCTAATCAAATAAAACTTTGTTGCTTCTCAAGGATACCTGACCATCCTTCAAAATTTTCTCACACTCAATTCTTTAATCAATACACTTTCATGCTCACTCATCCATTCATCATACATTAGAATTCTCAACTTGACCTTTCATATATACCTTTCAAATTATCAAGTCGGCTCAATTACAACTTACAATTACAAATAATCATTACATCAGTTGGCTACAATCATTACATAAAACAATTAAACTTTATTTCCCAAAACAATAAAATCCTTCATTGGTCAATCCTAAGTTAACCAACAAAGGCTCGGTTAACACTACGAACTCTGCAAAATCCTTTGGAGACCGAGTGACCTCGGTAAACACTAACTTTCCTTCGTTAACCTTGTGAGCTAGGTTAACACTGGCTTCTACCACAAAATCCTTTGACGCCTGAGTTAGCTCAGTAGAAACTGTTTCCATAGAGTAATTTCCAGGAATGCTCGGTAGACTTTGAAACTTGCTTTGCTGACCAACTAAGCTTGATAGACATTAACTAATAACTAATATGACATTTGTGTAACATCAAAGATAACACACAATTGAAAATTTGTATCCAACATATAGATCTTTGGTTCAGTCCTCCATTCTGCTTGGCATTCATACTCTTCATCTCTGAAAACTTGTTCACCCTTCAAGCATTCAACCTCTTAATCCTTCTTGCTTTGTATGTCAAGTTGTAGTCTCTTCTATTCGGCCTACATATGAAGCAACACCCGAGACTTCTTGTCTTCCTTAGGTTCTCGCACATGAAAACCTTTTCTTCTACCTACTATCTCTATAAATAGAGAATTTACATATTTTTTGTTTAACCAAAATCATCCATTTTAGGATTAGGTAAGATTCAATGAATCTACCCACTTTTCCATTTTAGTTCCTCTAGAAACTTTTTCTAAAATATTCCTTGAGTTAGCCTCAAAATGATTTATCTTTAATTATGTGCCACCATCTCATCATACTTATCTTTCACATGCTTCACATAATTTAATAAATCAAATTAGTTGGCTTAGATTCATCAAATCTTCGATTTAAAACTTTTTATTATCACTCGACATCTACACTGTTCACTCACCAATAACAGTCTTTTGATACTCAGCTAATACTGGGTTGCTTGTGTAATGATCTCATCTTTTAGCAGTTGACCAAGTGTGTGTGCGTCAGCCTTGTTCTACATGGTCCCGAGGGCTAACGAAGGGTTTAATGGGATCCTGGAGTGTTTTGGCCTAGTCATTTCCAGTTTGGGCCAAAACTAAATTGATTTACTCAGTTTCAGGCATACTTACTATTTTTAGTAAGCCGACAGGACACAGTGCAGGTCAATTTTGGTGATTGGAATTCGATACTCCTTGGTGAAAGCTTTCCGATGAGCTATCACTCGCATTATTCGGAGTCCGATTGCTAATACATTTTAATGCCTGAAGTTTTATTAAAGTAATGTCTAGTTTAATTGTAAAATATTAAAGTGTTACTTTAATATTTATTTTATGGTAGTGTGTACCCAAGGGAGACATAAAGGGTATTTTAATATATGTTTTATATATTACACATCTTTTATCCCACATTGCCCATATGAGTTGAGCGAACCCTTGGAAATAGAATAAAAGGAAGCATTTGTGGCTTCATTAGGTAGGTTGAATATGAGAAGAAATTGGTGTGTGAGTTGCAGCTCCGTTCTTGGCATTTGAGGACGTCTATCCTCTCTTGTAACATTCTAGACGTCATTCCCTTGGGGTTTGGCCTTTGGAATTCTTTGTTATTGGCTTCATTATCAGGCAGTTTAGTTGCATTTCCGGCTACAGGCAGATTTGGTATTTTGCTCATATCTTCTTCACTACTTGTCCGATGCTCGTGCCGCTTTGAGGGAATGGTATTACGAAGGTAGTGGACTGATTGAAGGAAAAAGTATTGTAGCAGCAAGTTCGAAAGCATGGGCTGGAGTATTATGTCAATACTGCTGAAGTAATTAGTGAGTTGATAAATCTGCCATGTATTTGATTTTATGAATTCTGAAAATAACATTTTATTAGCAGCAGTTCATTTCCACTTTTCATATTATTGTAGTTTCTTTCTTGTTTATGTTGTATGATACCAATTCCATGCACAAAACCCAACAAAAAAATAAACGTTTGATTTTTGGAGTTATAAGGGGATTAAAACATTAAACAGAAAAATAAGAGGTTGCATGCAAACTGTTTGACAAAATTCATTTCAGCAAATTGGTTTAGTTTTATGGGACATCCAGGGGTGTCCATTACAGTGGTATCAGAGCTATAAGTCCTGCCATCCTGTGGAGATCATATTGATAGTCGGATAAAGATGTATATTAGTCCAGATCAAGATGTGATGTTCGGACAATTATTGGGTACATTAGAGAAGAGGCAACGTATGCAACAGGAGCAGAATAGGCGAATGGATATGATGTTGCAGCTTATGGCTAGACAAATGGGCATCAACATTGATGATTTGTACGTTGCTCCAGAGCAGAAGGTAGTCGATTTCTCAGGTGGGATCGAGACACATATAGAGCCAGCCAGCTATGATGTTGGTGATGTGGGCATTTCGGCAGAGTCAGTAGAGACATGCGTGCAAAGTCAGGAGACCACATGTGAAGCCTTGTCAGGGGATGATGACGTAGCAATAGTGGAATTAGGAGAATGTGAGGATACTATCATATCAGCAGCCACTTCTATGTCAGTTGAACCATCCAATGAGGAGATTAATGATTTAAATGCAGTGGTTGATGTATTTTCTAATGAAGCCACACAAGTTGTTGATTATGAGTTTTCATCAACTACAAATTCGGTTCAATTTTCTGTTGCAGCAGTTAATGTTGTTCCTATGTCCATATATTTCGATGCGGCAACACCTATTGTTGATACAGTTAGCATGAGTACATATGGTTCACCTACAACTACATCTTTTTCAATGCATGATGGTGATAATATGCATTACAGTCCAATATATATTATGTGGATGGATAAAGGGAAGAAGATGTTTCATAGATCTTCTATGGAGTTGCCTTATGGTGACATTCTGACTTCATCAACACAAGTTTTGAATGCTAGGCTACAGGGGTTGGTCCTGGTGATACGGGTTTGCAGTTGGTTTAACTTCCATATGGATATCACATATTGGGATCCAGGTGGAGGTTGGAGTTCATTATGTTACTTAATTTCTTGAGGACAAGCAATTTCAAGGAGGGCGGATTTGTAATGATCTCATCTTTTAGCAGTTGACCAAGTGTGTGTGCATTAGCCTTGTTCTACATGGTCCCGAGGGCTAACGAAGGGTTTAATGGGATCCTGGAGTGTTTTGGCCTAGTCATTTCCAGTTTGGGCCAAAACTAAGTTGATTTACTCAGTTTCAGGCATACTTACTATTTTTAGTAAGCCGACAGGACACAGTGCAGGTCAATTTTGGTGATTGGAATTCGATACTCCTTGGTGAAAGCTTTCCGATGAGCTATCACTCGCATTATTCAGAGTCTGATTGCTAATACATTTTAATGCCTGAAGTTTTATTAAAGTAATGTCTAGTTTAATTGTAAAATATTAAAGTGTTACTTTAATATTTATTTTATGGTAGTGTGTACCCAAGGGAGACATAAGGGGTATTTTAATATATGTTTTATATATTACACATATTTTATCCCACATTGCCCATATGAGTTGAGCGGACCCTTGGAAATAGAATAAAAGGAAGCATTTGTGGCTTCATTAGGCAGGTTGAATATGAGAAGAAATTGGTGTGTGAGTTGCAGCTCCGTTCTTGGCATTTGAGGATGTCTATCCTCTCTTGTAACATTCTAGACGTCATTCCCTTGGGGTTTGGCCTTTGGAATTCTTTGTTATTGGCTTCATTATCAGGCAATTTAGTTGCATTTCCGGCTACAGGCAGATTTGGTATTTTGCTCATATCTTCTTCACTACTTGTCCGATGCTCGTGCCGCTTTGAGGGAATGGTATTACGAAGGTAGTGGACTGATTGAAGGAAAAAGTATTGTAGCAGCAAGTTCGAAAGCATGGGCTGGAGTATTATGTCAATACTGCTGAAGTAATTAGTGAGTTGATAAATCTGCCATGTATTTGGTTTTATGAATTCTGAAAATAACATTTTATTAGCAGCAGTTCATTTCCACTTTGCATATTATTGTAGTTTCTTTCTTGTTTATGTTGTATGATACCAATTCCATGCACAAAACCCAACAAAAAAATAAACGTTTGATTTTCGGAGTTATAAGGGGATTAAAACATTAAACGAAAAAATAAGAGGTTGCATGCAAACTGTTTGACAAAATTCATTTCAGCAAATTGGTTTAGTTTTATGGGACATCCAGGGGTGTCCATTACAGCTTGGCACCAACTAAATCTTCTTAGCTTGGTCACTACTTGTATTTGCTTGATGGTAAACACTTACTAAATTTAACTGATGCTTGGCATACACTAACTTTTTGCTCGATTTGAACTAGAATTTTCTCGGCTTACACTATTTTCTTAGTCAGGCTTGGTAGACACTTTTTATGAAAACACTTTTTCTTGCCTTAACTAAAGTAACCATTTACTTTAGCCTTAAGTAGATCAACAATACATAATATCATCAATATCTTACTTGGTCTTAGTGCTCCTTTAATACACTAAATAACTCAACCTTTCTATAGGATCTCTTGTTATCTTCTCTTTTCAAATTGTCTTCATCAATCAAACAAATGATAGCATTCAAACCAAAAAGAAATTGTCTCGCTAGCAAGTAGCATGGTTGACATCATTGACAAAATAATGTTTTTTCTATGATAGGTTCTAAACTTCAAACAATTTCTTTTCAACAACTCCAATATCGAGAAAACACAAGATGTTGAGTAAGCAATATGAGCTGAGTTATTCAGGTGTTGAGAAAGAGTATGTGTTGAACTATCCAAAAGCTAGGTATCAGCATAAAGATCACACTAAAGGTCAAGCATCAAAGTCTATGGATGTTGAGTAACCAGTCTTTGACGTAGATTTTTGTTATGGCACAAACTTCTATGCAAACAATTTTTGGCTAACATGAACATGAATTTTTGATATTAAAAAATAATAATCTAGTCATATTATGCATCCCTATGCAATACATGTGACTAATAACCTTAAGGGAAGCATTGGGCAGAAAAAAGGATCAACCTAAGCTATTGATTATTGTTCAAGTGTCATTTTGCATGATGCTTAATGGCAAGAATTCTTTCAAACTCCTCTCTTGAAAAACTAATTTGAGATCAACTCCAAGGTTTTGGGTGACCTTATGATCTACTAGAATCTACTTACTTGAAGATAAATGTATTTGTTAATAGGGAGGCCTTTTCTAGTTCTAAAAAATTCAAATAAGATGTAGAATCTGCTTGCTATCTCAAAAGAATAACCACACAAAAAGAAATATATTTTTCTACTTTTTCTATTTTTCAATGAATGCAATCTAACAATGCAACTATATGAATTCCTAAATTAACCAAGTGTTTGTAAAAGAAAATAATGAAGATAGGGTAATAAGTAGTTTAAGCAAATGACTTGAAAAATAAATTCCTAATGGACATAAACTACAGAAGAAACACATCTGTGAATTAAGCCTTTGAAAAGATCAATAAGGTAACCAATGAAAATAGGAGCAATGCTTCCTTAATTCCACTGATACAATCATCGATGGGAATTCAATAACCATAAGATGTTTCACTTTTCATCAGATTACAAGGCCACAAAAAGTGCACTCATGCAAGATGAAAAGCTATGTAGAAACAATATGGTGATCTCTTCTCCAACTAAGTACATCAAAAAAATTTGTAAAACTATAGAAAACACTAGAATTAAAAGATCGCACAATCAAAATAATGCAATAAAACTATTGGATCAGTTATATCCCATGAACATAGATTCACAAAATATAACACACTTAGGCAAGAATCACTACACTCCAAATGCAAGCACAAATAGCATATATTATTGCATGAAAATAATGGCCTAGAATACATATCACATTCCTCAATTCATAGGAAATCTTCTCCTCAATTTGTGTTGAGAGTGAGAGATCTCTTTATGCAAACATATGTTTCTAAACTAATAAAACAAATCTATTTATGTACAAACTAACTCTCTAACTAGTGCTTAGTAGGACTCCATCCATATTTATATCATTAAATGGATGCATGAACCTTTACATGTCTTAAAACAAAGAAATCATGAGAAAATAAGAAGAAGAAAGCCATTAGATGATGTAGGAGTCTCTGGAAGTTCCAAAAATAGAAGCTCAATGTTCACTAGGTGTTTGTAGGAGTTAAACTATCGTCAGAATGCATTTTCGATGCATGAAAAGATCTAAATTTAGAACTAGCAATTAACTATCGGTGCACCTCTAACTTCTTCAAAAAAAATTTGGTGCACCTCTGAAAAAGTGCACCTTAGAAGCAGTGCACCTCCACATCTTGGAAGTAGGTTCAAAAAATGCAAAATATCACCAAGTGTCAAAACTGAAATTCTAACTTTTGGGTTTCATTTCGCTTTATGCCAGAGCTATGTCTGGGTATTTGCTCTTGAGTTTCTCAATAATCTCCATGACTTTGGCTACATCCAGCAAACCTAAAGCTTCATACTTGTCCTTCATTGTCTACCTATACCCCACCTCGATGTGAGTCACTGCAAAATCTCCCAGTTTCACATCCCAATCTAGTAATGATTTTCCATTCTTGAATGCTTGTCTAATATCATCATCATTAGAAGCTTCTTCAAAAGTCTTCTGGAACTGTTCAACAACCACTTCTACAGTCATCAATTTATTCCTTGAATCATCTTCATAAATATCTAAGCATGCATCACTATAATGTTTCTCTGCCTCCAAAATTTGCTCTTGGGTTTGATCCTTGAGCTTATGAATATATGTATGTAATGTCTCCATTACTTTATTGCCACATGTAATCTTCTCTATCCAATCATTAATTTTATCTAACTCCTCTATTATATATACATCTATTAGCATCTGATACCTTTGACTCTAGATTGACTATAGTGCTTGCAAGTCCTTGCCTCAAGTATATACTTCATCCATTAAATCAAAATCCTGGTTCAAAATGGCCACTAGCTTATCTACATTATCTTGCATATGGTGCAGTAGTTTAAGATTTCCCTATATAATCTACACACCTTTTTCTTCAAAAATTTCTCGCCATTGCTAACAAGCTTTCAAAAATGGATCTAACTGTACAGTCTCCTTATCTCTTTTCTCTAGTGCCGCATTCAAAGTCTCCTTAGGGTTTTTAGGATCTAAGGGACCAACAAATTTGTTTAGATATCCTTTTAGGATCTCATTCTATTTCCAGCAAACAAATCCTAATTCTGATCACTCATGATAAAGGCCAATGCCCATGCATCTTTTGGTGGTGACTCGAGTTTCCTAAGAACTTCAATCAATTCTCTCATATCCTCTTCCTTAGTGAAATATTGCTACCTTTTGTTTCTAATCACATATTTCCTCAACCATCTCAAAACATGTTCCATCAGAGATTTACCTTTTGACAATGAAGATGGTTATTCTACTATGCTCTTCCCCTTATCACTCATCTCTAGAGTCTTCTCCTTTTGTGAGAGATCCACATCAGGAGTCTCTATATCTGTGGATTCCATAGTTCTCACCTCTGTGTCTTGGGAAGTCTATTGAGGTAGCTCACATATTTTCCCTTCCTCTAACACTTCATTAGTGGATATTTGTTGTGGCTCTTCTTCCTATCTAGCTTGGACCCATTCTTCTTCATTTCTCGGAGGGAGAGGAGTAGCAAAAGCTTTATCCACACAAAATGTAACTTGATTTGGCAATGGTGGAGCTACTTCAGGTCCTTGTGGCTGAGATGGAAACTAACTCTGATCCTCCTATTGAGGTTGATTAGTTAGAGTATCCCTTGTCTTATCTCCCACCAATTCAGTACCAACTAGCATAAAATCAAAATATAACATCTAAAAGACATCTATCTCTTCACCCCCCTATTCATCAATCCACTACTGCATCTCATCCTCAAAATTTGTAGATTGAATGGGTTGCTCGGGAATGGATGGTGGTGTAATGGTGGAGCTCCTTCTCCATTCTAACTTTTTTGCTCAAGCAAGATGAGTGCTTCGATTCAAAAGAAGGTTATCTTCTTCATCTTTATCATCCTCTTATTTCCCTTCTGGAATGACTTTCAGGACTGATGGAAAAGGAATAACTCTTCTAATTACCTTTTGTCTCCTTTTGACCAAAGTTTTGATCATTCTTCTCTTAGGAGCCGATGGGGAAGCTTGTACCTCTTGAGTAGGCAAAGATACTTCTTGTACTTCTGCTTCAATTCCTCCTTTCCCTTGATCTATTAATGGAACTTGAGGATTATCCTAGGTCTTCATGTCTTCTACATTCTCTGACCCTTCTATATTCTTAGCCCTTTATACACTCTCAACCCCTAATTGTGTTAGTGCTTGAATTGTTACTTCTTCTCGCTCAGCTTGTTAAAGAGAACTTCTTTTCCTCTTGCCTTTACCCTTCTGAGCCCTATAATTTCCAACTTCTCTATCAAGTTGGTGCACTATTCTCGACCTCATTGGGAACTGAGCTATGAAAGTGGGCACTATTACCTTGGCTCCTCTACCTTTGGTTGGGTGGGCTATAGCATGGAAAACTACCACTTGAGGAATTAGATCCAATTTGAAAGGTCATTTGATCCAATCCTTGGTCAATTTGATGAAATGCCTAGCCCTATGATTAATATCTAAGTTTTCTTCCTTATCAGTCTCCACATTCATAATGGGTCAATCAAAAATATTGTCTTTATTATACAATGGATCAAGGACATCCTCAATATCTTGTTGCACTACATTTAAAGAAACCTTTATCTTCAAAGCACTACTTTCCAAATAGAGAGTCATCCTATAATAATCCCTTATATGGATATTGTAGTCATCTACTACGTTCATCTAGTAGTCCTCAATTGCATCTTCATGTTGGAATGTTTTGCCCACTAAATACTGCACTCTTCCAATGTTATCAGAAAAGGGACAAGGAGAGTTATATTCCTCCAAGGGATACTGATCCCACTCAAGCTCAAAACATGGAATATCATGTCTACGAACAACACTAAATGGTCCTATAGTAATGGGCCACACCCAATTTATCTTATGTTACTTCCTTACTCTGTCATGTGTAGACAAGAGTTGTCGAGCAATCTCCAGCAATATAAGTCTATCACTTGGATACCTAGGGAGCTTCTTGGGATTGATAGTGGTACTTGCTACCCTCAAATAAGTGAATGCCTGAAATTGGATGTAATAGGCACTGACTTCTAAAATCTTTATTGTTGCCTCATCTGATAGCCTTTTCGCATAATCCCCTTCAATGAACCAAATAATTGCAAAAATAAAAACATAATTCACTATCCTATATTCCTTGCTATGCTTTAGAAGCTTTTTCTTCATCAACTACATATTTACTATATAGGGCCATGTGTTTGCCTCTTGCATGCTGCCTTTTTTGAACAGTCTTGGATAGTCTATTGCCCTTGCAGCTAATAGGTACACCAAATAGGATGTCATGTAGAACTTATCATTATTCATAACTATCACCAGTTGCTCATCTAAGTTCTCACTAAGAATCAAAGCCTAATCAATTGGCATCTTTGTCATCTTGATGGTCTCAATGAAATGCACCATCCATATGTTCAGGTGTCCCAATGTTGGTAACCCCATGACTCTACTGAAGAATATTATAGAATATCTTATATCCTCTTTCATATAACCCCTTGTCATGTCCACATTTCCTTCTTTATGCCCTAGAGGAGTCTTCTCAATGAGGTATGAGGACTAGATGATTTCAGATGCTTCCTCTACATGTTCTCTGTACCATCTTTCCACTTGGTGATAGGTTAATTTGATAAACTGATCTACTCTTGGGAGATGGAACACCTTTTCTATGTTCTTTGGTCAAAGATCTAGCATGATCTCTCCAGTTATACTCTTCATGACCCTTTCTTCTGAGACATAGTTTTCTGTCAATGTCATGACCAATTCCAAACATTGTATTGATAATGGGTGTGATGTTGCATGACTAGTCCCAATCAAATAAGATTACATATCAATGGGTACCTCTCCATAGGTTTTTTGCACAACACTAGGAATGCATTCTAGTCTGTATGACCAAGTTCAGTGTCTCAAATCTCTGAATAGTCATCTTAGAAGCATGACTTTGCAAAAACACCTTGAAACTTAAAAATCACTAGTTTTGGGACCATCTTTGTAGTGAGGGAAGACGATGAAGAAGCCATTGAATCTGCACAAAAAAAAGATCCATTAGTCTAGAAGATTGAAATAAAAAATTAATACAAACCCTAATGATGACAAGGAAAACCCAGAAACCCTAATTTGCTCAAAATTAATAGAAAACACCAAAACCCCCTTTTGAACTCTTTGAAAAAATAAAATTGCACACCTAGCATACCTTAGAGATGCACTAGGTGTGCATTATCCCTTATGAAAACTTTAAAAATAAAAGTGCACACCTAGCGCACCTCATGAGGTGCGCCAGGTGAGCACCCTTATGTCACATGTAAGCACAAAAGAAAGGGTGTGCATTTAGCACACCTCATGGGGTGCACCAAATACGTACCCTTATCATAAAAAGGGAACATTAAACCAAAGTATAAGGTGCACAGCTATGCACCTTATATGATGTGAAGTCTTAGCTTAGTTTTTTTAAAATATTTTCTTAGTTCAGTTAATTGAAAACAAGGTGTACACCCTGCGCATCCTAGGAGGTATGCAAGGTGTGAACCTTATGCCTTAAGTTAATTCTTTTGTGTTGTGTAGGTGGCAGAGGGGAGATGGAGTTGTGCACCTCAAGAGTTGCAGAGGTGCGAGAACATGGAGCTGGAAACAAGAAATAAAGGTGAGATGGGGTGGGGGGTATCAGGTTTTATAGACCTAGTACTTAGGGAACCTCTTGGAGGTGCATAGCTACATTTTTTTCTGCTTCCAAGAGGGAAATGCTTTCCTCATTGCCTTAGTGCACTAGTGCCCTTGGTGAGGTGTGCTAGGCGGACATTTTTTGTTGCAAAAAATGACTTTCTCCCTTAGATGGTGGTTTCCAAAATCTAGATTTTTAGGTTGGGACCCAGATTGGCCAAAGACATTAGGAAAAGCCCTAAAAAAGACTTAAACCCTAGACTAGAGATTCAGAAAGCTAAAAAATAAAGTAGGGGGTCCCCATTTCTAGGCAAACTGGGATGTGCATTGTGAAACCACAACAATTATGACCTAGCCCATCTCCACAAATGCTTATTTAAGGAGGCATGATCTAAAGGGATATATTTGAGTGTATGTGTGAGCTAAGAGAAGTGTCATATGCACAAGGAGAGGAATGTTGAAAGCATAGAGATCATTTCATGGTTGAAATGATAGCTAAGTTGTCGAGGTACATTGTAGAATTAGTTTGAGAAGAATGGAGTCAAGTAGTGAAATGATAGAGAAGATAGATTTGATCAGGAGATCAAGAGATAAATAGTAAAGAGGATATCTGACATCAAGCAGCAAGGTGCTAATAGAAGGATCAGCTGTTGAATCATTTTGACAAGTGATATAGAGTAAATATTTTAACAGAGTGGTTCTAATAGATTTATGTAAATCTCATAATAGAGTCTTACTTAATTGTGATTTTAAAATCATTTAATCAAGGTGAGACCTAACCATCTTGTAAGGCTTTAACAGGGCAAACCTTTCATAGGGTAGATCATAATTTATGATCAAAACTTTGTATCTATAATAGTCCACACTTTACAAGTACAATAGTGAAGATTTGTGGGTGTCATTGTAACCCCAGTTTTATCTTCTCTTTGAAGGGTTTCTAGGTAACCAAAGTCTTATATGTTATGTATTTATTTTTCATTATACTTTGGATGTGATGAATGGTTACTTTTTTTAGTTTACATGTTAGGTTATGAGATGGATGTTTGGTGAATTATTTTTATGATAAAAGTTTTAAGTGTTGATTCACACCCCACTCTTAGAACTTAATTTCCCATTTACATTTCCAATAATTGGTATCAGAGGTTTGTTGTCTAGAAAGGAAAGTCTAACAACTTTGGAGAAAAGATCTTGAAGATGGAAGTCTACAAATTGGGAAAGACTATTGAGAACTAGAAGATTGAAATATAACTTTCCCTACATCAACTCAAGGAGGCATGAGATGAACTGAAGCATTCATTGAAGAGAAGAAAGGAATTGGCCATTCAAAAAAATGACACTCAATATCAAGAAGAAGACACTACTAGATTATTTGAGGATAGGAACTCAAATGAATTTAATGCAGTAACTACAGATATGATGGAAAAGAATAGTGCCCTAAGTGAAGAAGTCGGGAATCCAAAAAGGGAACAAGAATCTCAATCAATAATGTTGTGTGAGATAGCTAAACTAAAAAAGAAAGATGAAGAAGATAGAGTCATGATTAAAAAAGACAAAAGAATACTAGCTAACTAACTTGAGAAGAAATCATCATATGTGCAAAATCTTACCAACACACAATTAGCTATGATGAATCAGCTGATGATTGTAAATCAAGAACTCAATAGGAAAGACATTGAGATTATAACTTTGGAAACAAAAAATATCCTACTACAAAATGAATTGAAGGTAGAAAAGGAAAATATCAATAACCCTAGTGAAGCCATAAAGTATTTTGAAAAACTGATGGAAGCACCAAGGTCAAACAATGACATTGTTGGTTTAGGATATTCTACTATTGAGAAAGGAGAATCATCTAGAAGTGGTGAACAAAGGAACAATAAATGAAAGCGCATCAAGCCCACTTATCACTATTGAAAATTGATCACACAGAAAATGTCTATTGGGGCAACACAGGAAATGAAAATCTAACCAGAAATTCAAGGGACATTGCCATAATTGATAGAAACAATGACATCAGGCACATGAATGTAGGACAAAGACCATCAACTCTTAGAGATTTGAAGGACACTACTATAACTATCAAAAGTATAGACACAAGGGATATGAATGTAGATCCAAGCCCAAGTGGACATCAAATAAGCAAACAAAGGTACATCACAATGAAAATTCTTACAATTGGGATTAGAACACAAGGTACAGTTGTCACTATTGCCAAGAGTATGGTCATATACCTAAAAATTGCACTAAGACGCACTTTAGAGGCAATTGCAATAGATGGTTGAATGAGATTGTATACTTTAGTTGTCTTAAGACTGGTCATGTAAATAAAAACTATCCAAATCAGTCACCTACACTGAGAAGTGAATTCAGTAAAGGCAAAGGAAAGCTAGATGCTAAGAAAGTAAAGTTGCAGATGAGAAAAACATGGAAATAGAAAGAAGATTTTAGCACATCAATTCCAGATGAGGTCACTTTATCCAATGAATTAGGTGATCACATCACCCCCAACTAAGCAATCAAATGTATGTGTGGAACTGACATCTGAAATGATATATTTTGCATCAGTTCCAAGAATTCAAGTAATGAAAAGGATTTATTAGCATCTATTAAGATGCAATGAAGTGATTAGACCAATGAGACAATCTATCATTATGTTGTTTTCTATGTTATTTTTGAGTATTGATAATATTGCAATAAGTGTTGAGTAGTGAGGTATTATAATGACTGTCGAGTTAGCTATGATAGTTGAGCATATTGACAAAACCCTATAGCAACTGAGGTTACAATTTTGTATGCACTAAGCATTAAATGCAAGGTTTTAAAGGCTATATACTCAAATTTTTGAGTCATTTGCACTTACTAGAAGATCATAGATCATGAAGGAGATTTGAGAGAGAGATTTCAGTGACTACAAACAAGATCCAACTACTACATGGTATTTTACATCAATTTGAAATGTATTTCACTTGTGTCGACTTATATTGTTCCATATTTTGCAAACCCTAGAAAATGAAAAATGGCAGCAAGTTAGTCGGTGAGAGTTAAAAGGAAGGTAAAGAGGTTACTAATGTGCAATTGATTAGTAATGATGTTCAAAAACCACCATTTCAAGCAATTTCGAAGATTGCATACAAAGGAGATCTGTCTGGTGCATTGTCGACTATTCCACCAAAGGTTTTGATGATACAAGATGTAAGATATTTCTACACATGCAAGGTCGATGAGGTTGGAGATTTAGAGATAAGATATTCCTATCATAAATTATGTGAAAATGGAATTTTGAGGGAAGAAAACAAGATTGTAGAATGAAAAGGGTTAATGTGTGCCCTAGATTTTCCCCAAGTTTTCAAAACTAAATGGATAAAGATCATATTGAGTTGGATACATGACAATACGATATGGTTAGAAAATGGACCTATCAAAATATCTAAGAGGATCATTCATAGAGTGACAGTGTATCCTACCCTAGATAGGCCAAAGACATTGAGAAGCAATGCAAAAGAATTTATAGAGAAGAACACTGGAGCCGTATGGAACAAGATGACAATGTCAATTAATACAATTGAAGACCATGTTATTACATTCACAATGAGAGTTATTGCAAACATATTTTATCAATTGAGCCAACTCAATAGTCTGCCATGCATTATCATTGACCTAGGTTATAAGTTTGTAAAGAAAGATCATACATATGACCTAGCCAAGCTACAGTTTTAACAACTATCAAAAAACCTAGAAGCTATCAGAAAGGAAAAAAAATCTTCATGTAAGTTTGGTTCATGTATCATTTTCATATTCTTTTATGTGAAAAATACATTTCCTACAATTGGCAAGGTTGCATGGAAGACAAATAGATCTATTACTCAATAGATAGGAGACTTTATTGAGCAATTAGGTGAGAATTTTGAATCAATAGTGATTAGTTATTTTGAAGACTTTAAGAAGTATATGAAGAAGAGGTTAAGAATTCCTATGTCACTAGTGGAACAACGTTACAATGATGTTTGTTTCCTAGTTGATGCCAACTACACATATCTATAGGCAACAATTCCAAGGGTAAGATGGTTAAGACCTTTACCATATGAGATTAATGTTGATGAAGCCTCAGTAGCTATTACTGCACTATTGGCAGAAGAGATAGATAAGGATGCTACATCCTTTGGAAATTATGAGGAAGAAAAATCAAGGATCACCATAAAATTACAAACCTTCGTAGTCATAAGAAAGAAGAACAAGATGGTGAAGAAGCTAAAAGAAAAGTTTGGAAAAGGAGAAGAAGAAGAAGGTAAAGCACCTTTAGAAATGACTCAAGGATTGGGAGAATACAAAGATGATGATGAAGAGGATGTCAAGCAAGAAATTGAAGAAACTAGAAAGAAGAGGAAACCACAATAGAAGCCAGTGTAGAAACCAAATAAAATAGCAAAGAAAACTAAAAAGAAGCCAACTACAACTTTGACAAGGTCAAGCACAAGGGCTTCCACTACACAATCCAAAGAGACAAAGGCCAAAAAAAAAAGAGAGAATGTCATAGTAGAGCTGAGCCAACCTACTAAGAAGTCAAGAAGAAAGTAAAAACCACAAGGTGATTCAGATGAGGAGAAAAAAAAATCTAACAACTTAAGTCAATTCAAAGTGGTAAGCCACAATCCCTCATCTGACATTGATAACTTATGTGAAAATGTAAAGACTAATGCAGATTTATCTAGCTTTTTACATATTGATTTTGATAAGTTAGGGAGTGAAGATAAAAAATAATATTGAAGAGGCTATTTATGATATGGTGGTCACATTTAAGATCACTTCATTAGAGATTTCTAACTCTATTCCTAAAAGTATATATGAGAGAGTTGAGAAAAGTGGAAGTTCAGTTTGGGAATTGAAAAATAAATTAGAGAGGCTACTCTAGCCCAAGTTATGCCTAAACTTGATAAGAGAATGATCACAAAGGTAGTAAAAAAATATAAAGGGAGATTTTATCCCTAGTACCAAGAATTTAATATTTTGAGTAATAATGTAGAAGAGGTGGTAACCTAGAGTAAGTTATTGTGGAAATCTATCTATGGGTTGACCATAGTGGTTGTGAAAGAGAAAGTTGAACAAGATGACACAGCTGAGGAAGATACACAAGATGTACAGGATGTCAATGTTCCAAGCACCACTCCCCCACATGTAGAGAAAGAGAGTCAAAAGGATTCTATAACCATTGAAGATATTCCTAATAACTCTACACAAAATGTTAATCCATTGAGTGCGGAGGACATGAAGAAACTATAACTAGAATCCACTAATATAGCTATACCATGTACCAACCTTATACTAGTCAGGATTGATCTCAAATAGGTGAGATTACATCCGCTAAGGAACAACAAAAAGACACATCTACAGTGTCACCCATGGTTGCAAAAGTAAAGGAGAAGGAATCACAAGAGAAAATAAAAGATCAAGGTGTAAACCTAGAGAAGAAAGATGGGCCTACAAATGCACTATCTGCAATGCCTACAATAGTCATTCAAATGAAAGAAAAAAAGGAAGCAACACCAATTATATCAATACCTAGTCTATAGAGCTCAGGTTTACCAACACTTGTAATCATTGACAAGGATGGAAATGAAGAAGAAAAGAGTAAGGAAGCTAGTCCTACATCCACCTTACTGAGAACCAATAAAGATCAAAAGAAGGATGATCAAAAGGAAGAGGATAAGATAACTATTGAGATAGAGAACATGTAGCTATATAGACACTAGTCACTTTACCAGTCTCTACACCTATTCCCAATAGCCAAACTCTTCAAAGGCTAAGTACACAAGAGACACCATTGCAGATATCAAGGTCGAATACTAGCACACTGCCGAGTGTTGAAACTACATCATTTGAGGATGTGAGTTTAGATGAGGTGATTATTTTATCAAAGTTTGATCTAACAAAAATCACACTTGAAGAAATGAATGTTCTTCAAGAACCCATGAAGAGGAAGAAAAGACAAGAAATTATAAGGAGGGAGCACAAGAAAAGATAGGTTCTACATGATATTAGAGATATTTTTGTAGATGCTTTTGATATTTCAAATTCAATTTCCAATAAGCCTATTATTGAGAAACTTGTACATATAGTTGATAAGATAAAAGATGAGGACTTAGAGTCGAATGTTAAGCTATTAGAATGGTCTGAGAAGAGATTTCACACTAAGGCTATGGATGAGATATCTAGTGTCTTTGCACTAAGACAAGTTGATTTATCAACTAAGATGGAGAGTGTGAAGAAAATCTTGGATAACATTTTTATCATGTATAGAGAGTTATGTGATGTTGATATCTTTACATAAGAGACTCAACAATCAATTAACTAGCTGCAAGGAGATTTGAAATTAAGTGGTACTACATTGAGGCTATCTCTCGACACTAGTTAAGTACATTTTTAGAGGTTATTGTTGACATAGAGAAGGCTTTCCGAGATGCAAGTGAAGGATGCAAATATAAGATCAACTCTGATCAATATACAGTTCATGTTGACACCTCACATGGAAGTTTTGCAAAAGGAACTATCCTTTGTAGAAACATTAATCAGGAAAGATTATCATCTTTCTACACAAGAAGTTTTAGTAGATAGGGTAGCAAATCTAGAAATACAGATCCAATCTATAGATGTCACCTATGATAATTCGGATTCCACTTTGGGAATCATACTAGAACTACATAAGCCATTTTTGGACAAATACATTATAAGTGTACCACCCAAATGACATAATTGTCAAAAGGGGGGGATATTGAAGATTTTGTAAATTTTGGAGAATGTTTTCAAGACAAATATCTATTCAGAAGGAGTTACAAAAATGAAATGAACTATTTACTCAAGGGGGGTAATAAGGTATGGGAGACAACATTTTTTTGCAAATTTTGAGATTTTGAAATTTTGTATAGAAGCCAAATAGAGATGATACATTGTCTAATTTATGCACAAAAGAAGCTTGTATATGCCATGAAAAAGTGTTTTTGCCACTCATGTCAAAGGGGAAGATTGTTGATCTCATTTTGGCTTTTACAAGGTAGTAACAAAACACTTAGTCATTATCTAGAAAAGAACAATGCAAGCCAAGTGCATAACATATGTCGAGCATAAGCCTCTCAACAATACATGCTAAGTAATATGAAAGTTAGTGTCAAGCACTAGTAGTTGTCAAGGAATCAAAGTGTGTTAGATGTTGAGTAAGCAGTGTGTGCCGAGTGATTCAGGTGTCAAGCAAGAGTATGTGTCAAGCTATTCAAAATTTGAGTATCAGCATAAAGAGCATAGTGAAGGTTGAGCATCAAATTGTATAGATGTCAAGTTACCAGTCTTTGACATAGATGTTTGTTATGGCCCAAACTTCTATGTAAACCATTCTTGTCCGACATGAACATGAATTTTTTGATATTAAGAAATAAGAATCCAACCATATTATGCATCCCTATGGAATACATGCAACCAATTAGATTAAGGGAAGCATTCAAAAGCAATAAGGATCAACCTAAGTCATTGATTATGACCTAGCCCATCTTCACAATTGCCTATTTAAGGAGGAATACCTTAAAGGGAACTATATGAGTGTATGTGTGAGAGAAGAGAAGTATCATATATGCAAGGAGAGGAATGTTGAAAGCATGGAGAGAATTTCATGGTGGAAATGATGGCTAAGTTGAGGAACTACATTGCAAAATTGGTTTGAGAAGAACATAGTCAAGTAGTGAAAGGATAGAGAAGATAGATCTAATCAGGAGGATCAAGAGATAACTAGTAAAGAGGAGATCTGACATCAAGCAGCAAGGTGCTAACCGAAGGATTAGGTGCTAAATCTTTTTGACAGGTGATACATAGTAAATCTCTTAACAGAGTGGTCCTAATAGACTTTTGTAAATCTCCTAACAGAGTGCTTACTTAATTGTGAGCTTGAAATCCTTTAATCAAGGTGAGGCATAATTGTCTTGTAAGTCTTTGACAAGGCAAACCTTTCATAGGGTAGATCATAGTTTATGATCAAAACTTTGTAGCCATAATAGGCTTAAGTGTTAAGTGTTGATTCACCCCCCTCCCCCTCTCAAAACTTACTTTCTCATTTCCATTTCCAACAGCCTTCTCCTTACTAACATTTAAATTTTCCTTCCTATTGTTGTGTATGTCTATAAGGTGTTATTTTCATTACCAGTCAAATTAAGGGAAGCATTCAACAACAATAAGGATCAACCTAGGTCATTGATTATGACCTAGCCCATCTTCACAATTGCCTATTTAAGGAGGCATACCCTAAAGGGAAATATATGAGTGTATGTGTGAGTGAAGAGAAGTATCATATGCACAAGGAGCATAATGCTGAAAGCATGTAGATAATTTCATGGTGGAAATGATGGGGAGCTACATTGCAAAATTGGTTTGAGAAGAACAGAGTCAAGTAGTGAAAGGATAGAGAAGATAGATTTGATCAGGAGGATCAAGAGATAACTAGTAAAGAGGAGATCTAACATCAAGTAGCAAGGTGCTAACTGAAGGATCAGGTGCTAAATCATTTTGACAGGTGATACAGAGTAAATCTCTTAACAGAGTGGTCCTAACAAAATTTTGTAAATCTCCTAACAGAGTGCTTACTTAATTGTGAGCTTGAAATCCTTTAATCCTCTTAGAACTTACTTTCTCATTTACATTTCCAATAGTCTTCTCCTTACTAACATTTCAAATTTCCTTCCTATTGTTGCGTATGTCTGTAAAGTGTTATTTTCATTTTTTTAATGATTTCATCTATTCTTTCTTAATTAATATTGATACGGATTGTATCCAACATTGTGTAATTTTAATTTGTATGAGTATATTTTGTTGAAGCACAAAGTCAATGCTATATCTACAACTCATATTGATTGATAATGGACTATACTTTTTGTTGGGAGCACTAAAATTTTTTTTTTACTTTATGTCATGTTGAAGGAGAACACAATCTCTATTAGTCACCAAATATCTATAGCTATTGTAACTGATTTACAAAGGTTCTTGTTAGTTGAGGTGTATTGGCTGAAATAAATATAGTTTGAAAAGTTATTTCATCTTTTTAAGAGACATGAGTTATATTATGTGATTGGACTTATA
Organism: Cupressus sempervirens; assembly: GCA_028749045.1. NCBI lineage: Eukaryota > Viridiplantae > Streptophyta > Pinopsida > Cupressales > Cupressaceae > Cupressus > Cupressus sempervirens. The sequence continues at coordinate 993,327,421 of CM053792.1, forward strand.
TAGTGGTAATATATATACATTAAATGTGTAAGTGATATGTTTTGAACATGTGGTTTAATTGAGAGTTTTATTTGTGCAAAACTAAATTCTAGAATTTAATTGTGCTCTTTAGATTTGATTTAAAGAGTGTGAACTATTTTGAAGAGTGGAAAATAGAGTTTTTATTATGAAGTGAGATTTCATTTGAACTTTAGACTAAGGGTGTGTTTTAATTCAAGCTATAGTTGCATCCATCCCCACTTGACTTGTTATCTTCATAGCTATTACCTTCCATTAATTTTATGACTCAAGATCGATATTCAGGTGTAAATTGAGGAAAACACTCTCAAGCCAACATAAGTCAATTATTAGAGAAAATTTAAGCCACGTTGTTTACAGAATGTTCTAAATTTTAAATTTTTAATTACATCAAATTTTTTTATTTTTTTTATCAACTTCCTTTGTATGATCAATTCTATGCCAATCTAATAAAGTTATCACAAATATGATAATAATGATTACATGTTATCAAATTCAAGCATAAAACATCAGGCATCATTCTAAATCTTCAAAACATAAAAATATTTATTTGTGCCAATAAATTGAATCTAAACATGCAACTTAGGACATTATTAAAACTCACATATAATGAAGGTTGACGATAAAAGTAGAAAACATGAAATCCATATAGTATCTATAGGGGGGATGGCCCAATTGTCTCCCACAATAAACTATAAGTTGATTTTCACCAAGTTTTTCGATGTATGTCAATAGGTGAGCTCAGAGCTTAAAGTTAAGGTTTTAGTTTTTGGCTATTCATTCATCTCTTTGTAGAGATCATTGAGAAGACAAAGATCATTGAGCAAAAAGTTGTCAAAAATTGCCATTTTAAAAGTGTCACTTAATACTCACTATGTACTTGCATCAATAGTCATTCACTCAAAAAGGCCACTACTTGTGTGTAATTGTCCTAGTAGTCCTTATGAAATGTCCCAGTAGTTGTAAATAATAAAACGAGCAGAGAAACAAAGAAAAAATAGAATAAAGAAGATGGAAGAAAATAAGACAAGTATTTATCATGGTTCACCACAGCTATGGCTACATCCACATGCTCAAACAATAAATCATTGTATTAATCAATAACTGATGCATAGTACATGACAGTCTATCTCTATTTATACATTTACATATAGCATTCAAGCGAAGAGCCACAAAAGATGAACAATCACAATAACCATTGGACTTCATATCCCAACAATCTCCCCACTGAAGGTCAACCAGCCAGTCATGGACTAAGATTCGCTGCATTTTAATTTCAAAACTCAATTAAACTTTGAGAAGATCTCAAGGTTGCTAGACTTTTTTCTAGCACACTCTAGATGAGTCTTCTCCACATTAAATCAGATTCAAAAATATCTTCTCCTTCATTGTTTAGATGTCCAAAATACATTTCTCTATCCTCAAAAAAACTCATAACATTCTTCACTTTTCCAAACACCTTTCCAACACCCATTTCCTTCGGTTGTGCAAAGATTTTCATTTCCTCATCAAACAAACCTCCATTTTTGCCAAATAAACTACCACTTTCACCAAACATATCACTCCTTGGAATTTCCTGTGGGGTGTCATGCGTAAATTCATTCTCCTATCAAATGGCATCTCTGTCAATGTCTTCTAATGACTAAGTGGATAAAGGACATGTATGTTTCAGATTGATGTGGGATTAATTATATCCCAATTTTGTGTCTGAGGTGTTGGAGAGGAACTTGCAATCAATGTATTCCATTTTGCTTCTATTTCTACAAACCGCAACAATAAATCATCAAAGTCTTTATTCTCTTACATGCCAAAGGCTTCTAGATCATGTGCAATCTTGAGCTCCTCGCTCTCACTAGCCTTTTTGAGCTCTATAATCCCCCCGCTTCTTAGATCTTAATTTATCAGGAACCTGAAATCTTCTTGTGATTTCTTTTCACTAAGAGGAAACTTCTCTCTCATCGAGTCATGCATTTTTGCAAGATAAATATCCTCTGAATTGCTTTTCCCACTATCCTCTTACTCCTGAAACAATTTTTTTTTCAAAAAGCTTCCACTCTTTTTCAAAGTTATCTTTCTCAATATTCGCTATGTAATACAAAACCTCCAACTTATAGCACATATAAAATAGCTCCTCTGTCAATAAGAAATTTTCTTCCTTCAACCTCATAAATCTTTCTTCTTGGTACTCCTCCTCAGTTATATAAACACCAGCTTCATTAATTTCATCCCCACTTTCTTCATCTTCCTCTTCAATCTCAACTTCATCCTCTCTTACTTCAGCATCCCCATCTTCAGCAAAATCCAAATTTTCAAGAAGCTCTTCAATGATAAAATCAACGTCCTTATCTTCAACACAATCCAAATTTTCAAGAGATTCCTCAATGATAAAATCAGAATCATCATCTTCTTCCATCTCCACTCAAGCCAAAACTAGCTCTGATACCAATTGTAACTAATAAAAGGAGCAGAGAAATAGAACAAAACATAATAAAGAAGATGAAACACAATAACAAGTATTTATTGTGGTTCACCACAATTGTGGCTACGTCCACACTCAAACATGAAATCGTTGTATTAATCAATAACCAATTCATATTACATGACAACCTATCTCTATTTATACATTTACATATAGCCTTCAAGCGAAGGGGATAGGCTGATCTCTAGACAAAATACACTAAAGACAAAACAAAGTCAAAACTTTTTTTTTTCCAAATTCACGAAAATGTAGTGATTTTTTTCCAATTTTTTTGTTGTTTTCGACTACAAATTATGCAGATCATAAAGATAAAATGCTGAAATTTTTGGAAAAATCCGTGATGTTTTCACTTTTTTGAAAATTGGTCAACAATACAGTTTGTAGGGAGGATAACCACGTCCCAAGCAAAGAGACACAAAAGATGAACAATCAGAATGACCGTTGGACTTCATATCCCAATAGTAGTGGTGCACAAATGAGCTAATCACTAACCAAAAAACCAAAAAAAACAATCAACTATTAGTACATGTGTGATCGACTATTAATCAACATGTTTAATTTTTTCTTTTTTGGACTCTACTAATTAAGTTGAGAAGCTTTCTATAGTGGAAGCATTCATTAATGTAAACATTTAAGATTTTTTTTTAAAATTGACGTTCATTTAACTTTCTTATATTTATTGGTTTTATTATTCTTACAAATTAGTTGAACATCAAACCAAATATACAATTTTATTTTGTTATTATTGACATACAGAAAAGAACAAATGTAATGACTGATGTGTGGCATTAGAGAACAAATGTAACTGAATAGTGATTCGATGTATAATCATGCTCATGCAAAGGAGTGACATACTCACTCTTTAAATCATTTTAATATCCACTCTTTGGATCTTCCGGTGAACTCATGGAGAATGTTTGATATTTCCTTTGTATACATCCTCTACAACTATTATAGTCATTCTTTTATTTGTTTGTTTCTAAATAGAAATTCTAATATATTTTGTGTGAAGCAACTGAACATTGTGGAACAGGGTATATTAGTGCTTTGAAAATACTCACCAGCTCAGAATGGAAGAAATAAATTATGCTATACATAATGGAGGAAAATGGTACTCGAGAATTGTTCAGGTGTGTACTCTCTCATGAGATTTCTTCAATAAGTCCTGCTTAATACAGGACCAACTTCCATTACCATAGATTGTTTTTGGATTTAATTTCATTGATTGGACCGACTTCCATTTTGCTTCTGCTCATTCAAAGCCCAATTCTTCTAAAGCTCAATTTTTCTAGCGGCAACTATGGAGCTACACGTTCAAAGGCTATCGTTACCTCTTTAAGCAGCGGTTGGACTATTTTGTTGTGTGTGTTTTTAGAGGGCCTACATTACCTCCTTCAAGGCCCGTGGATCATTTACTATGCCCTACGATTACGATTTCTAATAGGGACTTGTGATTTCTGATAAGGCCCGAGTTAATTGATTTGAGTGCCTATGGTCGTATTGAAGGCCTACGTCCAATTGCATGTGATCTGCGATTATTTTTCTGAAGGCTGCGGTTGGTATCAAAAGCTTCCGAGCTTGGTTTCGGGGCCAACGTTCGACGTATTGGCTGTCATTTTGGTCAAGGAAGAGGTGGACAAATATTCCAAGGTCATTGTATAGTCATTAGGTGACTTGTCTGGAAACAAAAATATGTTTCACAATTGTTTATTGTAATTTTTCATAATTGTTTATTATAATTTCCAATTCTCAAACAATATTATATAATTGTATAGTGGATATTTGGTGCCAATTGTTCAATTCTGCATTTCCTTTCAATATTTTATATGAAACATTTATATTATTCTATAATAATAATGAAAACATATAAACTAAAAACACAAATAAATTTTAAAACATAAATAATTAGTCTTATATATATATAAATATATAAAAGCTAATAATAATAATTGTGAGATAAATATGAAAAATAAAAAATCACATTCAATTAGAATCACTTCCCTTATGATACTAGTATCACCACTACCAATCTGAGGATAAAACAAAATGAAAGACATGCCAAACACACTCGGTGCCACTAGCATGATGAGACATTGTTATTACAGTTAACATTGTTCAACATAACAAAACTGCCTAGATTCCCATCAACTGCCATGAACAAAACGCAAACGAATGACATGGGAAAGGAGCCATAAAAATGGGACAAACATATCAAATCCTAAAGGTCCCCTCATTTGAGCCTCTTCTCTCTGTCCTGAACAGATGGCAGAGCTGTCGAGATAGTTACTTCTTCGACGAGGCATCAATTAATGTCGCCATGAATAGAAAAACATTAAACTGAAACAAGGCATCGTTTGCCGTTGCTGGGAAACCAATGAGAATATGGAGTGTTATGGCGATTTTAAAATGGTACCCTGTTTCGGTTAGTTGCAAACTGCAAACTACTTTAGAATGAGAGTAGTACAGATTTCGAATCGAATCTTCTTCTCTGCCGTTCAGACCTTGTAATTAAAACCATTCGCAGATCTGAATGGATTTATCAGCTCCGATCTTGAATGGATTCACATGCATTTTAACACTCATAGGAGGCCTTATCTGGTTGTGGGTATGGAACAGCATCAGGAAGAAACATCAGCTGCCCCCAGGTCCTCCTGGATGGCCGCTCGTAGGCAACGTCCTCGAAATCATTCGCTTGAAACAGCCATTTCAGCAGTACATTCACAAACTCCACAAGAAATACGGCCCAATCATAACCCTCAAATTGGGTTCTCGTCCCCTGATACTAATAGCGAGCCACGAGCTCGCTTACGAAGCCCTGATACAAAAAGGTTCAATCTTTGCAAGCAGACCAGCTGCAAAAGGGGCCCTTGAGCTCTTCAGTCACAACCAGACGAGCATCAGTTCGGCCGCATACGGGCCATACTAGAGAAGTGTGAGGCGAAACCTGGTAAGCGAGACTCTGAGCCCCTCTTCGCTCAAGTCCTTCCGGAGGGGCAGAGAGTGGGGTATGGAGGTTTTGATGGATGGGTTACGAAAAGAGGCAGAGCAGGGGTCAGGGGCTGTGAAATTGATCGACCATTTGAGACACGCGGCCTTCTGTATTCTGCTCTACATGTGTTTCGGAACCCGATTGGAGGAGAAAACAGTGAGGGATGTCGAGGGAATTCTAAGGGAAATCATTTTGGGTTTGGGGAAACCGGAATTGGATGATTACTTCCCTGTTTTGGGGGTTTTTTTCAGGAAACGGTGGAGAAAGTTGCAGGGGATGCATCGGCGGCAGATGGAAATCTTGACGGAGCTTATCAATCGGCGTCGGGAGATCTTAGCGGAAGGGGGCGAGGTGGAGTGCAGGGCGTATGTTGATGGTTTGCTTTGTTTGACGGTGGACGGCGCAAAAGCCCCAATTAATGACGCCCAATTGGTGACGCTCTGCTCCGAATTTCTCAACGCCGGGACCGACACGACATCGACAACTCTGCAATGGGCGATGGCGAATTTGGTGAAAGATGAGGGGATCCAGAGGAAATTGTACGAGGAAATAGTGAGTGTTGTGGGTAAGGAAAGGGCGGTGGAAGAGGAGGATGTTGAGAAAATGGTGTATTTGGAGGGAATTGTGAAGGAGACCCTGCGACGACATCCGCCAGGGCAGTTCGTTTTGCCGCACGCAGTCACAGAGGCGTCATCCGTGGGTGGGTATCATGTTCCTGCAAATGCATTCGTCAATTTCTCCGTCTGGGAAATGGGGAATGATCCGCAAGTGTGGGAAAATCCAGAGGAATTCAGGCCAGATCGGTTTGTTTGTGAGGAAGTGGATATGACGGGGAGTAGAGAGATAAAAATGATGCCTTTCGGCGTGGGGAGGAGGATTTGTCCGGGAATAGGGATGGCTGTGATGCATCTTCAGCTTCTTGTGGCTCGTTTGGTGCAGGAATTCGTGTGGGAGAGCAAACCGGGAGAGCCCGTTGATCTTGCCGAGGTGGAGGAATTCACAGTCGTTATGAAGAGTCCGCTCCAGGCGGTGATAAAGCAGAGGGTTGAATAAGTAATTCACTAAACAGACTAATTTCCTCCATGTTTTCGCTTTGAGATTCATATGTTTTCGGCAGATTTCTCATGTATTTCACTATAAACTTTAGTAGAGTAAATTATATATGTCCAAGTGGATCTATCTGGAGCACTAGACAAGGAAATATAGAACTATGTTTTATAGGTAGCAAATAAAGAATATCGAAGATTTTGCCACCGGCTATGGGGTAACTTATATGCACCTGTAGCCAATGTTAATTAGTGTAAGTATATATAATTTTCACTGTAATATAAGTTGCATCGTAGACAGGGTCGAAGATTTATAGGTAGCATGTAAAGAATATTGAAGATAAATATTTGATTTTTTTTTTATTTTTTCTTCTCACTTCTGTCTTCAAAATGTTTTGTTAAAATAACTGTTATTATTAATTTTTTATTTTAATAGATAATTCTGTCAACAAGTGTGTATTGGCCAAATTTTTTCAAAATGGAATAATAAGTAATTTGATTTTATAATTTTCTCTGTGTGCAAAATAATGTCATTGTTGACTTTTGTATGTACGCCTATATGACTTAAGTGGCGACTTTGAATGTTAAGAGTAGAAACACAAAGTATCACACACAATTTAAATAGTCTCTATAAAGCTAATGCAAATTAAACACATGTTTAACTATACAATGCATTGCTTGTTGAGTAGTTCAAGCACAATTATACAGTGGGACATGTCATAGCATTGAATATTTGCTCCAATTCAAATAACCTACTCTTGAGTTTCTCTAACTTCCATTGCAATCTCTAGACATATTCAATAACTTTTTTGTCTTCTATTGCTAGAGCCTTCACCTTTACAAAATAAGAAATTACCGATATTGCATGTGTTTGTTGGAAGTATTAGGATTCTGAGAGGGGGGGGTGAATCAGAACACTATTTAATTATTCCACAATCTGTTTTCAGTGAACTCACAGTTTACAGCAGTAGTGTAATTAAATCATACTGAAATATAAACATTCATTATAAACAAAATAATGCCAACTCACAAAATGAAGAGACACCAATTTGTGCCGAGTGGAAAACCCTCGAAAATCCTCACGGTTTCGTCATAGGGAGAAAAACCACTCCATGAACCTGTATTCTTTATTGAATTCCAACTCTTTTACAATCGGCAACTTCTACTGCTTAGGGTATTTTAACCCTTTTATCAGTGCTTTAATTACAACCTTATACACACATATAAATGTGTATGTATGACATTTACACATGCATACAAGTTTATAATAAGGCTTTTAGTCTTCACAATCTGTTCTGAAATATATATCTTCTTTCTTCCTTTTTTTAACTCCTTCTCTTTAAATTACAAATGATCTATATATTTATAGAGATAAAATTCGAAACTGATAAGTTACATGAGCCTAACCGAACCAGTTAGGATTAATCAAAAACTACCTTTTAGAAATATTTTGAGAAACTAACTTCAAAACAGTTACAGTTTCGGATTTGTTCCTGTTTCAAAAACCTTCCAAACTGAGCAAGGGTCTTTTATGTTTGAGATCTTCACGAATGCCAGTTTGTAACCCAAAGTTATACAACTGAAACTACCTGCCAGCTTTTCTTTTGTGTTAAAAAATAGTGCATATAGTGTTTTGGGTTTAACACCCACAAAAAAATTTTATTCATCCTTCATGAGAAATGCAATAAACTGTTCATGCATATTTTCCACAAAACAAAACCTTCATTTTAGAACCTGCTGCAATGAAGATATTTGCTTCCATTTTCACAAACTAGTCTGTGATCTTCTTATTCAACAAGTATTTCGAAAGCGTTTCTCTGATTTTTTAAAGATGATTTGACAGTCAAAATTTTAAAAAAATTGAATGGTATATGTATCTTAAGATGAAATCTCTTTCCAAATAATTTTGCCTCTTTCAAAAAATTGACTTTGTTAATTTCAGATTAAACAAATAAAACTTCACTTTTTCTCTGTCTTAAGATTGAAACAAAACCTTTTCATTCTTCATTTCTTTTGTAGTCTCAAACCAATGACGTACCTGTGCTTTTTAGAGATACCTGTGATGCCCTTTTTAATTTGCACTTCAGATTGAACGTTCTCTAAATCTTCCTCTTATATTTGCCTCCAATTCCTCATGCATGTGAGCAAAATCGAATGAAGAAAAAAATCATTACCCAGAAACCTTAACTGTGAAACTTGAATCAATGCTGAAGGAGAAACTTCAAGAAGTATACTTACGTCTTTGAAGATGAAACCCAAACATCAGATCAGAATTCTATCAAAGACATCAATTTCGCAGGTAAGATAAATGTGAAGACAAATTTTCAGTTTGCACAAAGAGACAAAGAAGTTTTCCAGAGCAAATGAATTTTCCTTCAGTCACAAATCACCCACAAAGAAGAATGAGTTTCATAAATATTTCAAGTCCGCTATACAACTCTGACAAATGGCAAGATTTCTTTCAACATGCAGTCATTCCTTTAATCCTTGCGTACCATCTGGCTTCATTTATTAAACAAGGGTCACGATGTCATGTTTTTGTTTTAAGTTGACGCCAAGGCATTTTCTTCTCTTTTAAAACTGTCTTTATTTTATTTACCTTATTCCCAACATTCAATGCATCTGTCAGTTTTACTAAATCTTTATTTATTTGCCACTTTCGTGTTAAGGTATTTTGCCAACTCATTTTGTCGCCTTTTTAAAAGAATCATTGTGGTCAACAGTGTTCCCAAATGTGACATTGACCCATTATAGTACAAGAAATGAAGCACATTATTCATTTGTAAAATGGAATCAATTGAATACCTCCTAAACATGATGTCCATTTCACAAGTAATAAGAGAAGTTCTCATAAATGAATCAACAAACTTTCCATCCCCTATAGTATCTTTAAAGGGGAAAAAATAGCAATTTAGCGAGAGAGAGAGAGAGAGAGAGAGAGAGAGAGAGAGAGAATGTGTGTGTGTGTGTGTGTGTGTGTGTGTGTGTGTGTATAAATAGATAGATAGATAGAGAGATAGATAGATAGAGAGAGAGAGAGAGCTATTTATATGTCTGAAATATTATTATAGTTATTTGATGTGCACATGAAAATACGTATGAATAAAATTTGAAGAGAGGTAATATTAGCATATTAACGCACTTGTAAGAAACTAGAGTATGCATTTTCCAAGCCACCCAAAATCAATATTGACACATTGGGTGCACTAATATTGCAATTGTATGAAGTAGTAGCAGCATAAACCAAGTCTAGAGAACCACTAAGATCTCTCTTATTATTGCCACTATCTTTTTTCACAATGAACAAGATTCTATGGTGACAAATAACTATGAAAACATCAATCATATGTTTTACAAGATGATCACAAGCATTTGATGCCATATGGTCTGCTGACCACGACGGCATTTAAAAGGTGGTAAGTCATAACATATCACATGGCATATACGTAAAACAAAATAACATTGTTTTGGCGGCAGTAGGTCGTATATTACTGACATGAATCAGTATAAGGCATTAATAATATTGTGCATGTTTCCGCCAGGTGTTAAGCGGACTTGAAACATTTATCAAAAGCATTTTTGGTTGTGGGTGTTTTTTGTGAAAGACTCTGTGGATTCCTTTGTGAAGATTTTTTCTAACAAACTAATACCATCTCTGCTAACTGGGTATATCCATGTCTTCAAATGCAAATGTTTTTCTTGACTTCAGTGTGATGCTTTGACAGCGAATATGAAATGATTGCCACTGTGTAAAAGAAAGGTTTGCTGCTATGAACTGGATACATTCTTCTTGACTGTGACGGATTTTTGTTTTGGAACTTCAAGGTTTTCAACTTGAAAAAGCACAGATTTTGTATTGTGAAGTATTTGTTGATAAAGTCTTATTATTTCTTCTTCTCCTGTACATGCACAAAATGAGATAAAAATGGGTTCATCTTCAAAAGAGGCATTCTTAAGGTAAAATAGGTATCTTCAAATGCATGAGGGTTTCAAAATAACAAAGGTAATAAAATGAGCAACTTCAGGTATGTTGCTGCAAAGGTATGTCGCAATATAGTTCTTGTCATTTATTCCTATTTCGGTTTGAGACTTCTTGAATAGAGTCATTCTTAAAAAGGGGCAAAGATATGAGTTTCAGTTCAGACAGGGGTTTAAAAGTTTTAAAATGAAATGCATGAAATTTTTTTTAAGGCTGGGTTATAAAGAAATTTCTTCAGTCTTAAGTTTGGCAAATGACTTCAAAATAAAAGCACAATCAGGCATCTCTCTTAAAGATAGCAATTTGTGAACAAGGGTTTCAAAGGAATAATTTTTTTGGATAAACTCTTATTGCTAAAAGGCAAAAATATTTTCATTTTTTCTACAATGGGTTTTTCTTTGATCTTAAAATGGTATTCTTCAAAGTTTTTGAAGTCACTTGAAGGTTTCAAAACCAGAATATTACTTGTTCAGTTTTGAAAAGAATACGACTGATAGTTGCAGGCTATAATGGGGTCATTTTGGATCCTAAAATGGTTTTCTACAAAGAATTTTTTTAATTCTTGAGGGTCTTCAAATCTGGAAATAACTCATGCACAGTTTGGAAACTTATAATGGTTGTTAGTTTGTGAAATTGGACAAATTTGAAACTAAACTATTTTGAAGTTAGTTTCTTAAACAACATTTTCAAAAGAAGTTTTTGAACAACCCTAACTAGTTCAGTTAGGTTTATGTAACTTATCAGTTTCGAATTTTATCTCTATAAATATAGAGATCATTTGTAAATTAATGAAATGAGTTGAAAAAAGGAAGAAAGAAGATATATATTTTAGAACTGATTGTAAAGACTAAAAGTCTTATTATAAACTTGTATGCATGTATAAATGTCATACATACGCATTTATATGTGTGTATGAGGTTGTAATTACAACACTGATAAAAGGGTTAAATACCCTGAGCAATAGGAGTTGTTGATTGTAAAATAGTTAGAATTCAATAAAGAATACAGGTTCATGGAGTGGTTTTTCTGATGCAGAGCCACACCTTGGAAAACTCAGGAGGAATCAGTCACTCAACTGAGTTGCTTCAAGGGGCATCTACAACCTTCAGGATCACACACTAAAATCAGATTCAATAAACAAAACTTTGAAAATAAAATCTCCCAAAATATCTTCTTGCTGCCTTTGGATAGACCCGCACTCAGACATGAATAACTTTCGAACCAAAAAAGATTTACTCAATCGAACTATTGATCTTTGGCGTAACTAGGTTTCAAACAACATATAAAAATTTGAGAGAAATCCAACGGTTCAAACCCGAGATATTGACCCCGCATCAAAGTACATTTTTCTGCAATTGTTATTCCCTAAACTGATTGCCATGAGAAATATATGAAGCATAACAGTAGAACCATAATCTTGAAAAAAACACAGGAGACCAAAGGAGACATAAAACTTCCCATTCCTCCCCAAGTTCGAATCCTTTTTTACATAAAAGATTGGCTTTTTAATAACCAAAGTTTGACTAGCCTTGTTGTCCAGTAGTAATAAAAACGTTTTCTTTTCCATCTAAGAATAAGAATCTGAAAGATGCTTTACCATCAATACCATGCAACAATCATGGATATTCTTGTAACTGCTAAGAATAGGAATCTGAAAGATGCTTTACCATCAATACCATGCAGCAATCATGGGTATTCTTGTAACTGCCTATTATCTGTCACCAGAATTTGATGAGATTCTTTTAATTATTGACCACATGACATTTCTATTACTAATTTTATCCTTTCTAAAACCGACACTAACATCATTAACCCTTTCCTCTAACTCTCTAACATATCCGACTAAAAACTATAACATTTATTTAATAAAACACCTAATTCTATCCACTAAGACATAATCCTAAATTATTAAAATTGACCGTTTAAAATATATGGAGAATCTTGGACCTTTGAAATGATTTAGTAATGAGATGCGCTTGCATCATACTCCCGGGGACAGAAAAATTCAAGTCCCATTGAATTGCTGCAATCTTTTTCCAGAGTTTCCAATTGTATGTAAGCAATAATGTCACCATAAGAATGATGGAATTGATGCCACTTGCCAGAACATTCTGATTCCAAACTGTAGAATGAATACCTTTCATGGTACCTGTGTCGAATCTTGGAACAAATATATTTAACAGCCTCGTATCACCTGCATAAAAATATCAAATTATCATACCAACATCTGCTTCTCGTTTGTATATCTCTAGAGCATCATAATGATCAACAAATACTTCATTCTTGTCATCAATAGTCTTCTCTTCAGCATCTGATCTTTGCACTACATCTTTTCCTTTCTGATCATTTGTGTCAACATCTCCATCATCTGGGAAAATATTGTCTGCAACCACACCTGTCACCAATTCTTCTTCATCTGCAAGAACCTTTTCCTCACAAGGTTCAACAACAACCTCCTGTTGTTCACTCTTAGTCTCTACACCAACATTCACCTGTGGTCTATGCCCTTCTAATGGATTGTTTTCCTCTTCTTGATCTAACTCTTCATCCTCTACATGTGTGCTTTGAATCACTTCTTCCTTCTTATCCTCAGCCTCCAAAATCTTTTTCATAGGAGTACCTTCCAACATTGTACTCTTCTCTATTTTCAAAGGACATGTTACTGTTCCAACCATAGATTGTTTCCATTCAAATCCAATAGGGCTTGTCTTGTTACTGCTCTCGTCAAGAGATACTTGCTGCACTTCTTGTTGCTGCACTTTGTGTTCTTGCTGCACTTCTTTCAACTTAGCTTTATTCTCTTTCAACTTAGCATCATTCTCCTCAAGTCTCCTTCCCAAATTGTTTATCTCCTCTTCTATCTTGCTTAGCTCTTCTCTTTGTTTTCTCCTTTCTTCTTTCTCTCTTTTCTTCTTTTCCTCTATCTCCTTCTGTTTAGAATCCTTTCTCTGTCGATACCTTCTAAAAAGATACAATAAAGCTACTTCTTCTTGTCCCATCATTCCTCAGATAGGTTATTTTCTTCTTATCTAGTCTCCTAGACTTCTTCTCAGACTATTTCTCTCAATATTTCACAATCACACAAACATATACACAACTACTTTTTCCCAAACCTTTTGCTGAGCTCTGATACCAAAAATGATGCAGAGCCACACCTTGGGAAAACTCAGGAGGAATCAGTCACTCAACTGAGTTGCTTCAAGGGGCATCTACAACCTTCAGGATCACACACTAAAATTAGATTCAATAAACAAAACTTTGAAAATAAAATCCCCCAAAATATCTTCTTGCTGCCTTCGGATAGACCTGCACTCAGACATGAATAAATTTCGAACCAGAAAATATTTACTCAATCCAACCATTAAGATTTTTCTTAACTAGGTTTCAAACAACATATAAAAATTTGAGAGAAATCCAACGGTTCAAACTTGAGATATTGACCTCGCATCAGAGTACATTTTTCTGCAATTGTTATTCCCTAAACTGATTGCCATGAGAAATATATGAAGCATAACAGTAGAACCATAATCTTGAAAAAAACACAGGAGACCAAAGGAGACATAAAACTTCCCATTCCTCCCCAAGTTTGAATCCTTTTTTACATAAAAGATTGGCTTTTTAATAACCAAAGTTTGACTGGACTTGCTGTCTAGTAGTAATAAAAACGTTTTCTTTTCCATCTAAGAATAGGAATCTGAAAGATGCTTTACCATCAATACCATGCAGCAATCATGGATATTCTTGTAACTGCTAAGAATAGGAATCTGAAAGATGCTTTACCATCAATACCATGCAACAATCATGGGTATTCTTGTAACTGCCTATTATCTGTCACCAGTATTTGATGAGATTCTTTTAATTATTGACCACATGGCATTTCTATTACTAATTTTATCCTTTCTAAAATCGACACTAACATCATTAACCCTTTCCTCTAACTCTCTAACATATCCGACTAAAAACTATAACATTTATTTAATAAAACACCTAATTCTATCCACTAAGACATAATCTTAAATTATTAAAATTGACCATTTAAAATATATGGAGAATCTTGGACCTTTGAAATGATTTAGTAATGAGATGCGCTTGCATCATTTTCTCCCTATGACGAAACCATGAGGATTTTCGAGGGTTTTCCACTCGGCACAAAATTTGATGTCTCTTCTTTCTGTGAGTTGATATTATGTTTGCATTTCAGTACAATTTGATTCTCCACTACTGTAAATTGTGAATTAAAAATGATTGAAGTCAAATTTTGGGATAATTTAATAGTGTTCTGATTCACCCCCCCTCTCAGAACCCTAATACTTCCAACGAGTGGTATCAGAGCATAGGATTCCTTTTGGAATTGCTCCAGGGATAATTTTTTTGGAAGCCATGGCTCAATCTGAAGGAGCTTCTCTTAATAGGGCTCCGCTATTTGATGGAAATGATTATGTATTCTGGAAAGTTATGATGGAAGCTTTCATACATTCCTTAGATGTCAAAATGTGGGATGTTGTAATAACAAAATATACTATCCCAGCAACAGTCCCCACTGATGCTAATGAAAAACTGAAATTTGAGTTAGATAAGAAGGCAAGATATGCGCTTCTTTGTGGTCTCTCTAGAGACGTATTTGCCAAAGTCATTTAATGCAAATCAGCCAATGATATATGGGTTAAACTTGAAACTATATATCAAGGAGATGATAAAGTAAAAGAATCTAAACTGATTACTCTTAAAACACAGTTCGACAATCTAAAAATGAATGAAGATGAAACTATTGCTGCTTACTTTTTAAGAGTAGATGAAGTTGTAAATGCCAAAAAAGGTCTAGGAGAAGAAATAGAAGAACATGATGTAGTCTCAAAGGTCATTAGGTCAGTGTTACCTAAATTTGAAACAAAAATATCCACTTTAGAAGAAAAGAAGAGTTTTTCAAAAATGACCTTGCATCAACTTCAAGGCACATTAACAGCATATGAAATGAGGATTAGCCATCAAGCTAGTTCCTCATCAAAAGAATCAGCTTTTAAAGCTGAAAAACATGATAAAAGTGAATCAGATCTAACAGATGCTTTAGAAGCATTACTAGTTAGAAGAATGAGAAATAAATATAAAGGCAAACCAAAATGCTTCAACTATGGTCAATTAGGACACTTTGCTGCAAAGTGCCCAAATGTCGAACTTGATGATTGTGACGAGAAAACTGAGAAGTTTTCTAAAAAGAAGCCTTGGAATCAGAATAAAAGATTCAAGGATTATAAGAAGAAAAGTCTTCTTTCTAAAGAAGATTCAAATGAAGATTCCAGCGATGTTGATGAAGAAGGGGAAAGACTATTCATGGCTGAAATAGTTCATACCCCTAAACATGAACCCAGTGAATCTAAATCATCATATGATTTAGATGCAGAAGTAGATCTAGAAGAGGAACTTCTAAAATCATTGCAAGAACTTAAAAGACTAAAGAAGTTGATTTCTAATCAAGAAATTGAAAATCAAAAAATTCAAGAAGAGTTAAAGGAAGCAAATTTGATTATAGAAAATCAAAAACTCTTGCTTGAGGAAAAAGACAAAAAATTAAAAGTCTTGCAGAGTTCATCAGAAGAATCTACCAATAAGAAAACAAAGTTCTTGTTCAATGGTTATTGTTTTAATTGTAATATTTTTGGGCACAAGGCTATCTTTTGTGAAAATGGCGTAAATCAAAGAAAAGGAAAGGTGGTTAGATGCTTTAAATGCTTTCGTTATGGTCATTATGCAAATCAATGTAAACTGAATATGAGACCAAAACAAGTCTGGAAGCAAGTAAAGACAATAGAAAAGTCTTTAATTGTTGAAATAGCTCTATTTTCTCAAAAACCTGCAACGTGGGTATTGGATAGTGGTTGTTCACATCATATGACTACGTGTAAGAACAAATTTAAAACCCTAGAAAACTTTGATGGAAGGTTTGTTCGATTTGGTGATAACTCAGGAGCTCACATTACTGGAAAAGGCTCAATAATTCTGAATAAAGACACACCAATTCATGATGTGTACTTTGTTGAAGGTTTAAAACATAAATTACTAAGTGTAAGTCAAATCTGTAACAATGGATATTCTATTTCTTTTGATGCAAAAGATTGTTATATAAAAAATGGAAAGAATAGAGTCATTGCTAGCGGATTGAGAACAAATGGTAATCTCTATAACCTAATAGATTCAACTGTTCAAGAAACTTCATTAGTTCATACTTGTCTAATGAGTCAAGTAGAAGAAAATTGGTTATGTCACAAAAGACTGGGACATTTAAACTTTGATAATCTTGCCAGAATCAACAAGAATAAAAAGGTTAGAGGTCTACCGCAGATTACCAAACTAGAAAATATTTGTGAAGAGTGTGTTAAAGGAAAACAAACAAGAGTTTCTTTTAAAACAAAAGAATACTTGTCAAATAGACCACTTGAATTAGTGCACACTGATTTGTGTGGTCCAACTAAAACAACCTCTCTAAATGGTGAAAAATATTTCATGCTATTTATAGACGATTATTCAAGAATGATTTGGGTAACATTTTTGAAACATAAATCAGAAGTATTTGAACACTTCAAAGTTTTCAGGAAAATGGTAGAAAGAGAAACTGATTTAAAATTAAAATGTTTGAGATCAGATAGGGGAGGAGAATTCATCTCTCAAGAATTCGTTGAGTATTGTGAGAAGCATGGAATAAAAAGGCAATACTCTACTGCTAGGACACCACAACAAAATGGTGTTGTTGAAAGAAAGAATAGAACAGTAAAGGAAATGGCCAGAACCATGTTAAACGAAGCTAAACTACCTGATAAATTCTAGAAAGAAGTTGTTCATACAACTGTTTACATTCTAAACAAAGAACAAATCAGAGTTAGAACTGCTTACACTCCATATGAATTATGGAATGGTAAAACAACAAATGTCAAGAATTTTAAGATTTTTGGCTGCAAATGCTTTATCAAAAAGAACGATGATTCTTTAGAAAATTTTAACTCAAGGTCTGATGAAGGGATCTTTCTTGGGTATTCCACGCATAGCAAAGCATATAAATATTTTAATAAAAGGTTGAACAAAATAGTGGAAGCTATAAATGTCATATTTGATGAAAATTCTATGTGTTGTAATGATCAAGAAGACCACGAAGATTCATCTTTTCAAAGATCAGAAATAGTACATAATGAACATACTGAAAATGATAAAAATGAACTAGCTAATGAAACTGAACTAGAAAATTGTTCAAGTCCTAAAATAACTAGTACTAGTTCAAAAATAAAAACCTCATCCAGAATAATAGCTAAGAGACATCCTGAGTCTCAAGTTATTGGAGATGTAGAGAACGGAATTCTAACCAGAAGAAAAGCCAAAATAGGAGAACATGCACATATTGCTGAACATTTTTGCTTAGTAGTTGACTTTGAACCAAAGAATGTTGTTGAAGCCTTATCAGATTCTTGTTGGCAAAATGCTATGCAGGAAGAGATAAATCAAATAGAGAAAAATAAGACTTGGGAACTTGTTCCCAGACCTAGTGACAAAAATGTCATAGGTGGAAAGTGGATATTTCATAATAAACTGAATGAAGAAGGTAAAGTGATCAGAAATAAAGCTAGATTTGTTTGTAAAGGCTATGATCAACAAGAATGCATTAATTTCGATGAAACATTTGCACCAGTTGCAAGGATGAAATCAATTAGAATATTTCCTTCTTATGCTAGTCATAAAAAGTTTACTGTTTATCAGATGGATGTTAAAACAGCTTTCTTAAATGGGTATCTTGAAGAGGAGGCATATATGGAACAGCTAGAAGGTTTTGAATCAGCTGACAAACCTAATTATGTTTATCGACTGAAAAAGGCTTTGTATGGCTTAAAACAGGCTCCTAGGGCTTGGTACTCCAGGTGGATAAGCATTTAATTTCAATGATTTTTCTCGTGGGAAGGCAGACATCACTTTATATATCAAGGTGATTAATGATGACATTTTGGCTATAGAAATCTATGTAGATGACATCATTTTTGGGTCTACTAATGATGATTCAGCAAAACATTTTTCTAAAATCATGGAATCTGAATTTGAGATGTCAATGCTAGGTGTGCTCACTTTTTTCCTTGGTTTGCAAGTCTCACAGCTAGAACATGGATTATTTCTTTCCCAAACAAAATATGCCAAAGAAATGTTGAAGAAATTCAATATGTCAGAATGCAAACCTGTTAGCACTCCTATGGAAACTAGTTGTAAATTAATGAAGAATGATGATTCACCTTTAGTTAATCAGACTCTTTACAGATCTATGATTGGAAGTTTTCTATATCTAACTGCATCTAGACTTGATATAATGCAAGCTGTATGTATGGTGTTAAGATTTCAATATGATTCAAAGCAATCACATCTTAACGCAGTGCATAGAATACTGAAATACATTCAAGGCACTCTTGATTATGGTTTATGGTATCCTCACAGCAATGACTTTACTCTTGTTGGTTATACTGATGCAGATTGGGGTGGATCTGATGATAAAAAGAGCACCAGTGGTGCAACTTTCTTTCTTGGTGAGTGTCTAGTTGCTTGGCATAGTAAGAAACAGGATTGTGTAACCCTATCCACTTGTGAATCTAAATATGTTGCAGCTACAACATGTTGTAATCAATTAATTTGGATGGATTATCAGTTATTTGATTTGGGCATTCAGGTTTCAAAACCTATTTCAATAATGTGTGATAACATGAGTGCTATTCAATTAAGAAAAAACCCTATTATGCACTCCCGTACAAAATACATAGCCATCAAACTTCATTTCTTGAGAGATAAAGTTCAAAATAATGAATTCAAATTGGTTTATGTGCCTACTCAAGGACAGGTGGCTGATATTTTTACAAAGGCACTACCAAGAGAACTGTTTGAACAGTTGAGAACATGATTGGGAGTTTTCTCTCAATCACTTCTTGCATAAACACTCTTCCTAATCACTACTCTGTGATAGGTTTCTGCTCCTCTCATAGAAAGCATTCATGAAACGCAGGTGGTCAATTTTTGACGCAAAATTTTTGGGGGAGTAATCTAATCAGCATTTCACACAGGTGGATTTTAGTTGGTTCACAGTTGGTTCAGAGGTTTGGTTTCACATATTGGTTTCTGGTTTCAAATTTGGTTTGATTGGTTTGGTTTCACATAGAGTTTGGTTACACAGATTTGGTTTCAGACTTGATAGATTTGGTTTCAGATTTGAGTTCTCAGTTTTTGGTTGATTCAGGTTAGTTGGTTTCAATGATATGGATTAGCATTTCATGGTAAATCAATTATATTTCTGTTCATTATCTTGTATATATAAGTTGGAATTATTTTTTCAAAGTCATCTTGTATATATATGAGATGGTGAAAATTTTTGCATCAAAAATGGGGGAGATTGTTGACCATGATGACATTTAAAAGGTGGTAAGTCATAACATATCACATGGCATATACTTAAAACAAAATAACATTGTTTTGGCGGCAGCAGGTCGTATATTACTGACATGAGTTAGTATAAGGCATTAATAATATTGTGCATGTTTTTGCCAGGTGTTAAGCGAACTTGAAACATTTATCAAAAGCATTTTTGGTTGTGGGTGTTTTTTGTGAAAGACTCTGTGGATTCCTTTGTGAAGATTTTTTCTAACAAACTGATACCATCTCTGCTAACTGGGTATATCCATGTCTTCAAATGCAAATGTTTTTCTTGACTTTAGTGTGATGCTTTGACAACGAATATGAAATGATTGCCACTGTGTAAAAGAAAGGTTTGCTGTTATGAACTGGATACATTCTTCTTGACTGTGACGAATTTTTGTTTTGGAACTTCAAGGTTTTCAACTTGAAAAAGCACATATTTTGTATTGTGAAGTATTTGCTGATAAAGTCTTATTATTTCTTCTTCTCCTGTGCATGCACAAAATGAGATAAAAATGGGTTCATCTTCAAAAGAGGCATTCTTAAGGTAAAACAGGTATCTTCAAATGCATGAGGGTTTCAAAATAACAAAGGTAATAAAATGAGCAACTTCAGGTATGTTTTTGCAAAGGTATGCTGCAATATAGTTATTGTCATTTATTCCTATTTTGGTTTGAGACTTCTTGAATACAATCATTCTTAAAAAGGGGCAAAGATATGAGTTTCAGTTCAGACAGGGGTTTAAAAGTTTTAAAATGAAATGCATGAAATTTTTTTTAAGGCTGGGTTATAAAGAAATTTCTTCAGTCTTAAATTTGGCAAATGACTTCAAAATAAAAGCACAATCAGGCATATCTCTTAAAGATAGCAATTTGTGAACAAGGGTTTCAAAGGAATAATTTTTTTGGATAAACTCTTATTGCTAAAAGGCAAAAATATTTTCATTTTTTCTACAATGGGTTTTTCTTTGATCTTAAAATGGTATTCTTCAAAGTTTTTGAAGTCACTTGAAGGTTTCAAAACCAGAATATTACTTGTTCAGTTTTGAAAAGAATATGACTGATAGTTGTAGGCTATAATGGGGTCATTTTGGATCCTAAAATGGTTTTCTGCAAAGAATTTTTTAAATTCTTGAGGGTCTTCAAATCTGGAAATAACTCATGCATAGTTTGGAAACTTATAATGGCTGTTAGTTTGTGAAACTGGATAAATTCGAAAGTAAATTGTTTTGAAGTTAGTTTCTTAAACAACATTTTCAAAAGAAGTTTTTGAACAACACTAACTGGTTCAGTTAGGTCTATGTAACTTATCAGATTCAAATTTTATCTCTATAAATATAGAGATCATTTGTAAATTAATGAAATGAGTTGAAAAAAGGAAGAAAGAATATATATATTTCAGAACAGATTGTAAAGACTTAAAGTCTTATTATAAACTTGTATGCATGTATAAATGTCATACATACACATTTATATGTGTGTATAAGGTTGTAATTACAACACTGGTAAAAGGGTTAAATACCTTGAGCAGTAGGAGCTGCTGATTGTAAAAGAGTTGGAATTCAATAAAAATTACAAGTTCATGGAGTGGTTTTTCTCCCTATGACGAAACCGTGAGGATTTTCAAGGGTTTTCCACTCAGCACAAAATTTGATGTCTCTTCTTTCTGTGAGTTGATATTATGTTTACATTTCAGTACAATTTGATTCTCCACTGCTATAAATTGTGAATTAAAAATGATTGAAGTCAAATTTTGGGATAATTTAATAGTGTTATGATTCACCCCCCCTCTCAGAACCCTGATACTTCCAACAATGGTCATGATTTCCAAATGAAAAATCAATGGTTTCATTTTTAAGACACCAGCAAGAAAACTAAATCCCAATATTGTATGTGGATTTAGTTTTGTATTACAAATGTCAAATTTTATCACTAGATACATTCAACATTGATGATTTGTAGTTAAAACTAGACAGTATATCAAAAACTAAGTTGGAACTCGATCTTCTCTGTTAAGAATATAGCTTTATCAGATTAAAATAGTCATAATGATGGATGATTATATATATATATATATATATATATATAGAGAGAGAGAGAGAGAGAGAGAGAGAGAGAGGTTGTCACACACACACACACACACACACACATTAGCATCTATAATTTATGTGCAGTCATCCTTAACTAATCTGAATTGAGAGTTTTGGTGTATCGACAGTTTCAATAATTATGTTTAAGAGGAGTCATGATTATGAATGGGTGTGACTCCCCATGACAAGAGCCATGGGAGGAGTCACCACCATTCATAATCATGACTCCCCAACATTATACTAATATGTTTGATGGTTGTGGAAGAACAAATCAATCACCAAGGCATTATGTCTCTTCCAGTAGTCATCGATCTCAAAACATTCAAGTTGTGTTTCTTCGATCTTCTATAATAACAAAGAAATTAGATAATTTTTTGATTGACCTTATTAGCAAGGAAAGTAAAGGTGTTAAGGGGCTAACATAAAGAAATTTCTAACTATTCTTTGAATCTACAGATTTATTCTCTAGAAAAGATCCACAAATAATATGGTATTAGAGCTTAACTAGAGAAAAATCAGAAATTAGATTTGTTCTTTACCTTATAGAAATCAAACTCTATCTAAATCAAAATGGTGAACGAAATCAAAGTAGAAGATCGATTGGAAGGCGCTGCAACTTCTCCTCATGGAAAATTTGAATCAACTTGAATCAGAGTCTTTTATAGAAAAAGACACTAAGATGCATGAAGAAGAGTTAGTAAAAATGACTTGGAAAAGATGAAACAATAAAGCTAAGAAGATCATAATTGATGTTCTAAGAGATCACATACTTCCTTCCATAGCAAGATTGAAAACAACATATGAAGTGTTCAAAACTATAAAAGATACATTTGAAATAAACAATGCCAACAGAATACTAACATTAAAACATCAACTCTTGAACATTAAAAAAAAACAAAGGAGAGTATGACAAATTATTTCTTAAGAATCTCTGAGATAAGAAACCAACTTGCCACAATAAAAAATAATGCAGATGACGAAGAACTTACTCTAATTTCTCTAAGAAACCTTGGTGGGACTAAAAATTGCATTCCTGTTTTGAGTACCATTTTAAAATTTTGAGTCAATTTGAGCCTATAAGTGCATTTAGTGCATGTGTATTTTGAGGTCTATGAGCCATTTTATGTTTCTAACACCCTGCATTGAACGTATCCATGCATCCCATAATGATAAGTTGTCATTCCAAGTCATTCCATAAGTTCCATTTTAGCAATGTTCAAATCTGCATTTTTGCTCAAGTGTCAAACAACAACTGGAGGTCTAGTTTGCATTTGAATATCTTGCACCTGGTTATGTTTCATGATTCACCTCTTTGGCAACCTTTAGTATGCATATCAAAGAACCTATGTTTTATTTTTCAAGTGGTTTCAATATGTTTTGATTAGGTTTTGAATCCCTCAAAGTTGGTTGTTTACTATTGTCATGTTGATGCATATTACTCAAAATTCTGGGAAGCCCTGCTTGACCAGTTATAACTTTGACCCAGTTGATCCTACCAAGAAAATTCCTTTTGCATTATATTTTAGAGATTAGACACTTTCTCTATTCCATATTTGAGCCTATGATGAATCTGTTTGACTAGTTTTCAAATGCAATTTGTAAAATTTTCTTGGTGTCGAAAAGTGTAGAATGATCAGTACCCCTATTTGGGACGTCATAACTTTGAATCCATGATAGCTGAAACCAAATGGATTGTGCCACTATGTTCTACTATGAAAAATATTTAAGTTTGCTATTTTTCAAGTCTTGACAAATCCATCTACACACTTTCCCAGGTCCATTCCGTTTGTGAAAATCAATTTATGACAACATTCCCAATTATGTGATTCTGAGTACCCCACTTTGACCACTTTCCAAATATGTCCAATTATTCATCATGAGCCCAAACCACATATTTATACTCTCCTCATGACTATAAACTAATCCCCCAGTATTCAAACCTTCAAGTGTCTGTTTGACCTATTTCTGAAGCCAAAACTGAACACATTTTATGGTTTTTTGACATATTTGTTTGTGGACAATTCAGAGAAGGCAACTTTGATGGTCAATATATTTTGACCTAGATGTCGTCATGAGGCAAAATCTGATAGGTTACAAGAATATGGAACAAAGAATTAGTATGTTAGATTTCAAGGCTTAATCAGGTGTTTTGGTTAGTTTTTAAAGATGACCTATAGGCCTTCCTATCAGTGAATCACAGTTTGAAAATAACTGGGTAAACTCAGTTTTAAATGATCAATCACTAGTTGAATTTTTTTTAACCTGTGCTAGATGATTAATTGATAAATTTGAAGGGTTAGGTGTTTCAGTT
Source organism: Cupressus sempervirens (assembly GCA_028749045.1). NCBI lineage: Eukaryota > Viridiplantae > Streptophyta > Pinopsida > Cupressales > Cupressaceae > Cupressus > Cupressus sempervirens. Next base: position 993,351,758 of record CM053792.1, read on the forward strand.
CAATTTTTTTAAAAGTCGGACCCACTTTTGGGCTCGACTAACTATGTCAAATTAATAAGGAATCACGTGATTTTAACTAACTTTTAAGAAGCTGAGGTGATTATGGTTGATTATACATATCATTAAATGCACATCATTTTTAAGAGATAAAGTGAATGTATGAGGTTTTTATATATTCAATAAGTTGATAGGGGCAAGGTGGGTTTGAAGATGTTTTATGATGATTTTTTTTATTATACTGGTTCAATATGAAACATGCTTTTACTTAGGAGTAAAGGGATATGTGGTATTACATTTGGTGATAATGATAAAGCGTCATTGAATATATCAGGCGTAAGTTGGTTATGGAAAATGTTTTATTTTGCAGAGGTGCTTTCTAGCCAGTCACAAGTTTGTGATATGTTGATTAAAGAAGATATTGTGAAATTCAATTATAGTGTAATAGGGAAGAACAAATGGTGATTTTTCTCTCATGTGGCATGATATGCAGTGTTTTAGGAAAAGTCATTTCCATTTCTAGACATTGAATATATGTTGATGGAATTTTGTAGAGGGTTACTAAAAGTTGGAAAGTTTTCCTTGGCTAGAAATTATCTTAAGAGGATGCCAAGTGTTGATCTCAAAGTGGTTTTGAAAATTGAGGTCAACATACTTAAGCTATTTGCTAAGTTCCTATCGAGCTAGGAATATATACCGAGTATAATATGTGTACAAGTGTTGAGTTGCAATAGGTGCCAAGCAAACAGACAATGCCAAGCAAGTGTATGTGTCGAGTAAACAATAGTTGTTGAGCAAGATAGAATTATAGTTAGTGTTGAGCATCAGTAAACAAAAAGTGTCGAGTGACGCAGTATTGACATAAGAGTTTGTGCCTTCACAAACTTAGTTGTAAATAATGTTGCATGATAGCTAATGGATAGATCTCAAAGCTTAGAGATAAGATCAAATCTATTTTGATTTCTTATGTAATCACCATACAACCAATCAAATAATTTGAATGCTAAAGAGGCAAAAAGGATGAATCTCAACCATAGATTCATACCTAACCCTAAGTCACGAAAACCTATTAAGGAGGACAAAGCTCCATAATTCAAGTGTTGAATATAGAAAGATGATTGAGTGAAAGGGAGCGAAGAATAGAAGGTTGAAGAGGACACTCAAGGTGACTTAGTAAAATAGAGGAATTGCAAGATCGGTTGTGGAGAAAAAAGTATCAGCATTTAAAACAACATCATATTAGATCAGAAAGGATCAAAGAAGAATGGATTGAATAGTGATCTGAAATTAGCAATTGAAGATTGTAAGAAAATAGGTCAACACATTCTACTATACTCTCTAACAATTGTATTAGTAGAATGAAAATCCTATGGAGGTAGGTTGGTTTAACAACCATTGTATAAATCCTTTAATAGGGTGACATTCCAAGTGAATGTTTTATAAATCTAATGCAGAAGCATCCAGAGGTATAAGGGCAATCCTGTGTCACCAAAAAACTGTACTTAGACTTAGTTTCTATTTCATGTCTTTACATTTTTGCATACCCATTTGGGTCAAATAAAGGTTCCAACTCTCACAGTTCAACTATTAGTGTGCTAGAAAATCCTGAAAAAATAGGAGCATGCAATTTGGCCATCATTTTGGTGACCTAGAAGGTGTGAATTGGCCAGATGAATGTAATTGTGTAATTTAGAGCATTCCAGAAAAAGAATCAGGTCAAAAGGCCCCACGATTTGAAAGTTATTGCAGTTTTTTGAGTTTTGGAGACCTTCTAAGAATGCTTCAAAGTCAGGTTAGGGGTAGTAAATGACCTCAAAAAGGGCCAAAAAATGGGGTATGAGCGAAGCTGGTCCATAGGGCTATAGAGCGCTTCGAGAGCTTTCCAAAAATGTAAACGGTTTGTCAATTGGAGCTACGGTTCAAAAGTTATGCCTCTCAAAAGTTCTGTTACCATTTCTAGATTCTTCTAGATTTGTGCCAACTTCTACCGCAGCTTTCAGAACCTTCTATTTGGTTGGTGGATGCCTACTAGCACTTTCTAGAATGTACTCCTAGTCCTTAACCCTCTGGGGTCTATTTAAGGAGATTTATGGCATTGTAAAAGGCAGTTCGGAGTGGAGTTTGAGAGGAGGTATTGTAAGGAGAGATTATCTCCAGATTTATGCTATTGTAACCCCTTAAGGCATGTTTTGAAGTTTATTTTCCTGTACTATTGTACTAGCTTATTTTCTCAGTTAATATAATTTTCCCTTTTCTGTTGTGTCAATTTTTGTTCTTGGGTTGTCTCCCCATCAAGTGGTATCAGAGCAAGTTTTCCTAAGTGTGTAGACAGAGCGCCGACTGTGAGGCAGTTTGCACCAGGACTGTGTGGTTGTGGGTTCGAGTTAGAAGATGCCTCCATGAAGAGAGCATGGCAGAAGGGCCAGAGCTATTAATCCTGAGGAGGTTAGAGCCCTCCAAAGGCAGGTGCAGGCATTGCAAGAGGAGCTCCGTAGAGGAGCAAATGTTGCCGCAGGTGACGACAGTGAGGATGACAATGAAGAAGAAGTAATGGAACCAGAAGAGGAATTTGATGGGGAAGTTATAAATCATGCAGAGGAAAGGCTTTTTAGGGCCATTACTAAGTTTGGGAAAAGACCCACAATTGAAGTGGGTATATTTTTAGGAAATCTGAAACCAGATGAGTTGATCAATTGGATCAATGAACTGGAAGAATACTTTGAGTATGAGGATATCAGGGACCCAGATAGGGTTAAGTTTGCAAAGGCCAAACTGAAAGGCCATGCCAAAATCTGGTGGCAAGAGGTTCAATTGGAAAGAAATAGAAGAGGAAAGGAGAAGATCACAAGATGGGATCGCATGGTGGACAAATTTAAGAAGCAGTTCATTCCTGTGGACTATGAGCTTGATTTGTTTAAGAAGATGCATGAGTTAAAGCAAGTAGGAAGATCAGTCCAAGAATATATAGAGGAATTTTACCGACCCTTGATTAGAGCGGGGCATGCAGAAGAAAATAAGGAGAAGGTTTCTCGTTATATTAGTGGGTTGCGACCTAGCATGCAGGAGGAATTAAGTCTGGTAAGAATGACTAGCATTGAAGAGGCATACCAGTTTGCCCTATGAGTTGAAGAGAAGTTGAATAAAAGGTTTGAAGGAAGACAAAGAGGGTGTGGTCAAGGAGGAAGGGGAAGCGGTAGATCATCTGGAGGCCATAATGAAACCCAAAATAAAAATGAAGATGTGGGTACTAGCAGGAACCGGAGGAATGAGGGTTTCAACCGCTCCCATGATCAAGACTTTGGAAATCAAAGAGAAAGAGGTAGAGGACGTTGAAAAGGGAGAGGAGGCTTCCGTGGTACCTATTTCCATTGCAATGAATAAGTTCATCGTGCCTTTGAATGCCCTCAACGACAAGGAAGGACAGATAGGAGAGCTGAGGGCCAAGCTAGGGTTGCTCATGTGGATGAGGATGCACAATCATCACATTCAGAGGATGTAGAAAGAGAAGAGACCTTGGTAAATGGAAGAGTCCTACTAAGTGGTGAGATTGAATCAGGACAACGGAGGAGTTTTTTCCGTACCAGATGCAAGTGTGAGGATAAATGTTGTGACGTGATCATTGATGGTGGTAGCACTGATAACTTGCTATCAGAAGAGATGGTCTCTAAGCTGAAGCTCAAGAGGGAGAAACATCCACAGCCCTATCGGATTGCTTGGGTAAAAGATGATCGTAAGGTCTTGGTAAGTGAACAATGTTTAGTGAAATTCAAAATTGGGAGTTACCATGATGAAGTTCTCTGTGATGTTATTCCGATGGATGTTTGCCATCTATTGTTGGGTAGACCATGGCAGTTTGATAGACATGCAGTACATGATGGACATGCAAACACATACTCTCTGACAAAGGATGGAGTTCGCCACAAATTGAAGCCCATGAAAAAGGAAGGTGAAAAGGTATGTAGCAGTGCGAGGATTTGTCTTGTTGATGAAAGGAAGTTTTTAGATGGCATGAAACATCAGCATATGTGCTATGCTTTGATTCCTAGGAAAGATAAAGAAGGTAGCAGTGAAATGCCACTTGAAGTTTCAGATTTACTAGGGGACTTTGGACATATTATCTATGATAATGTTCCAGATGGATTGCCACCAGTAAGGCAAATCAGTCATCAGATAGATCTAATCCCAGGAGCTATTTTTCCAAACAAGGCTGCTCACAGGATGACTCCTACTGAAATAGAGGAGCTAAATAGACAGGTTCAGGAGCTGTTGAGGAAGGGCTTGATTCGAGAGAGCCTGAGTCCATGTGCAGTACCTGTAGTACTCACACCAAAGAAGGATGGAGAGTGGAGGATGTGTACAGATTCTCAAGCTATAAATAGGATCACCATCAAGTACCGGTTTCCTTTGCCAAGGATGGATGATATTATGGACTGCTTGAGCGGAGCTCAGTACTTCGCAAAGATAGATCTAAAGAGTGGTTATCACCAGATACAGATTCAAGAAGGAGATGAGTGGAAAATAGCCTTCAAGACCAAGGAGGGTCTTTATGAGTGGTTAGTCATGCCCTTTGGATTGACGAACGCCCCAAGCACCTTCATGCGGCTCATGAATGAGGTACTTAAGAAGTTCTTGGGAAAATTTGTTATTGTCTATTTGGATGATATTTTAATTTTCAGCAAGACTTTGGAAGAACATTTATTGCATATTCATAGTGTCCTTGAAAGGCTAAGGGAAGAGAAACTGTTAATTAAACTGAAGAAGTGTAACTTTGCAAAAAGGGAGTTAGTCTATTTGGGGTTTGTTATATCACCTAAAGGTCTCAAAATGGATCCGGAGAAGGTAAAAGCCATCTTGGAATGGCCTACTCCAAGGTCTTCTATTGAGGTAAGATCATTTCATGGTCTGGTTATTTTATACAAGAAGTTTATTAAGAATTTCAGTGGCATATGTGCACCCCTAACTGATACAATAAGAGGGGATAGAAAAGAGTTCAAATGGACTGCAGCAGCTGCGAGAAGTTTTGAATTGCTGAAGAAGAAGGTAACAGAACAGCCTGTGTTGGCACTTCCATATTTTAGAAAGGTTTTCCAGGTAGATTGTGATGCCAGTGGCAATGCTATTGGGGTTGTATTAAGCCAAGAAGGTAAGCCTATTGCATATTTTAGTGAAAAATTGAATGATGCAAAGAAGAAGTATTATGTTTATGATCAAGAGTTTTATGCAATAGTTCAGGCCTTAAAGAAATGGAGGCATTATTTATTGCCAAAAGAATTTGTTTTGTATACTAATCATCAGGCATTACAGTACCTAAATAGCCAAGGTAAATTGAATCAAAGGCATATGAAGTGGGTAGAGTTCTTGCAGAGCTATACATTTGTGTTGAAGCATATAAGTGGAAAATCTAACAGGGTTGCAGATGCACTAAGTAGGAGACAGTTGTTGCTTACAGTAATGCAGGTTGAAGTAGTTGGGTTTGATGAACTCAAGAATTTGTACCCTGAGGATCCTGATTTTGCTGAAGCATGGAAAGCTTGTAAAGAACCTGTTGCTTTAGATAGAACCAAGTGGTTAGACTATTTGATTCAGGATGGCATGTTGTTCAGAGGTAGTCAATTGTGCATTCCAAGGAGTTCCATGAGGGAATATCTAATTAAGGAGAAACATAGTGGAGGATGGCAGGACATTTTGGTCAAGATAAGACCATTGCCATTCTTAGAGAACATTATTTTTGGCCTCAAATTACACAGGATGTGAAGAAGTTTGTACAGAGTTGCCAGGTTAGTCAAGTTGCCAAGGGGTTTAGTCACAATACTGGCCTATATCAGCCATTGCCTATTCCATCAAGGCCATGGGAGCACATAAGTATGGATTTTGTTCTTGGATTGCCAAGGACACAAAGGGGTAATGACTCAGTATTTGTGGTGGTTGATAGGTTCTCCAAAATGGCACATTTCATTCCATGCCACAAAACTCATGATGTTGTCCATATTGCAGACTTGTTTTTCAAAGAGGTGGTAAGACTACATGGTCTTCCAAGGAGTATAGTTTCTGACAGAGACACTAAATTTGTGGGGTATTTCTAGAGGACATTATGGAAAAAGTTGAGAACAGACTTGAAATTCAGTTCCACGCATCACCCACAAACTGACGGCCAAATAGAAGTGGTAAACAGAAGTCTGGGCAATTTGTTGAGATGTTTAGTTGGGGATAAGCCCAAGGGATGGGATTTGATTCTACCATAGGCAGAGTTTTCTTATAATAACTCTTTAAATAGGAGTACTGGAAAATCACCATTCCAAATTGTATATGGGAATAGCCCAAGGACTGCACCAGAGCTGAGGAAGATAGAACACGGGGAGAGGATGAGTGCTAAAGCTGAGGAATTTTCTGAACATATCAAGCGTCTACATGAGGAGGTTCAGGCACACATAACCAAGATGAATCAAGAGTATAAAGCTAGGGCTGATCAAAGGAGAAGACATAAGGCATCCCAAGTAGGAGATTTAGTCATGGTGCACTTACGAAAAGAAAGATTTCCAGCCGGTACTTACAACAAGCTGAAAATGAAGAAATTTGGCCCCTGCAAAATTTTGAAGAAACATAACTCAATAAATGCATATGAGGTGGAGCTTCCAGATGGTATTCACATTTCTACCATTTTCAACATTGCAGATTTAACAGAGTATCATGATGATGGTGCAGATGAGGAGCTGGTGTTAGAGCCATGTCCAATTCCTGCTTCTAAGAAGGAGGAGATAGAAGACATTCTAGATCATCGTGTGGGTAGGAGTACCAAAAATAGGTAGTATGAAGAGTATTTGGTCAAATGGAAAGGACGGCCGATCGAGGACTCAACTTGGATTTCAGCAGCTGAGGTTTCCCATTTGGGATTTCCTCTACCATCCATAAAGTGACAGGGTCACTTTTCAATCTACCTTGGGTGTCTGATGCAGGAGCATCTAGAGGTATAAGGGCAATCCTGTGTCACCCAAAAAAATGTACTTAGACTTAGTTTCTATTTCATGTCTTTACATTTTTGGATATCCATTTGGGTCAAATAAAGGTTCCAACTCTCACAGTTCAACTATCAGTGTGCTAGAAAATCTCAAAAAAATAGGAGCATGCAATTTGGCCATCATTTTGGTGACCTAGAAGGTGTGAATTGGCCAGATGAATGTAATTTTGATTTAGAGCATTCTAGAAAAAGAATCAGGTCAAAAGGCTCCACGGTTTGAAAGTTATTGCTGTTTTTCGAGTTTTGGAGACCTCCTAAGAATGCTTCAAAGTCAGGTTAGGGGCATTAAATGACCTCAAAAAGGGTCAAAAAATGGGGGACGAGTGAAGCTTGTCCACAGGGCTATAGAGCGCTTTGAGAGCTTTCTGAAAATGTAAATGGTTCGTCAATTGGAGCTACGGTTCAATAGTTATGCCTCTCGAAAGTTCGGTTACCATTTCTAGATTCTTCTAGATTTGTGCCAACTTCTACCGCAACTTCCAAAACCTTCTATTTGGTCGGTGGATGCCTAATAGCACTTTCTAGAATGTACTCCTAGTCCTTAACCCTTTGGGGTCTATTTAAGGAGATTTCTGGCATTTTAAAAGGCAGTTCGGAGTGGAGTTTGAGAGGAGGTACTGTAAGGAGAGATTATCTCCATATTTATGCTATTGTAAGCCCTTAGGGCATGTTTTGAAGTTTATTTTCCTGTACTGTTGTACTAGCTTATTTTCTCAATTAATATAATTTTCCCTTTTCTGTTGTGTCCATTTTTGTTCTCAGGTTGTGTCCCCATCAAAATCCTTTAGAAAGGTACACTTTTAACAATGTGTTAGAGCCTTTAATAGGGCAGGCCTCTCATAGGAAAGACCATTTTTTATGGTAAAAAATTGTAACCTTAATCACTTACACTATTTTTGCAGTGATAAGTTGTGGGTGTCATCCCCACCCTAGTTTTACCTTCTCATTTTGGAGGGTTTCTGGGTGATCAAATATTGTGTCATCTATTTTCATGCATGCCTTTACTTTCATGTTATTTAGATATGTTACATGCATGTGTTGATTTAAGTTGAAAGTTTTATTGGTTAAGCTTTGTACTACTTATTCACACACACACCCCCACCCCCCCAAAAGTATACTTCCCACTTGTGAATTACAACACCAAGTACACCTTTAGCAGTGGAAAAAGAGGAGAAACTTTTCATTCAAGCAACATGTGAATATTTTGACTTAGCTTCAACATTGGATTTCCTTAAGATTTGGAAAGCTAAGGAGTGTTTAGATCTTTTTTCGAATAGTAAACAAGTCAAGATTGAAGCTAATATGGTGGATGTTATTACTGTTAAACTTTTGAACTTAGGTGTAACTCTACTACCCATGTAGTTTAGGTAGATTAGAGGAGGATATTTTACATATGAGAATGGTGACATTGTTGGCAACAATCCTTCGAATTGGTAATCCTCTTTCACAATAGTATTGATGGAAATAGTTTTGATGAAGATGGAATGGTAAAGATTAAAGCTTGTGCATTAAAGGAAATGTGACAAAAGTTATTTTCTTTCAAATCCCGAAGGCCAAGTGTGGGAAGTCTTCTCCCAAGTGTAGTTACGATGGTAAAAGTTAAAATCAATACTATTTTCCCTAGTGTTGTTCCTGCTATCTTTTCCGTATCATTTAAAAGTATGACTTGATTTTTTAAACATCTCCACATGATCCCTAGAAGGATCCCAATGAGGAGGTTCAATAGTCTTTTCATTTTGAATTGAAGAAGGGTGCACACACCGGCATTACCCTCCCACTTTGCTTGAAGTTGATCTTGTTCTATGTAAATGTATTATTAGAGATAGGCACAGGGAAAAAGAAAGGGTTCAAGGCTTTTGTCCCACATTGGGAAAGTAGTGGAAAATTTTTGTGTTTATAAGCCCGAGTGCATAGTTATCAAGTGTCTTAAGGACACACTTTGGAGACAAACAAAGCCTCACATGGAGGAACCCATCCAGCTAGTTGGCAGTGTGTAGTCAACCATGTTTTGACCAAAGGAACATATCTAGAAGGAAGTGTCACGTAGAAATCATCCAAAGGCCAGTCATGAGTTCATAAGTTTGAAACTAGAGAGTTGTGATGCTACAACCAAGTTGTATGGTTAGGAGAAGGAGAAATCGACACTTACAATGATATGAAATGGTCATGAGATCAGATGAGCAAGGTGAAGAGCTATGATGTTACACTAGTTTATAGTGTTGGGAGTGTCTAGACTGAGTGTTAAGATGATACGATTCTCGTGGAAGGTGAAATCTGAGTGTTAAGATGCTATGATGATTTCATGAGTTCGTAAGAAAAACAAAATTTAAGTTAAGATGCTAGGAAATTGCCATAAGATCGAGACTTCGGGTGGTCATAAGCTTTAGAAAATGAAGTTACAATGCTACAATTTTGTGAGATCAAGAGTCCCAAATGATGAAGCTAACAAGCTACAAGAGATCTTAAGATTCGAGAATTTCAAGTGGTTTAAGAAGGTGGGTCCCACCTGAGCAATTTGACCAATAAGAATCTGACAAGTGTCGCCTAGATGGAATTGGGGAGATAAAGTAAAGCAAAATAAAATTTAAAATCAGATATTTCCTAGCTGAGCATGCATCCCGAGTTGAAGATTTGAATGAAATTGAAAGTTTCTAAAGTGTAGACTATATAGTATTTTAAAATTTTCAATTTAAATGCCTAGTTCATTGCCTAGGGCTTGATTTTTCAAATACACACTAGGGGCACCATTTCTATTAGAAATATGGAGTATAATATACAATGAGAATTTGCACACGTCTTCAATGGAATAAGTGATAAGCAGTTTTGTATTTCAAGGGAATTCTCAACAATAATGAGGATTTGATGTTTTAGATGGAATAAAATCATATTATAATCAGATTTGGATGAGATTAGATTCATTGAATGACCATAAGGAAAGAATTGAATATTTTGAGAGCAATTGCAGGTGATAAGGTTTTGTCAGCAGAAGTAGTTGAAGGATTTCATTATTAAAGGTAGTAGAAGACAAATTGAATGAAGTTGAAGACTCCTAAAATAATTACTTGTTGTCAACCTTGCAACTACTTCCCCAAATTTTATCTGAATGCAGAGAAAAATTTTAAATGTATTATTATAGAAATATCTGTGTAGTTTTGTTTCCAGAAATTTTTTGACGTGTGTCCTCCTCTCATCTATAGCTTTTTGCAATCCTTTATAAATATTTCTAGGATGAGGAGGAAAAGGTTTTGGTTCTATTTTATGCAACTGTGATATCACAAGGATGGTTCTAGTTTCAATCTTGTTACTATGAGACCATAGGTTGGTTCTAGTTTTTGGGTTGAGAGTCTCCTCAATTGTTGTGATACCACATGGGGTTCCAGTCTTTACTACTATAATCACAAGGATGACTCCAGTTTTATTATTGTGATACCACCATCCTCAACATATTTTCTCTATTATGAACAACAATGTAGCGTCTTTTCAAAATATGGTCATCTATAGTGTATTCTCTAAGTTTTTTCATATACTTGATGTATTGATTTCAATGAAATGAATATAGAGCTTTATTGAAAATTTCATTCTGAAATTTGTCTACTCTTTATGGGTTTGTAATTTTCTATTGATATGTGTACAAGGTGCATATTGTCTAGTTGTAGCTTGGCTTTGAAGTTATATGCCACTGCATATTTTGCTATTGGGTCAAGGACTTGATTAAATTGATTGATACGCATTGAAAAAATTGTAGGGATCATGGGAGGATATGATAAATATGAGTTTTATTTAGAAAATAGATGTATGTTTGCAAGGTGAATAGATAGATCTAACATCTAGGTATATGAGTATATCCTAGGTATCCTTGTGTATGTTCAGAATTCTTTAATACTCAATGGATAAGGGAATGATCATCTTGGAGATCACATGTTTTTGCTATTATGTACCTAGGTTATGTTGATATTCAAATATTTAATCAAATATCTTTTCCCTTTCTGTTTAGGAGCTGAAAAGAGTTTGCCTCACTTGGTTTATCAAATTCATGAGTTGTGTTATTAGCTATCTCACATCCATGTTGTTTACATAAGCATATAAGAATAATGGTTTTATCTTCTTTGTATAGATTCAAGTGTATTTTTTTAGATACTGGTACCATATGAATGAATCTAAGGTTCATCTACCTAGGTCTTGCATAGTCTAAAGAAGAATAAGGAGTATAGCCTTATAGTTGGCACCAGTGTCTAAATAGGTACATTGAAAATTGGAATTACCTGCCCCTAGGTGTATGTGTTCCTATCACTGGGTTATTAAAAAAAATGTTAATTCAGGAGCCAATGGGCCTACCTATATCAAGGGAAGCTTTCATTCAATGTGTAAGTCATCCCTCTCTTCCAAAGTCTGATCAACTCAAGAATGAGTGTATTCAAGAATAATATCAGTTAATCTCTAGAGGAATTTTATCAAATCAAGAATGGGAGATTCAATCCATACATACCAACAATAAAGGGAAGAAGAGGAAATTCAAATCTAAAAGAGGAAATAATTCTCAATATCACAAAGAAAAAGATCTATGCAAATTTTAATGCTACTGATGTGATAAATTTGGTCACATCCGAAGAGATTGTCCTGGAAGAACGAAAATTCAAGCTACCATATATGAATCTCATGAAGTAGAAAATCTTCTATTCTATGTAGCCTTGTCAAGTGAATTAAATGCAAGTAAAATATATGGATAATAGATAGTGGAGCTTCAATGCACATAACTAGGTTTAGAAAATAGTTTGAAACATTCAAAGAGTATTGCACAGAAGAAGTCACAATTGAAGATAACTCTACTCATCTAGTAAAAAAAATTGGGACCTACTCCTTACAACTAAAATTGGGAGAGACTCTTCTACTAAAAGAAGTGCTATTTGTACCATGGATAAAAAGAAACCTAATTTCCATTCCTAGTCTAGCAGACCAAAGATAGCGTGTCTCTTTCAATGAAGATAAATTGTTACTATGGACTAAAAAATCCAACATTAAGAACACAATCAACATAGGATCAAGAGATGGAAGAACAAAAATAAGGAAGGATAATATCCTTTAAGTAAAAACAAGTTAAAATTTTTGCTAGAACGTGTTCACACCAATTTGTGTGGACCCATGTCAACACCTTCACTCAAGGGGTTATTTTACTATGTAACCTTCATTGATGATTACTCTAGGAAAACTTGGATATACCTCCTAAAACTTATCAAATGAAGTCTTACAAAAATTCAAAGAATTTAAAGCACTAGTGGAAAACTACACTAGAAAGAAAATTAAAACATTTAAGATCAGATAATGGAGGTGAATTCACATCTAACATCTTTAAAGAATTTTGTATTTCTATTGGGATTAAGAGGGAGACTATAGTACCTTATAATTGTCAACAAAATGGGGTTGTAGAAAGGAAAAATAGAACTATTATAGATGCAAAAAAATCCATGATTCATGATCAAAATCTCCCTATGTCTTTTTGGGCCGAAGCAGCAAGTACAATACTTTATATTCAAAATAGAAGCCCTCGTGTAACATTAGAAAATATACCTCCTAAAGAAGCCTTCACTAGAATCAAACTAGATCTTAGTCATTTAAGAATTTTTGGTTGTCCAGTCTATATTCACATTCCCAAAGAGAAAAGGTCTAAACTTGAACCTTCCAAAAAGAAAGGGATATTTGTTAGCTATAGTGAAACAAATAAGGGATACAAAGTATATATTCCAAGACAAAAGTTTGTTGAAATCAGTAGGGATGTTCAATTTGATGAAGAAATTTCTTTCAAAACATCTTTAAACAAAGAAGATGAGGAAATAGAAAATTAGAGGGAGTTCATTATAGAAGATGTTTATAATAAAGAGAATCAAAGGGAGAATGCTATAGAAGATAATCCAACTCAAAATTTGAGGGAGAGCCTTTTTGAAAACTAAGACACACCTACAACTAATGCTGAGAATGATGAATTTTTAAACCACAAGAAAAGACCAATGTTGGAAAGAAAAATGATTGAAGAAAACAATGTGGAACCAGATAAGATCTCTAAAGAAAATAAGCAAAGAAGAAATAAAAAATCCTATGTTTCCTTATTGATAGAACTCACAAAAAAAAAAAACCTACTAATATAGAGGATGACTTAAAATGCCAAGTATAGAAAGATGCAATGGTAGAAGAATATCAATCTATTCTAAAAAATGATGTTTGGGATATTGTTCCTAGATCTAAAGAAAAATTAGTTGTATCTTTGGAATGGTTGTTTAAAATCAATTACACACCTAATGAAAGCATTGAAAAACACAAATAAAGGTTTGTTGCCATGGGGTTTTCTCAAAAGGCTAGAATTGATTATGAAGAAACCTTCACTCCTATTGCATGTTATACTTTAGTAAGAATGATAATTTCCAGTTGCATCCAAAAGATGGAAAATACATCAAATGGATATAAAGACAAGCTTCTTGAAAAATGTCATTGAAGAAGTATAAATAGAACAACTAGAAGGATTTACTACACATGATTAGAATCTCTATGTATGTAAACTAAAGAAATATCTCTATGGGTTGAAGCAAGCTCCTAGGGCTTGATATGAGAGAATAGACAACTATCTTCTCGAATTGGGGTACTCTAAGAATGAATTCGATTCAAATATATACTTCAAAATATCCAATAATGAGATGTTGATACTCATTCTTTATGTTGATGACTTATTGATAACATGTCCAAATCATCTTATAGCCAAATGTAAATCGAATCTCATAGCTAAATTTGACATGAAGAATCTAGGTCTTCTACATCATTTTTTGGGTCTAGAAGTATTACAGAAGGAAAACATATCTTCCTAAATCAAGAAAAACACACTATAGATATATTGACTAGATTTGGGATGATGGATTCTAAACCACTAAATACTCCAATGGAAACTAATCTTCATAAACTAAAGAGTGAAGCAGTAGACTCAGAATCAATAGATCCTACTCACTATCAAAAAATTGTTGGCTCTCTTATGTATTTATTCAACACTTGACCAGATATTTTCCATGCTAAAAATGTGTTAAGTTACTTCATATGTGAACCTAAGAAGATTCACCTAATGGAAGCCAAGCATATTATAAGGTATCTTTGAGGACGATTGGACTAGGAATAAATTATGATAAAATTGAGCTACAATTTCAAGGGTATATTGATTCAAACTAGGCAGTGATTATATTGATTGCAAGACTGCAACTGGATGTTGTTTTAGTCTTGGTTCGGCTATGATATCTTGGTTCAGCAAAAAAAAGTTAATAGTTGCTCAGAGCTCTATGGAAGTAGAGTATATGGAGGCCTTTATAGGAGCATGTGAAGTTGTATGGCTCAGGGAACTCTTATATGGACTATTTGGAAAACCACTAGGCTCCACTATAATTCATTGTAACAATCAAAGTTGTATTAAACTATTAGTTAACCTAGTTTTTCATAATAGGTCCAAGCACATAGAGATTCCTTATATTATATAAGAAATATGGTGGACAAAAATGTTATTACACGGATATACATTAGCACTAAATAGAAAAAAGTTGACATATTCACTAAACCTTTTGGTAGGTTGAAATTTGAATACTTTGGGAACAAACTTGGTATGATCAAAATTTAATTCAATATTTTTAGTAAAATTACTATTGAATATTTTGGGAACAAACTTGGTATGATCAAAATTTAATTCAATATTTTTAACAAGTGTTAAACTCCATACCCAACCTCCTACTTTGATTTTATCTTCCCTTACACATTCCTCCTACCTCACCAATTCAAGATTGACCTATGTCAGTCATTTGTTCTTCACAAGAACTCCATACAAGCATCTCCATGAACCTTGCCAAGCTTGCTAGCTTGCCTAGGGATTGCTTGTAAAAATAGTAAATAACCTTCCAAAACCTCCACATACCATATTTACAATATGTATAGAGGCTATTTCTTGGTCTCCAAGAGCCATGGTGACTAGACTAAGGACACTCAAGCTATAGTCCATTTCATGGTTGCTACTCAAAATTGGACAACAAGATTAACAAAAACAAATAATTTTTTAAACCTCACTGAATGCCTACTTGAAACAAAAACAATTGCACATAGATTCAAGACATGTATACAATATTCTACTTCATCAAAAATAGTCTACTATTCAATAAAAGACTCCAAAAATGCTCAAATGCTCACAAACTGTCATGTTGAATGTTGTTCATTCATCCAACTGTTCAACCCTTGGAATTGAGTTGGGAAAGCCTTAAATAGACTTACATATTTCCTCCTAGTTTTTAGTTCAAACCATAACTACCCCAGATCATTGGTTTTCAAAACTACTTGAAAAGTTGTCAAGCAATTTTACAAAATTATAAAGTTGTCAATGCAACATTTTTACAACTTTTACAATTTTGCTCCTAGAGTCTCCAAACTTGCAAAGAATGTTACAAAAACTCCTAGGATGGACTTAGAACATCTAAGGACCATCTTGACACACTCCTTTCCCCCTTATATGGAATTTTATCTCATTTTTCCCCCTAGAGCAATTTTTGCAATTTTCAACTATCAGGACCTAATTGACCAAAATAGACTCATAAATCAAAACCTATCAACTCAAACCTCCTGAACACACCTTGGGATTTTATCACTAGTTCTTATTAACCCCATGGTTGGTTAGAACATCCAAAAACCAAAAAATAGATTTAGAGTTTGACCTAGGTGCTCCTAGACCAATGGACCTTATTAGGAGTTTATAACAACATTCAATACATATCAGTCCTTGTTAGGAGACTTTGAATCCCTATTAGGAGATTCCAACTCTATTAAGAGTTATGTCAACCCTGTTAGGAGTAGACCCACTTCCCAAACAACTTCTAGGTTAAGACCAATGAACCCACTATCCAAATGATCTCTGTATTATTCCTTGTAGAATAATAGAATTGAATAGTACTATTCCTTTCTCTATCTTGTCAACTAGACTTCTGCTCCTTTTGATCTTGTAACCAAATCATACAACTCACATCCATTAATCCCTTGGATCACTTACTCACATTTAATAAAGACTTTTCTCTTTTTCACACTTCCTTAATTGCTTCACATACCACTTACTTTACAAACAAAGAAAACAACTTTCCTTTATACCATATCTTCAAAATAATTCCTTGAGTCAGCCTTGAGGCTTTCCCAATTAATTATAATAAGATAATTAATTAATTTACAATTACAATAGCACCATCAGCTTGTAGTCTATACAAATCCTCATATGTTGAATACTAGGGCTTGTGCATTCGCTAATGTCATCATCAAACTATCATATGTCACTAACTGATCGAACATAAAAAATTATAGCTCGCTTAGAAGATATAATGCAAACATCAATAACTACTTCTTAGGCACTCTATCTTTGTACTCTATAAATTAGGTACAACTTACATATGTTGTTGACTTGTTGCACATTGAACCACATATTAGGACACAATAAGGAAAATGTCCATGACTATGCATCATGAAATAATCAAAACCTTGTCTATACAACAAAGATCTTTGTCTAGCACTCTGTCAGTCTTCACAGACTTGTTGCTATGTTGACATCAATGACAAACACAATCATGAATGCAACATGCCAATACTCTCCAATGCTTAGGATACTCCCCCAAAGGAATATTATCAGTAATCATGTTTACAATCTCCCCCTTTTGCATTGATGGCAACATAGATGAAAAACATCTAGGTTCCAAGAATACCAAATTGTACTATGTTTCTATTGTTGTTCTCATTTTTTCAAATCCACTTCATCAATCAAATCTGAAGTCCTCTGGAACACTACTTTGTTTTTCTTCTTTAGGATCGGCAACAATTGATCACACTAAACAACTTACCATACATCAAAATACTTCACGTTGCATATCTCCTTTATAGAGATATTCCTCTTCCATTCTTACTTTAATCTTTCTAAATCTTCCCATTCAACTAGAGGGTATTTTTCATGTACATACTTCTCTCATTGACATTAGTGAAAAAAGCCTCATTATGTCAGTTGTCTTCTTTAATTTACAACTAGCTCAAGTGTCCAAAGATACTATTCAATACCAAATACCAAGAGTCCTTAGTGACTCTTCTCATCACAGATACTCCCCCATATGGGAAGCATTAGTATTTAGTCTAGTCTAATAATAGTGCTCTATGCCACTAGACTAATGCACTTTTTGCATTATCTACTCATAATAACCCCAAGCATACCTCTCAATTACTCAAATGTTTCTTCAGGTAAGGGCTTTGTAAAGATATCTACATCTGATCTTTAATACTCACATATTCCAATATGATCTCTTTTTTTGTTGCTTTCTCTCTCAAGACATGAAACTTAATAGATATATTCTTAGTCTTAGAATGTAATATAGGATTCTTAGACATACTTATTGTACTTGTGTTATCACAATATACGATAACAAGATTTGAAAACTCAATCTCAATATTCTTCAGCATCTACTTCATCCACATAACTTGATTACAATTATTTGTTGTTGCTACATACTCTACCTCATCTATACTCTATGAAATGCAATCTTATTTCTTGGTCAGCCAAGAAACCAATCTTCCTACAAGGAAATATGATCCACCATTGTTGCTCTTTCTATCATCCATATTTCCTTCCTAATCCGCATTAGTATAAGCACATAGAGTGAAATCGCTCGATCTATCATATTCCATAATAAGATTTTTCTTTCAAATATCTAAATATCCTCTTCACTATTACATAGTGATACTCTTTACAATCATCTTAAAATCTAGCTACAATCCCAACTGCATTTGCTATATCTAGTCTAGTGTGAGTTAGATATTGTAAACCTCCAATCATGGATCTGTACTTCTTCTGTTCAACTGTAGGTGTCTCATCCTTGCTAGATAACTTGTGGCCAGTTATCATAGGTGTACCAATAGGCTTACAACTTTACAATCCAAATCTCTTCAACAAATCTTTCAAATACTTTGTTTGTGAAATAAAAATACCATCATTGTTTTGCACAATCTATAAACCTATGAAAAACTTCATTTCTCCTACCATGCTCATCTCAAACTCATTCTTCATTTCTTCAGCAAATTTATCACTTGCTTTATCATTGCCTCCAAATATTATGTCGTCAACAAATATTACTATTATCAACAAACCATTCTCAATTTCTTTCAAATATAAGTTACTATCTATTGTACCTTTAGTAAATCCAAGATTAGCCAAATGTTTTTCTAACCTTTCATACCAAGTGTAGACACCCTAAAATTGGCAAAGACCTAAAACAACGTAAATCTTGATCAAACAACAAAAATCAAAGAAAAAATTAGATAAAGGAGGAAAATAAAGGAATTTCAAATCAATTGTGACATCAAATCACTTAAATGGCGATTTAATTAATCACCTATCAAATCCAAAAAGATCAAAGTCACTTTTAAAGAGAGAAATCAATTCATAAAATCATAAAACAAAATAAAAAAGGAAAAAGGTTAAGACAAAAGTTCAAAGTAAATGAAACATTTAATAAATCAACAAAATCATTTATCCTCTCAAAAGTGAAATCCTCCTTTTTGAAATTTAAAAGAATTGAAAAATCCCTATTTATCCTCACAAACCAAGTCTCTTGGAATGTTCCTCTTGGGTTTTTGTGAGATATTTTTCAGTTTCACTCTTACCCCTAGTGAAAAGTAAAATCCAGATCTTTACACTAACCCACTTCTAAAATCCTATAAATAGAAGAGAAAATCAAGAGCAAAGGGACCCAAGTTTTATGCATCTATACTATAGGCATACTTAGAATTATCATCCATTTTAGCATTTTTTTTGTAGAGAATTCATGTCATTGTAGTGTTATTGTAGTGTTTATTTAATATCATCTAGCATTCTTTAGTCTTATGCACACACGTATCTTAGCATTTTAGTATTTTTATCTTCATATAGTTTGCATTTGATATATATCTCATATAGATTTTCATAGATCTACACTAATAGCATACTCCAATTGTAGATGTTGGAAACCTGATTGAAAAGATCATTGTTGAAGATCAAAGAGGGAGATTGCAAAGAAGGAAGCTAGTTAATAAAGAATGTTTTCAATCATTTTTTTGTCATTGATTTCAAACTTGCTATTTGTTGGAATGAAAATTTCTTATAAGATCCAAGTACTATCACTTAGTTGATTGATGAAGAGGATTTAATCAACAAGATGTAACAAGAGCACCTAAGGGAAAGCTTGAGTTATGGTTTTGTAATGAATTACAAGGATTAGTTAAGACAATGGTAAAATGATGTATTGATAGTATACTAGAAGATACAAATGCTGACCACACATAGAAACCTAAGAAGAATAAGTTGTAACAAGGTTGACTGCAAAGGTTAACTAAGTTTATTAGTGAGTGCCGAGCAAGCTAGTTCAAGCCAAGAAAATTTTTAGTTGGAGCTGAGCAAATGCAAAATCTAGTGTGTACCAAGTAAACTTCAGGTGTCGAGTGAAGTTCAACTGCCCAGTGATTTAGAAGGAGTCGAGAAAATAGATAATGTAGTGGATGCTAAGTGAATCCATAGTAGGTGTCGAGCATCAGAAAAATGTAGTTGATGCCAAGTAATACAGTGTGTGCTGAGCACCAGAATTTCAATAGTGTCAAGCTACTACGTTATTGGAAAAGTCAAAGATTTGCTAGATCTGAGCTGACAAAGTTGTTACCTTGAATTTTGTGAAATAGTTGGAGGATAACGATGATGAGCTGGTGGCACATAATTATGTGTAAACTATTTTTGAGCAAATTCAAGAGGATTCTTCAAGATGTTTCTAGAAGAAACAAGATGTGGGTTGGATTCAATGAATCCTACCTAATCCATTCGAACCAAAATAAAAGGAGGAAAGAATTGAGCTAGAAAAGCAATTCCAAACTTCTATTTTAGGAGTCATAGACCAAGAAGCAAGAGTTGTTGGTGTGCCAAATTGCGAAGTGGTTGAAGGGTGTCAAGGAGAAGGAAGAACAGAGCACAAAGACCCTACTTCGATAAGTGGTCAAAGAGAGATGATTCCACTGGTACATTTAGCATGAAGACTCAAGGAGACAAAGCTTGAGATGAGGACAAGATTTCAGAGCTGAAGAGATTGAAAGCCAGGAAAAGTGTTATGAGTTAAAGAGTGATCTAAAATTTGCAAGATAAGTTGTGAATTGTAATTAGGTCAAAACCCCTTATTGTTACTCTCTAGAAATTGTATCAGTTAGGGTAAAATCATATGGACTTAGGATGGTTTAATAGCCATTTGTAAATCCTTTAACATGGTTTCATTCCAAGTGAATGTTCTAAAGTCCTCTAACCATGCCCACTTCTAATAAGATGGATAAATCCTTTAACCAAGTCACATTTAATAGTGTGTTGTAGCCTTTAATAGGGTAGTCCTTTCACAGGGCATCACTTTAGAAGAGTGAGAATTGAGTAGCATGTTACTAGTGGTTTTTCCCAAATTGGATTTCCACATAAATCATTGGTATGTGTTGATTCTTCATGTGTTATGCTTGCATGTTGATTTACAGTAACTTGTTAAGTAGGAAAGTTTAAGCTTGGATAAATGAACAGTTTGATGGGCACACTTTACTTGATGAAAAGTTTGAATTGGACATTTGGACCTTGAATAACTGATTCATCCCCCCCCCCGCCCCGCCCTAGTTATTCTAAAGAATTTCTAACACTAGATTAGGTCATTGTTATTATGATTGCACTCTACATCAAAGTTTCATGAATACACAATTCCTCCGTGTACAAATTGGCACCCACCATGGGGCTTCATTCCAGAGCCTCATTGTTCTTTAACTTTTCATTCTAACCTTTGACTTTTTTTGTAGATTTGTGTATTAATCTGATTTATTGTGTAGATCCAACTTATTACAGATTTTACGACATTTAGGAAGACTCATACAAGGAGCAATAACCTTGCGAAGACATTCCTGAGCTCACAAATACTAAATCTAAGATTTTTTGACGTTCTATCACTTCTAAACACTATTTCAATACTTCCGCATTATTTTCTAATGCATTTGAAGTATTCTATAATGCATTTAAATTATTTTATAATGCATTTACTAGATCTTTTAGCATATTTACATGATCATCTAGCTCATTTAATTGATATTATAATGCATATGCAAAGTTTTGTAGCGCATTTAATCAAAGTTGTAACGTGTCATATTTAACTTGTAGATCCGATTGTTGGCTATTTATAGGTCTCTTTTGGACTAAATAGAAACTCCTAGGTCATTGAAATATCAAGAAGGGAATGAAGACAACAAAAAATGTGGCTAGCCTTTGCGAGCATTGAATCAGGTAGGCCTAAAACACTTGTCAATCAGATTGTGACATTTCAAAGTTCACAACCTAGTTTAAGAAAGAAGTTTGATCTCTCTGATTTATTTTGAAATAGGCCTATGCTCTTAACTTGACAAGTTGATCAAAATGTCAAACCTTCTAAAAGGGTCGGTAGGAATCAAGTTTGGAATGAACAAACATGTAGACTAAATAGGAGCCTCTTGTCTTCCTAGTTAAAGGCTCGTAACTGAACATTCTTCTTGTCATGTTCAAGAGGTTGCGGTAGTAGCGATATGCTCTCACTCTTTTCGGGTGATCAAATTCCCAAACCTTCTTCCACTTTCTATTTTTGATGCTTTTCTCTAGGTAGTTTACTTAGTCATAGAAAGGCATAGCTTCCAAATTTTCCTTAATAGGGTCGGTGAGAGGGAAAGCCTTCCAGCTTGTATTCTTAATTAAATGCAAGTTGATCGTATTTGAAACATAGTCTTCCTCTAGTAGCCTCCAAAGAGATTGTGCCAAACCTCCCTTGCGTTGGTGGGAAGCTCTCTTTTATGAGAGAGGTATATTCGAACATAATTTGATAAACACTAAATCCTCATAATCACCAGCCTCAACAAGCCATTGTCAAGAAGCCATTTGTTTATCTTCTAGGTGTGTGCAGGGATATTTTATTGTCATTTCTACTATTGTTGTGTGTAAATGCATCTATTTTAATGCATGTTAATGAACTTTAGATTACAACCCTTCCATGTAGATTCAAACCATGACTACAAACCAATGCTGAACTAAATACAAACATTGTAGTATACCATGAAATAGTGCATTGAAATCGTAAAACAGGACGTGATTAATTCATTAACACATTTCAAGCCTATAATAGTGCTTTTGATAGATGAAACACCACATTTGCATAGTCCAATAGCGCATCTTCATTTAAAACAATGCTTTTACTGTGCAAAAGAGCACCTAGCACACTATAAAATGAGACATTTAAACATTTAAATAGAGCATTTGAGGATTCCTACAGTTCATTTGAGAGAATTTCTAAAATAGAGGCTATCAGTGCACACAATATCCATAAAACAAAAAGCAATCTGGATACCCTTTTCCTCCACTGACACTCTACAAAACTCAGAAACCACGAAAGTGACCAACATCTTTAAAGAAAGAAACTTTTTGGCCCTACGTACAAGCTTTTATCCACTAGGCATCATTATCTCAACTTTGTACATCAAGTCAGACATGAACAGAAACACAAATTCGTCCCTTACTTGACTTCATAGAATTTAGTCTTATCATCATCAATAGTACTAGAAACCTTTCAAAACATAGCTTGACATTTCAATATATTTTGGTCTAAAAACAATCCTCACCTCATCAAAATGAAAAATAATTAGAGGGATCTCATCCACATCTCATGCCACTATGTAAAACTAGTGTAGTTGTTAAACAAAAAGAACTAAAAAGATTGCCCATATTTGTAAGCACTAGAATAGTGAAACGAACCATCAAATCAACAAAATTCTCAAATATCATTGAATCTATTACACATATTAATTTCTTATCAGTCACCATTGCCAACTAATCACCCTTGTTCAAACAATAAAACTTAGAGCCCTCCAAAAAAATGGGTTCATCTCAAGCTTGGGGTGAAAATAGCCTTGAAACAAAGATCAAATATTTTAAACAAGATCCATAACTTTTTGACATAATGGGAAAGATGCTAAAATGACATAAAGAGCACTACTTGCTATCATTGGCATAACAAGGTGCAAAACTACCTCCTGACTTCAACATATTTGACCTTAGAAGGGATCAAGAAGAATTGCCTCTACATGTTGTCACTCAAAAACTTCAAGACCTACAATTAGAAATGGAAATGATGAAATGAGGGAAATTCCAACCTACTAAATTTAGTCTCAAGAAGGTATGCCCCTCCCATTTGATAGAAGTGTCATCTCAACACCCTTTCCACAAAATATGCAGATACTCAAATATGACAAATATTTTGGCACATCTGATCCTCTGGATCATTTTCAACAATTATATGCTTTAAGTATCGAATTAGTGCATGACACAACCTACCTTATGCAACTATTCCCTAGAAGCTTGGGTGGGTAAGCCATGGAGTGGTTTTCAAAGCTCTCCTCCAATATTAAGTCATTTCACCAACTATCTTATGTCTTTATTGTACGATACTCATACACTATCGAATGGGAAGTTACTATGATTGACTTATGCAACATAAAACAACTCCCAAGATAGTATTTCAAGGCTTTCCTACAAATATGGAGGCATTGTTAGCATGAATTCTAATGCTATGGGGGAGCAGTGCAGAATAGTGTTATGACTACATTTGTCATTGATGACAACATAACGATAAGGTTGTAAAAGACTGACAGAGCCACAAACTGATAATTATGTGTTAAAGACATTATATTTCTAATCTACCTATGTGTAGTTACCAACATATACTACAACATGTATTTGACATGTGGGCAAGTTCACAAAACCTTAGTCGATAGCGTACGAAAGATATAATGATTTATAGAGAACTGCAAGATAGCAGAGCATTGAGAAAATAGTTTATAATGCAGGATCAATATAACACATTGTGTTTGGAATGAAGGGTTGCACAGTTAAATGGAGGAAGTATACTAACCACTGATGACATTAGAAAATGTGCAAGTATAGAAGTTTCACATGTGAAATTTTGTGTATAACTGTGTGCTGACAACATTAATTAAAAGTATATTTTATTTAATTAAATACGGAGCCAACTCAAATTAATGTTAAGTGTATAGAGCCAACTCAAAGGATTAATGATTGAGTATGGTATAAAGGAAATATTTTTTCCAAGTTTTATACACCATGATTGTGATTGTGAAGCTAAGTAGACTTGTGAATTAAAAGGTAGAGGAGTAGAGTAATCTGCTAATATGTGTAAGTGACCTTAAGGGTTACTATTGTTGAGTTCCAGATTTGATTGCATGGTCTAAGGGTAAAGAGGTCCAAAATACTAGATAGGGGAAGAGAAAAGATATTGTTTCACATCTATTATTTTGAATGGAATAATACTGAGATCAATTGGACAGTGGGTTCATTGATCTAATCCTGAAGCTATTTGAACAGTGGGTTTAGCTGCCTTCTACAACTACTATCAAGGTTGGAATCTCTTAACAAGGATTCAAAGTCTCCTAACAGGGACTCCTTCTACTAAGTATTGTAACAAGACTCCTAATAGGGTCTATCCTCTAACAAGGAATATTCAGATTAGTACATTATTTTGTGGGCACCATTCCCACTGGGGTTTTCCCTCTGATCAAGGGTTTCCCTAGTCAACATATTTGGTGTATTTGTGCATGCACATTTTTTTTTATTGTTATTTTTTATGGTTGACTAAAAATAATTCTATATGATTGATACATAACTGATTCAACACCCCCCCCCCCCTCTCTTAGTTATATAGTTATATTGATGATCTACTACTTTGAAGAATTGGTATTAGAGCATGAGGTCCTTGAAAGAAAGTCTAGCAACTTTGGGAGATCCATGGAAAATATTTTCAAGAAGGAAAGTCCTAGATTAGATGGCACAAACTATGATAGCTTGAAGGATAAAATTAAAACTCATCTCTTGTGCATGGGTCCAAGATATTGTCTTGTGACCAAGACTTCTAAGAACATTATAGAAGAAGAAAATCTTGAAACCTGCACCAAAGAATAGAGAGAAGTGTTTATGTGCAACATGAGGGCAAGAGAAGAAATACTATAAGCATTACCTGAAAGTGAGTACAATCAGGTAAAACTACTCAAAACATCTCATGAAATTTGAAATACTTTAGATGCTAATTATGAGGGTGATACACATGCAAAAAGGGTTAGAGTATAGATGCCGCTGAGATTGCAACCAATGGTTAAATTGATGGGTGATTAAAGAGGGTGAGTCCAACTACAAACTTATTCAAAGTGTCTTTATTAGTTTTTATAACTTAGAAGATTTCAAAAATGTGGATTCTTTTTATGCCCCAAAAGATGATTATTTGATCTATGGCATTCAAGATTGGATTTGTTGTTTTAATCATGCATTCATAAAAAAAAAAAACTTGATTTTAATCCATGGCACTCAAGAGTGATTTTAGCAACATGCATTCAAAGACAAGTGGTTAAACATTCAAGTTTTTTCCTTTTGAGCATTCAAGATTGAGATTTTGTGTGTTTTTTTAAGAACTTTGAAGTGCTTTGTTTTAACCTTAGATCATTCAAGATTGTTTTGGACTCAAAAGTGAAAATGACTCTTTGGACTTTGGTTTTCATTCAAGATTTTGCTTTCTAGTTTGCATATTTTAAGCCCAAAAATGATATTCCTAGATTGTTTTGATGCATGAAAAACCTAAGAAACATTCAAGATTTTGCAACAAGACATTTGTTTGGAACAAATAACAAAGCTTTTACGACAATTTTTGTCAACCATTTAGGACTCTTAGTTTTCATGAGATTTTTAAAAGAACTTTAAAATATTTGCAAATGAGGTTCATTTTATCCTTAATTGATGCTTTGAGTTTGATTTAGCTTTTAGTGTGCACTTAGTGTTGATTTTGAACCTTTTGAAATGGAAACTTGAAGTTCTTTTTAAATTTCCAAGAATGAAGTGTTCCTAACTTTGCATGAATGCATCTAAAACCTTGATGTTGCAAGGATGCAAATGATTGGATTGGTTTAGTTTTACTTGTTAAAAGATTTTTTCTTTTTTGCAAATTTTTAATTTTTTAATGGATTTAAGTATGATTTGGGGGTTCATTTTAAGCACTAAAAAGAAGTGTGTATGATTTTGCTTCCTTAAAAAAAAATGGCCAAGATCTCTCACAAGAAGAAGAAGAAGAAGTAGATGGAATAAGAAGAATATAGACAAGAAGAGGAAGAAGAATTCCAAGTGCTTTGTCCACCTATAAGCTTGAAAAATCTGCAAAGACTATGAAATAGACTATGAGTTCCTTTGTCTTCTTCATGCTCATGTGGACCTACAAAACCAATTTATACAATCCTACCAATCACAAAAATAAGCAAAATTATCCAAAATCAGAAAATGACATACAAAACTTGACTAAAAAAGCTAATGAAGATGACCCATGCGGGGTCCCACCGGGCGTGCCAAAATGTATATGAGCAATGTTAGTATGCTAATAGAAACCAAATTTAAATAAAGCTTCTACAAACTAAACAAAATTCATAAACTTCAAGATAGACTAAGATGAGCTCTCAATTGAGAATATGAGCCATTAATGGGCTCTCTCAATAAAAAGCTCTCTTCTTGAGTGGCTTTGTCTAAATAGATAGGATGTATGCTCAAGCTTATGCTTCAAAAAGGGCTTCAAATGGAGTTGGAATTTGGGTGTGAGTGTATCTTTTTGATGTAAAATGGCTTCTCAAAATGGCATTATGACTTTACTTCATGGATTGTGTTATTTTGCAAAGGGGAAGGATCCAATTTATAGACAAGAGACTTGAGGGATTGAGGGCTAAGATGCAAGGATGGGAAAAAGGTCATGGAGGGCTTAGATTGCATGAGAGGAGAGCACATGGATTGTGCTTCCTTACAACCAATCAAGGAGTGACACATGTCACATGGTGAGAGGATGGAGGAAAGGGGAAGGATGAGTCAACAAAGGAGGCTCAAGGGATAAAATCTTCATAAAGACCCTTCATAAGTTCTTTGTAAGAACATTTATGACTTTGTGGGCTTTATAAAGTTTTGTGGTTGAAGATATTTGTGAGAGATACC
Source organism: Cupressus sempervirens (assembly GCA_028749045.1). NCBI lineage: Eukaryota > Viridiplantae > Streptophyta > Pinopsida > Cupressales > Cupressaceae > Cupressus > Cupressus sempervirens. The sequence continues at coordinate 993,378,886 of CM053792.1, forward strand.
ATGAAATTTGAATTTGAGGGTTTAGGGAGGTTTTAAGCTTGCTTAGGGTTGTAAAAATGATTAGAGGAAGGGTTAGAGATGGCTTAGGACTAGGCAAGTGGATGGCAAGTGGATTGCAATTAATGAGGGTGGGTGAAGGAGGAGATATTTGTTAACTTTGGCTTGAGTTAGCAAGTCTTAACCCATGTTTAAGGAATGTGACAAGGTTAGGAGGGGATTAGGATTAGGGTTAAAGACATCTTCTAGAAGAGTCTAGGCTTTGGATGAGGATGAAGACTTTCTAGAAGAGTCTAGAACTTCCTAGGATAAGATTTTATGAAATAAATAAAGTTTTATTTATTTCAAGGATTTGGGTTGAGGAGATATTTATTAAAATATTTTTAATAAACATGAGGATTAATATTTAACCTTGATTAAATATTTTGAGTTGGGATTAGGGGTAGGAAATGATGAGATTAGCCTTTAATCGAAATTAAAGAAGGATTAGAAGATTTTGGAAGAGGTTATTGGTCTTAAGGAAATTGGCCAACTTTTGGAAAAAAAAATAAATTAATTATTTATTTTGGGATTTTTGGTCAATTTATTAATTAAATAATTAATAAATAAGGAAATAATGTTTAAATAAGATTTAAACATTTTTGGGAGGGATTTCTTAATTAAATTTTTTTAATTAAGATAAAGGGATTTAATGGCATAAAAATAAATTAATCAATTAAATAATTAATTAATTAATAAATGATGATGTCATCAAGAATTTTTTAGAAAATAAAAATACTTTATTTTCTAAAGGTTTTTTTAGGTGTCTACAGATGAATCTATAAGAAGCTATGTTGGGAGAATATCTGAGATTTTTGGAGGAATCACATCTCATGATGGAAAGAAATCTGATGATGAAGTGATATGGAAGATCTTGAAAAGTCTGACACCACCTTTCAAATCAGTAGCTCAAATGATTCAACTGATGATACCCTGTACTACTAATTTTACCAAAGAGACATTGCTTGGTAGATTGGAAGCTGTAGAATTTGATCTAAAATAGTTTGGAGAATCAGCAAAATTTGAGACACAATTTAGTGCATTAAACATCAAACCTGATCTAGCGAGGAGCACAAAAGCATAGGAAGACTTTGCCAGTAGTAGAAAGTCCATTGAAGAAAAGATCTAGGAAGGAGTAGCTCTTCTTGTGGAAAGAGAAAAAAGATGGTAAGAATATCTTTAAATGTTGGACTTGTAATGAGTATGGTCATTATGCATCTAAATGTCCTAAAACAGAAAGAAATTTTAAGGGAACATTCAAATCTAGAAGACCTAGAAATTGTTTATATGCCAATGAAGAAGAAGAAGAGGAATCTAATCAAAACATGAGTGAAGATGAATTAGGTTTTGTATCTATAAAAGAAGATGATCTTGACAGAGAAATCAAAGAAGAAAGTGTGCTAATCCCATGAGTTGAAAAGAAAGATAGGATCATTGATAGTGGTTGTTCACATCACATGACTGGTGATATGAGAAAGTTTGTCAAATTCAGAAGCCATGATGGAGGAATTCTCAGAGTAGGGAACAATGCAGCCTATCATATTATAGGAATTAGATCTATAACACTTGATGGTAAAAGAAAAAATTGATGATGTTTATTTTGTTGATGGACTAAAGCATAACTTGTTGAGTGTTGGATAGATTATGGACAAACGATATCAACTGCAGTTTGGTAATGACACATGCATTATCAAGAATAAGGAAGGAAAACTACTTGGAATTGGCACAAAAACTAGAGGTAATGTATTTCAGTTGAACATATTCAAAGAAGAAAGTCCTACAACTGATAAAAGGAAATTAGACACAAATTATGGAAAATATTGTTGAATTATCATATTTGTGCAAAGAACAAAATATGGAGTTTTCAGATCCAAAATCCTTCTATTGCATACAAGATCACAACAAAAAAAATGAAGTCAGATCTGGAATAGAAGATGATGTAAAGATAAAATAAGGTATTGAGTTACTTACAAGGAAAGAACCTGAAGGTATGAAGTCTCTTGTTTGTTGGATATTTAAAGAGTTTGGTCACCTTTCAAGAAAATTCCCTAAGAGATTGAGAAGAGAAAGAAAAAAATTTATTTCTAATAAATATGAAGAACTCTCGAATGATTGTAAGAAAAAGGAAGTAACAGAAGAAACAACTTTGATAACTATTATTGATCTAGAACCTAACCATGGAAATATGAATGTCAAAAGCAAAGATGTGATGCCTACTATTGAAAAAAAGAAGTATAGATCTATGATTGGTGGATTGTAGTATCTGACTCATAGTAGTCTAGATAAAGCTAATGCAGTTGGAATTGTAGCAAGATTTCAAGCTAATCCTAAAGAATGTCACTATGCAGTGATAGGCCAACACTGGGGCAGATAATAATAAATATTTAATACTTTAAATGATAAAATTCAGCTTGGTCTATATGTGTCAATCTGAGAGCATAAGCTTGCAAAAGGCATCCAAGAAATATGCTATCAAGGGATGGTAGTTGTGAGATGAGGGTTTATGAATGCATCTATAAAACACGAAAACAAACTCACACCAAATCAAAATGCTTCTGTGATCGAAATTGTCACTTCCAGTAGTAGAAACTTACTAAAGTATAACAGAAATATTCTATGATAGAATAAATACAACTCTTAAAAAATTATCGACTCATAATCTAATTCATATGAAATGTTATTATACAATAAAATACAGCTATTAAACACATAAACTATTATGCTATTATTAAATCCATACTATGTAATGTTAAGATAATTAACATACAAATGAAAACTAATTAAAATGCACTTCAAACATAACTTATAGAAAATAATCACCAAGTAACTTCAACGTGGCCCCTTCCTATTCAACTACATTGTGAAGAAAATAATAGTCTTACACCTTTGCAGTCATGCAAATATGGAACTTATATTTTAGAATAATAATAACAGTCTGTGTACGATGATCCCTTCTATAGAAATCTTTGTATTTAAACCTGCCTCCCTCTGCTATGATATTTGACCATATATATATACCATCACTATAAAACAAACACTAAACAAAATATGTATGAGATATCTATGTGGGTGGCTTATGGCCAAGCACATATAACAAAACAATGCCACATGAATTACATTTATAACTACACATAAATATATGAAACTAAATACTAATAAAGTTTCCCACATGAGTATATACAACAAAATTTTACCTTGGTTGTTTGCTATTGTTTCCCTTGCATGGCCAGAGGTCATCATGTGATGGAAAAAAAGGTAGATATTAAGCAGTTTAAACTCCATATAGATTGTAATACATGTATCCAACCAGCATATATTCTCAAATGAGATTGCAGCAGTAGACATTTTATTCTGGAAGAATAATAGTTCATGTCAAATGTGACAGGAAGTTACAGTCCCAACTAGTAGGCAATAGGAAGTTGCAGTCCCGACTGACAAGTGAAAGGAAGTTTGTTAAATGGTAGGAAGATCCACAACAAAAAATCAACATGCTATAGTAGTAAAGATTAGTGAAAGAACTCAATTAATGTATTTTCTATATTTTAATCCAAAAACAATATTAAATACTACTTATAAATATTAATCCATATGCAACGTAAAACAATAAAATGGGATGGAATATAATGGAAATGGAATAAGGAAGTGAATAGGTAAGTGCATAAAATGGATTAAGATAGGGCATTAAATAGGTTATAATTGGCTATCATCATCCCGTAGTAAAAAGAATATTCAGATATCTAAAAGGAACATTAGATTATGGTATTTGGTATGACAGAAACAATGACTTTACTCTTTCCACTTATATAGATGTTGATTAGGTAGGAGATAGGGATGATAGTAAAAGCACTAGCAAAGGAGCATTTTTCCTTGGAGGAAGACTAGTTTCTTGGTTCAGCAAGAAGCAAGATTCTACCTCACAAAGTACTGTAGAGGCAGAGTATGTTGCAGCAACAAACAATTGTAATCAAGTCATATGGATGAAGTGCATGATGAAGGATATTGGAATAACATTCATAGAACCTGTTATCATTTACTGTGATAACAAAAGTGCAGTCAACATGTCTAAGAATCATGTTCTTCATTCTAAAACTAAGCACATAGCAATAAAGTATCATGTGCTGAAAGAGAAAGCTGCAAAGAAAGAAATTAGATTAGAATACATCAACTCTAAGGAATAGATTGTAGACATTTTCACAAAGGCTTTGCCAAAGGATACATTTGAGTACCTGAGAGGTATTCTTGGGGTTAGGCCCCTACCTAGCTCAGAGTAAAAGATATAGAAGTGCATCAGTCCAAGGTACACAACATCATTGTTAGACTAGACTGAATATTGATGCTTCCTCAATAGGGGAGTATCTGTGATGAACAGAGTCATTCAATGACTCTTGGCAATAGGTAATTGGTATGCAATAGTATCTTTTGACACTTGTATTGTTCATAGAATGATATGCAAAATTTGTAAAGCAACAGATTGGCTTGTGGTCATATTGATAGATTGTTATTCGTTCAAGTTGTGTACTACCTTTGACATTGATGTCAATGGGGGAGAGAGAGAGATATGAAAAAATTAGAAAGAGTTTTGTTGCAATAAAAGAAGAATTGAGTTGGCATTCTTGGAACTAGATGTTTTTCATCCATGTTGCCATCAATGCCAAAGGGGGAGATTGTTAGCATGAATGTTGATGCTATGGGGGAGCAGTGCAGAATAGTGTTATGACTGTGTTTTTTATTGATAACAACATAGCAATAAGGTTGCAAAAGACTAACAGAGCAAAAAAATGAAAATTATGTGTTAAAGATAGTATATTGCTAATTTGCCTATGCACAGTTACCAGCATATACTATAGCATGTATTTGGCATGTGGGCGAGTGCACAAAACTCGAGTCAACAATGTACGAAAGATATTAATGATTTGGAGAGAACTACAAGATAATAGAGCATTGTGAAAACAATTTCTAATGCATGATCAATATAACACATTGTATTTGGAATGAAGAGTTGCATAGTTAAATGAAGTATACTGACCACTGATGATGTCAGCAAGTGCATAGGTACGAAAGTCACACATGTGAAAGTTTCTGTATAACTATGAGCCGACAGTATTAATTAAATGTGTATTTTATTTAATTAAATATGGAGTCAACTCAAATTAATGTTAAGTGTATGGAGCTGACTCAAAGGATTAATGATTGAGTATGGTATAAAGGAAAGATGTTTTTTGAGTTCTATACACCATGATTGTGACCGTGAAGTTGAGAAGACTTGTGAATTGAAAGGTAGAGGAGCAGAGTAATTTGCTAATATGTGTAAGTAACCTTAAGGGTTACTATTGTAGAGTTCCAAATCTGAGTGCATGATCTGAGGGTAAAGAGGTCTGATGTACTGGAAAGAGGAAGAGAAAAGAGATTGTTTCACATCTATTATTTTCAATGAAATAGTACCGAGACCAATTGGATAGCGGGTTCATTGATCTTATCTTGAATTTTTTTGGATAGTGGGTTCAGCTACCTTCTACAACTCCTAACAGGGTTGGAATCTCTTAATAGGGATTCAAAGTCTCCTAACAGGGACTCTTTGTACTAAGTATTGTAATAAGACTCCTACGATGGTCTATCCTCTAACAAGGAATATTCAAATTAGTACATTATTTTGTGGACATCATTCCCAGCAGGGTTTTCCCTCTGATCAAGGGTTTCCCTAATCAACATATCTAGTGTATTTGTGCATACGCATTTCATTATGATTGCCATTTTTTTTGGTTGACTAACAAGAATTCTATATGATTGATACATAATTGATTCACCTCCCCCCCCCAAAGTTATATTGATGATCTACTACTTCTAACAGGTATACCTTTTCCAAATACTATAAGGATATTCTAGAAAAAGAAAAAATGGATATATTCATCAATAGTCTCTCCAAACCTATGAACTAATGGTTGCAACTCCAGGGTCCTAAAGACTTTAAGACCACATTAGAAAATGCAGCCAAAGTGGAAGAAACTTTGTTAAACAATGACATCATTAAACTATCAAAAGATGGCAAAAGTTTCTCAAGTAAATCCTCACAAACACACAATTCATCAAATCAGTTGAATGACAAACAAAATCGTGATGGAGAAATAACAATAAAAACATGGTAAATGATGGGGTAGTAGAAGTAAATCACGTTAAACCATAACTTCACTCCTCTCCCGATCAACAATATCCAACTTTCAACAACACTAACGGGCCTGGTCACCAAGATAGACAAAGGCAAGAGCATGTTCATCCTTTCTATCAGAAAAACACAACCACTTTCCAAACCCAAAATATCCCCAACCAACAAGTGGCATATAACCAAGCCCTTCCACTGAAAGGATATAAATCTATTAACCCATCTAGAATATATACCCCCATAGGTGAAACATACAAAAGAGCATTAAAAATGCTCTTAGTAGATGAGCTTATTGTATTACTAGAAGCCAAGCCTTCTAAACTACAAGTCAAACCTTCATGGTGGAGTTACAAACATTTTATTGCATACCATCAAAACAAGGGGCATCTTACCAACAATTGTTATGCCCTTAAGTGGGTCATTCAAAAATTAACTGATAATAGGACAATTGAAGTAAACAATCTTTGTAATAATGAGGACCATACAACCTTTAAGAATCCCTTCATGAGCTATGCATAGGGTGAATCTTCTGAAAACAACCATGCCACATCCTCCAATGACAAAGTCAACTATGCCCACAATCATGCCAATACAATCAACATGATCTTAGGAATTGACAATGTCATTAATGTTATCATTGTCAAAGGCAAGCATAAGAAACAATGCTTGAACATCATTATTTGAGGGCAAGCCTCTAAATCAGTTCTACTGGGACCAACCACTAGTTTAGAATAAGAAACCATGAGCTCCACTGTATCCAAATATAGTTTGGTAAATCAGCTATTAAAAACTCTTGTCCATATATCCATCTTTGAATTACTGCAAATATCTTTGGAGTATAAAGAGATACTCACCAAAGCCTTAGTGACAAATGACCTTGATGTCAATAGATTTTAGAACATGGTCAGTAACCTTGTTACCCCTCATTGTCTATCCTTCTCATTGTAAGATGACATGTCCTTCACTCATCCACAAAACTCCCCATTTCATATTGAAGTCTTTATACATAGAAACATAGTAAAGAGAGCTTTGGTTGATGGTGGGGCTAGTTTGAACATTTGCACTTTAAACTTGGTAAGTGCACGGGGATATATAGAGGATGTTTTTGATCCCAAGAAAAAGATTACAATTAAAGCTTATGATGATGAAGAGAAATTCTCTAAAGGCATGTTCATTTTACCAATTAGAGTTGGCTCAGTCATGAAAGAAACCATCTATCAATTTTTGGACCTAAAATTAGCTTACAACATCTTATTAGGTAGACCGTGGATCTGTGATATGCAAGAAGTTCCCTCTACTTATCATCAATGTTTGAAATTTCCATATATGGTTCAAGTGGTAACCATACCCAAGGACCAAAACTATATGCAATATTGTAATTCCTTTGTTCCTCATAATAGGAAAGAAATCGTCATCCCAACAAGAGATGCCAGCCAATATACACCAGTTGAAACTTCAACATCCACTTTTCTACAACAACTAAGAGAAAAAAGAAAGTGGATTGTTCAAATTCTTCCACCTCGTTGCCATTGCTACTAGGAGACTCTAAACAAAAAACATTATGAGAAAATGAGTTGTTTAAAAAAAGAGTTTGATCAAAAGTGAAATTAAAATGCAAGGGGGTAGGCAAGTATTCAATTTCACTATTTGACCCACAACTATCTCCTAAATCCCAGGGTAGACCATCTTCAATCGCTCCTCCCAGACCTTAAAATGAACACTTTGTTAAAGGAAGTGATATATCTCTGAACACCATAGAAGAACACAAGAGGGTACAAAATATTGATATTTTCCCCCATATTTTTGGTAAGGGTTATGATTTAATGAAGAAAATGGGTTACATAAGGGAAAATTCTTTGAGAAAAGGAAAAGGTATTGTAGAACCACTAACAATACATTTCAGACCTAATAAACTGAATACAAGGGTAGGGTATTTAGAAAATGAAAATGAAGATTTTGTATCCTACCCTAAGTCTTGATCCAAGCACGAGGACTCTTCTTCCTCCACTTTGGTTTGGATACCAAAAGAAAAAGACATCATAGATTAGAAAGAAGTTAATACAAAGAGTGTGAACCTATCTTCCCCTAATCTACACCTTGTAGAAGAATCATTTAGAGATGACATTAACAATGAAGATGATGACGATTCCACCAAGTGGGAATTTGACTAATTATCTGAGCAATCTATCCAGATAAAGAATGTGTGTTCTTCACATTCCTATGCAAAGTATTTCCACAAAACTAGATTCTTCTTCCAGCTCAGACTTCACTCCACTGCAAAGATTCATTTCACATCAGGCTGGTTTTGAAGAAGGAATAGAACAAACACATGATCTCATAGAACCTAGGGATGATGAACCTAATGAAGGATTCCAATTCCATACCCTATTTTTGGATTTCTTTCTAGCAGAAATCAATAATGAGTATAGTGAACAATTAGAAGACATTAGTTTCCTTGAAAAAATAGAAGAAGAACACATCATAGAATTAATAGATATGATGTATGAGTCACCAAACAAGGTTATGTCCTTAAACCTAATCAAATCACCTCCATACCCTGAATCATTGCCACTAATCCATCATGAGCTTATCAGCTAGGATGCAATTGAGCCTCATAACATTCCTAACTGAGACATCTTTGTATACCTTAATGTAGTTGAACCATCTCCTAGAATGGAACCAAGTAAAGCACTCATGGATGGGTCAAGCATCACCTATCCCAGTCACATAAAAAGGGGTTAGAAATGTCAAAGATCTAGTGAACCCAACCATGTTGTGGCAAGTCTTGATAAAAAAATTTAAAAAAATAGAAGTGATGCATTTGAAGGTGAATACCCAACTGTGGCACCCAATGATAAGATAATTTATGCTTTACCAGAGTATTTAAAAGAGATTTCATCTATCCTAATTGAACCAATAGAGAAATTGACATCAGGATAGAGGCAGAATGTAGATTCATTCACTTGGAACAATCTTCAACTCCAAAGGAAAGAAGTGAATTCTTCCACTTCTTCAAAGAAAGGAAAATTAATTTCATGTGGTCCTATGCTAACATGGAAGGTTTAGTCCCTAATTTGATCCTTCGTCATCTCAACATTTCTCTAGAAGCCAAATCAAACAAACAAAAACTCAGGAAAATGCATCCGCATATAGCATTATTAGTCAAAATAGAGTTGGAAAAGTTCCTTCATACCAATTCCATCAAGCCATTAGCCTATGCTTCATGGATCTCCAACATTGTACCTATTTCAAAGAAAGATGGTAGTATATGAATCTACATTGATTTTTGTGATGTCAACAAAGCATATCCCAAAGATGACTTTCCCCTAACAAGAATAGACACTATTGTAGACCTAATGGTAGGAAATTGTATGTTCTCCCTTATGTATGGTTTTTCTAGTTTCAACCAAATCAGGATAACACCCAAAGATCAAGAGAAAATAGCTTTCACTTGTGCATGGGGGACATTCTTTTGGAACGTCATATGCCCTTCAGCCTCAAAAATGCAGAAGCTACATATCAACTAACTATGACTACAATATTTCATGACATGATGTACACATTTATGGAAGATTATATCAGTGACTTTCTAGAAAAATCTCATACCCACGAAGACCATCTTCCAATTCTAGACAATATATTCACCAATCTAAAAGCTTTCAAATTTAGACTAAATCCTAAGAAGTGTGCTTTCAACATACAATCTAGAAAGCTCCTGGGTTATATTGTCTCTACCAAGGGGATAGAGCTAGATCCCAAAAAGTACAATCTATTGTCAACATGCAACCTCCTAAGAACCTGAGCTAGTTACATTCCCTCCAAGGGAAACTACAGTCTATCCGAAGATGCATTTCTTAGTTGGCCAAAAAATGTGTACCTTTTACACACCTCCTTCACAAAGATATAGTTTTTAAATGGGACAATTAGTGTCAAACAACTTTTGTACTCCTCAAGAGTTATCTAATTAATCCACCTATCTTGGTGCCTCCTATGCCATACAAACCTTTACTATTTTACATTTCCTTGACACAAAAATAAATAGGAGCCCTCTTGGCACAAAAAAATGACCAAGGGAAAGAATGGGCCATCTATTACATTAGTCAAACCATGGTTAATTATGAGCCAAACTACACTTTTATTGAGAAAGCATGTTTAGTAGTAGTTCTTGCTTCCCAAAAACTATGCCACTATCTCCTAATCCATAAAGTAAAACTTGTAGCCAAAATAGACCCACTTAAGTATCTTTTGAGCAAGACTACATTAACACAGAGACTATCCAAATGGATAATGATTCTAAGTAAATTTGATATCGAGTATGTTCATTAAAAAGCCATAAAAGGACAAGCCATTGTAGATCAATTAGAAAATGCACCTAAAGAAAGTTCCAATCCCATCTTATCATATTTTCTAGATACACATATTGTCCAGATAGAGCCAATCACATGAAAGTTCTACTTTGATGGTTTGTAGGTACATCATGGTTCAAGCACCAAAATACTATTCATCATGCCTCTAGGTGTCACCATTCCAAAGTCATACAAATTTTTGTTCCCCTACACTAATAATGTGGTAGAATATGAAGCCTTAGTTCTTGGCCTCAAAATATCTTTAGAATGGAAATTAACAACAATAGAAGTCTATGGAGACTCCCAACTAGTCATTAATTCGGTGAATGACACATATCAAACCAAGGATGAAAAATTTTTACCCTACAAACACTTGGTTGATACACTCAAGGCATGTTTTTTTTAGATTACATTCAAGTAGATCCCCAGAGATAAAAATAGGGTAGTAGATGCCATGGCTACCTTGGCCTCATTACTCCACCTACTAGATCAATATGAACAATATGAATTCTTAGTAGAGGAGATTGTTCAACCTGTGTTTATTCAACTAGAATCCCTAATCATTTTCCACTTAGATGCTCCTAACTCCCTTTGGTATGATTCCATTTATTCCTACTTGTGCCATACCATTATGCCTTCTAACCTATCCCAAAACCAAAAATGTAACTTTATCTGATAGACCTCACGTTACACATTGGTGGCTAATAAATTGCATAGGAAAGGTCTCTATGGTACTTTATTTAGATGTCTTGAACACAATGATTCTAGGGTTGCTTTACAAGAAGTTCATGTGGGTATTTATGGGTAACATTCTAGTGGGTTCACCTTAGCTAAGAAAATCCTTAGAGTGGGCTATTTCTGGCCCACCACAGAAAAGGATTCTATCAACTATGTCAAGACATGTAAGAAGTGTCAGATCCACGACAACTTTATTTATGCATTGGTCTAGGAACTTAATCCTTTGGCCACACCATGGCATTTTTATCAATGGGGTTTTGACTTGATTGGTGTAGTCTACCCACCTTCCTATGGCGGACACAAATAGATTATTATAGCAACCAAATACTTTACCAAATGGGTTGAAGAAACACCACTCAGAGACTCCACAAGCAAACAAATCTCCTCATTTATCCTGAACCATATCATTTTTTGGTTTAGCATACCTCATGACATCTTAATAGATAATGCCTTGTATTTCAAAAATTGAATAGTTGACGAGTTGTGTGAAAATTTTCACATCATCTACCATTCATCGTCAATCTACTATCCCTAGGGAAATGGCCAAGCAGAGGGCACCAATAAAAATATCATTACAATCCTCAAAAGAATCATCAATGACACTAGTAGGGATTGGAATTTACTATTAAATCCTACCCTATAGGCCTATAGGACAAGTGTTCAAATACCTATGGGTGCAACACCCTTCTCTTTGGTCTATGGCAATGAAGCAATACTCCCTTTAGAGGTTGAAATTTCATCTTTACAAGTCACCCTCCATGATGTCATGTTACATGAGGATTATTTAGTGACTCATTTAGAATAATTGGAGTTCTTAGAGGAACATTGACACACAACACATGAACATCTCAAAGTGTATCAAAATAGGTTGTCCAAACACTACAATAAAAAGGTGAAACCTCGTGTCTTTCAAAACAAAGATCTAGTCCTCCATGAGAACCCCAAAAATCAAGCAACTAGGAAAAAGAAAGGAAAATGGGAAGCCAAATGGAGTGGCCCTTACATCATCATAGAACCTTTTGGAACAAGTACCTACTAACTTTCAAATTTTGATAATGAAGAACTAGAAGAACCCATTAACAACATTCATCTCAAACGATTTTATGTCTAAGGCCTTAAGGAAGTACCTCAATTCTAAAAATGTCAAAAACGTCAACAACAATGAGAAAAAAAAATTGGTATAAAAAAAATGAGAGATAAGACCTTTGGGTTTCCTCACACAACACTCATTAGTCAATGTGAGTGAATAACAAGAAAAAGCTACAAAAAAATCCTTCATACCCATTTTTCTTGTATGTAGCCTTTCCATTGCTTATCTCCACCTTACCTTGCATAGTCAAAAAGAAGCGGGAACAAGGGGTATAGAATGTTGCATTTGAGTCAATTTTACACATTCCCAATTGAGAAACACGTGTGGGTTACAATTCAATGGTTTCTCGACATTAGAGACAATGCACAATAGGTAAGGGAACAAATCAAAGGAAATATGGAGTTTGATTATATCTTGAGATACCACAAACATGAATTGCAAAAAAATCAATGAACATCTCAAATATCTACCACTGCCTACTAATCCCAAGAATCCATCTTATCTTTTATAAATGTTAGAGTAAATAATTATTATTTATTATTTACGCTTTACTTAAGTTTACTTAGATAAATGCATTTAGATAATAGTTGTCATCTAGGAGTTGTTGGCAACATGAGAGTTTGCTCCTACCTAATCATACTTATCTTTTCACCTACATGGAGGGTAATCCACCTTTTGTGGATATATGCTTAGTTGTTACACTTATCTCCTAGCACTTTCTAGCTTGTTCTAGAAGCTTCCTAGAGGCCTTTATATTCGGGCTCTCCCATTGTATTTTTACAGAGCAATTTCATTTTTCATTATTGCAATATATTTTTTCACTTTGTTGAGTTTCTCCAAGCTCTTGCTCCTTCCTTCTTCAGTTTCTCTTCAATAGGTTATTGGCATGTAGGTAATCTTGGTGAACTGTGAAGTTGGCTTTCATCAACTTCTACATGGTATCAGAGCCTCCATGTTACATCTTGGTTGAAGGATTTTTGAAGCCGCGATTCGAAGACACAAACCCCAATTTCTTTTGTGATTTTTTTCTTCAATCGAGAGGAAGAGCATTTTTTCAGGGCACTGTGGGCCTAAATTGATGCTGTCATTGAGTTCAAAAGGCCCATTACAACCAAGATTCATATAATTTTTTTGATTTTTGGCTTCCGTAGCATCTAGCCAAATTTTTTTGCTCCCCAAAAGGTCGTATGGACACATTTATTGCTCCAAAAATTGAAAAAAGTTGCAACACCACCGCTAACAGTGCCACTATAGAGTCACCGGCCCTCAACCATCGCTGCATCACTGGCCCACCACTCATTGCCACAATGCCACTAGCGATCTCTGCCTAGCTGACACCTTTGCTAGTGGTACCACCACTGGATAACTTCTCATGCTTACATCATTCGCCAACCTACACATATCACTCTCTGACCTACACACATCACCTTTCTATCCTGCCATGTTAGCTTTCCTATGTGATGTCATCTTCTAACAAACTAATGTCATCATCCTAGAACCCCCTATTAAAGTCACTTTTTGGCAAGGTGACATCATATTTTGGCAAATGACGTCTACATTTTGGTGGCTAGATTTTTTTCTGACAACATCCATTGACAATTTTATGGCCGTAAAAAAAAATTTCTTGTCTATAATTTTCCAATGAGCTTCTTTTTTGGAGCAGCAGTTGGTTTTTTTGCCATAACTTGAGCATATGGAGGTATTTTTCTAATTTGAAAGAAGCGTCAAAAAGCTGGTTCAGAGATGGATACAATGATGTTGGTTTTGTCTCATTATGAGTTCATTTGAGCTTCCATTTTTTGAATTAATGTAGAGGCTTTTGTTTCCTCCTTCTCTGCATCTAGAATCTAGGTTCTTTTCTGAGTTTTTGTGCTTTCTATAGTTGTTTTTCAGTACTTGAGGGATATCTTTATACATTGTGAGGGGAAATTTTCTTTTCTATCATTTACTTCAAAATAAGACCCTTTTGCTTCCATCTTCTTCTCTCAATGTTGGATACTTCTATGACCTAGTTCATGCCAAACAACTATCACACCTGGAAAGCACAAATGACTAAGCTTCTCATGTCAAGATGCTTATGGTCATGTCTAGATGTGAACCAACCTATTCTATAGCACCCTTTTAAGGTTCTTCGACATAGAAACAAAATGGACGAGATCATGGAATTGATTGCACTGAATATATTAGATAGTCTTATGTTTCACTTGGATGGTTTGACCACTCCGTGGGCTATTTGGAGCAAATTCCAAACCTTGTTTGGCACAATGAATGAGTTCTAGGCACTACATCTTGATGTAGAGTTGACCTTTTTGACACCAACTAGCCTCCCCACTATTGAAGACTTATTGATGAAGTTCAAATCTCTAGGTACTCTTTTTCAGGGATGTGGGAAAAGCAAGACAGATGATGAGTGTATCTTTTTGATACTCTCAAAGTTGCAAGAACAGTATCAAATCTTCTCTTCCACTTTCTACTCCACTATGGATGCCTTGGGTAACAAACATCAAATGCCTTCATTTGAGACATTTTTTGATCAATTGACATGGGAACAAGCAAAGATCCAATAGGTGGATGCTTTTGGCTCTTCCAACCAAGCATTGGTTGCTCAAAATTCTAAGGGGAAATCAAAGTAGAAAGAAAAATCGAAGAAAGATACACCAAAAACTAATCCTAAACTTCTAGCTAACCCTCTTAAGGGTAAAGATTCTTTGAAGTCTACTAAGTCTACCTCCAAGACCAAGAAGAAATCAAGTGAGATGTGCAATTTTTGTGGCAAGGATGGACATCTCATTTCTAGGTGTTGGAAGCATTTGGAGGCTTTAGAGGAAGCCATGTAGGAGCATCATATTTCAGCTCCTAAGTCTTCATCCCCCCCTATAGGGAAAGGTCGTGCCCCTTCTACTCAAGCTATGCCTTCAAGGCCTACCTAGATTCTTGATTTTGGCACCTCTCACCATATGAAAAACATTTTACAGTTGGTCACCTCACTTGCTCCTTGTACTACCTCACAGATTGTTGTTGGGAACTCATCACAACTTTCAGTTATGGGTTCTAGTTCTGTTGCACTAGCAGGGGGCTCTCTTCAGGATGTTCTTTGTGTCCCTAACATTTTGATGAACCTATTTTCCATCTATCAAATTTTCCACTCTAGCTCTAGTAAGACAGTTGAGTTCTCACCACATGATGTGGTTATCCAAAACTTACACGATTCTGAGATGATTGTGGCTACTAGAAGTGTTGACTCTGCATCTCGCCTCTATAGATTTGATGGATTTGAGTCATCTAATGATATGGGTTCATGTCTTTTTACACATGCAAATTTAGTAAGAAAACTTTGGCATGAGCATCTGGGCCATGTTAATTACAGATATCTTCAAAAAATGAGCACACATGCACTTGTTCTTAGGCTTTCCCAGATTTCCTGTATAAATGGTTTTTGTCAAGGTTGTACACTTGGCAAGAAACATAGGGATTCTTTTCCACATGGATGAGCCACTCATGCTTTTGCACCTTTGGAGTTGATTCATAGTGACCTTATGTCATTTCCTACTCCTTTTTCTAGTGCCAGATATGTGCTTAAATTCATTGATGACTTCTCTAGATGTACATGGGTGTACTTTCTTAAGTACAAGTCTAATGTCTTTGATTCATTTTGAGTCTTCAAGACATTTGTAGAGAAGTAGTCTAGTCTTTCTATTTGGTAGATACGCACAGACAATGGGGAGGGAGTATGTGAACCAAGATTTTAGGCATTTTTGCTTTGAACATGGTCTTTAGCATCAGTTTTTAGTGCCCTACACCCCTCAACAAAATGGTGTGGCCTAAAGAAAGAATAGAACACTTCGGGAGATGGCTAATTGTATGATTTAGTCTAGCTCCATGGATTCATGTTTTTAGGCAGAGGCAATCAATTGTGCCAATTATATTCAGAATCAAATGCCTCACAAGGTAGTTTGACATACAACTCCTAAGGAGGCTTGGTCTCATGTCAAGCCTGGTATATTGTCATTCCAAGTTTTTGGGAGTGTAGCATGGGCATTTGTACCTGATGCTTAGAGGAAAGCAATAGAATGGAAGATCCAACCACTCATTTTTGTTGGCTACTACGAGGATGTGAAGGCTTACAAGTTGTTTGATCCTGATTCCAGAGAGGTCCTATTTCAGCAGGATGTCCAATTTGATGAGAGCCTTCCTACAGTCCATACCCCGTCTCCAACACCTACTTCACTTCCCACTACTCCCTCCTCTCTTCTAGTCTATTTTATGGATGATGATGATGATGATCTTGGTGATCTCCATTTACCTCTGCCACAGGATCCTCTACAGATTCCTAAATGGGCTTAGGCTACAATTGAGTCTGTAGGATCTTTAGCTGGTGACCCTTCCATTTCCTGTAGCACCCATTCTCATACAATAGGTTTAAGTCTTATCAATCATGCTATTTGTGATGATCCTTAGACATTTATAGTAACAACAAGACATTTAGAGTGGGATAGTGCCATGGAGGAGGAGTATTCTTCTTTGATGAAGAATCATACTTGGGATCTTTGTACACTACCTAAGGGAAGAAAGCTAGTGTGATGCAAATGGATCTATCATACTCAGTTTTCTATTGATGGTTTGATTGATAAGAACAAGGCTCATCTTGTTGCGAAGGGATTTTCACAAGTTGAGGGTATGGATTACACTAAGATATTTTCCCCTATCGCCAAGATGAATTATACCTTCCTTTTCTTATCCCTTGCAACTTCATAGGGATGGCCTATTTTTCAAATGGATGTGAAGAGTGCCTTCCTACATAATGATCTCATTGAGGAAATTTACATGGAGAAACCTCAAGGATTTTTGTAGGATTCCTCCTTGGTTTGCAGACTTTGATGCTCCCTCGGGCTTGGTATGAGAAGATGGACTCTTTTCTGCTTTCTACAGGCTTCACCCACTACCATTCTGATCCTACAATGTACATTTAGCATCTTGGAGATGAGATTTTGATTCTTTTCCTCTATGTTGATGATCTTATCCTCACGGATAGCTCATCCTCTATGCTTCAAGATGTTCAGTTTGTATTGATGGACTAGTTTGAGATGACTGATCTTGGCTTCTTGCACTATTTTCTTGGGCTACAGATTGTTTAGTCCTCTATTGGGATTTTTGTTTCTCAGTAGAAGTATGTTATTGACATGCTTCATCACTTTGAAATGCTTTATTGCAAGCCTTCTCCAACACCTTTTCAGTAGAGTGTCACTTTGTCTACCTCTTGCTCTTCACCTACCATGGATGCTACTTTGTACCAGTAGTTGGTTGGCAGCTTGTTGTACCTAACACACACTCATCTTGAACTCTCCTTTGTAGTAGATCTTGTCTCTCAGTTCTCCCAAGAGCTTCATGAGATTCATTGGCAAGCTTCCAAGTGCATTTTGAGATACATTTAGGGAACACTTCTATATGGCATTCATTACACATCAGGGACTCCTCACATTATTAGCTACATTGACTCCAATTGGGCCAATGATGTTGATGATCGAAAGTCTACTTCTGGCTTTTTGTTTTGTCTTGGCTCTAGTCCTATCACATGGTCATGTAAGAAGCACCATGCTCATACACTTTCATCTACAGAGGCTAAGTACAGGGCAATAGTTCTTTCTAGTTAGGAGATCTTATGGCTTCGGTAGTTGATGACTGAGTTTGGTTTTCCTCTTGATCATCCCACTATTTTGTGGTGTGATAATCAGAGTCCCATTCACATTTATCACAACCCAATGGAGCATCAATGCACCAAACATATTGAGTTGCCTATGCACTTCATCTGTTAGTTGATTCAGGATGGTGTTATCTCTTTGGAGTACATTCCTACTAACGCACAGGTTGCAAACATCTTCACTAAACCTTTTGCATCACCACACTATCTTCAGTTGCGATCTATGCTTAGCATTACTAAAGTTTTCCTTGGGGGGATCTTGTTGAGGCCTTCCTTCCTTCATATTTTCCAACATGTTTGTACTTACCTCTTTTTGGGGGTGGGTTTTTCCCATGTGGTTTTCTCTCTTTCCCCATTTTCTGAGGTTTCATTTCTTAGCATTTGTACATGGGTACCTTTCTTGGCCTTTTTGTTGGGACCCATTCTATATTTCATCTTAGCTTTTTGGAAGCTTAAGTGCATTCCCCTAAGTTGCATTTAAGGGGTGTTGTTAGAGTAAATACTTATTATTTATTATTTATGCTTTACTTAAGTTTACTTAGATAAATGCATTTAGATATTAGTTCTCATTGAGAGTTTGTTCCTACTTAATCATACTTATCTTCTCACCTACATGGAGGGTAATCCACCTTTTGTGGATGTATGCTTAGTTGTCACACTTATCTCCTACCACTTTCTAGCTTGTTCTAGAAGCTTCCTAGAGGCTTTTATATTCAGGCTCTTCCATTGTATTTTTACACAACAATTTTAGTTTTCATTGTTGCAATATATTTTCTCACTTTGTTGAGTTGCTCCAAGCTTTTTTTCTTCCTTCTTTGATCTCTCTTCAGCCGGTTATTTGCATGCAGGTGATCTTGGAAAACTATGAAGTTGGCTTTCATCAACTTCTACAATAAATCCATTTTGATCCCAAAAACAAAACAAAAAATTCCATTTAGCTTGCATAAATACTTACTCATTCCCAAAATTCCATTCTTGTCTTTGAAGCACTCCAGGTGCTCCTAAAAATCCCTTTTGGCCCTCACACTTGCCTCAATGGTTCCCATATTCCAACAAATCTCACTTTCATCCATTTTTCACTATCGCCAGCTCAAAAATCAACAAAATTATCAAAAATAGTTAAACATCATAAAAAATTATCAAAAATAGTCAAAACTACCAAAAAATTATCAAAAACATTCGAAACTACCCAAAAATACCAAAACCCACCAAATATTGCCAAAACAATAAAAAAACACATTAGAATAAGGCTACTAATTTTGCATAAATTTTTTGTATATATTTCAATTCGATGATCCATTGATTTTATGTCAAGCTGGTGTCTATCTATAATTGCCACTCCTTCAAGATGGGTTTGGCATACCTCGACCAGTTTTATCTAAAATCAATGGTGAGGCCCCCTACATTGAAAAATATTTAAATATTTTAGGACAAAATCCTTGTTCTATTTTTAATAATTTTGGATGTCAATATTAATCATTTGACCTCAAAAAAAAAATTTAAAAAAAATTAAGAAGCAATGTTGTTATGTCTTGAAACATCTCCCTGGGCTTGAAAAAAAAACTGGCATGACATGGATAGCTAAAAAGGTTTTGACTATGAAAGAACATCTCGAAGGGTCCCCAAACTTATTTATATTGCAGAGACCATGATTAATCCAACATCCTTCAGCATATATATAAATGCTATACTAAAGGGCTTTTATAGCCCCACATCCTACCTCTATAGTTTGAGGGTGCATTAATACTTTGTACATCACTTGGATTATCATCTATATTCATCATATTCTTTCATTATCACCCAATAGTGGCACATAATAAGTAAGCATACATTTGAGAGACCACAATAGCCTACTCTAGCACCTTTTATAAGCCCATTTTCAAGCCATCTAGCACCTTTTATAGGCCCAAACACCTTTTTTAGTTAGTGCTATTTATAGGCCCAAACGCCTTTTTTAGGCCATCCAACATCTTTTATAGGCCCAAACACCTTTTTCTAGCCATCCAACACCTTTTATAGGCCCAAACACGTTTTTTAGGCCATCCAGCTCCTTTTATAGGCCCAAACATCTTTTTTAGGCCTTCCAATGCCTTTTCAGGCCTCATCACACTTTCTTAGCCCCCCACACCTTTTCATGGATCCCATAAAAATCCATCTAGACACCCACCTAGATAAAGTCACAGCCTTGGCTCTTACTTTTCTACAATGGTTATCAATATACATAGAATTTTTAACTCAAGCTCTTCCTACCTTTCGTGAGTTTGCACTTCCTGCTTTTTCCACCTCATGCACTTCCGCTTTCCAAATGTTGCACAAGTTCATATTCATCTTTCATTAAGAGCCCATTTTTTTTCTTCTTCACAATTATTTATTCAACAAAAGTGAAGGTAAATCTTCCTTTCAATTCACACTTTTTTAGGGTCTCGACCACTTCCCACTATTTGCAAGAATACCAAAAACATCCAAATATTTGCAAAAATATCAAAATATTCAAATATTCGCAAAAATATTGAACACGTCCAAATAATTGTGCACATATCAAAAACATCCAAATCTTTGCAAAAATATCAAAAACATCCAAAATATTGCAAAATGTCACAAAAACACAAAACTAAATATATCAATAATAAATCACCATTTTCTATGCACACGATGCACATCTCCCTTTTTCCATGGAAAAGCACACTTTTTTATTTATCATAATGACAAAGGTGCAATTGCATCCCAATAAAGACATTTATTTTGGCCTTTCGCATGGAGGTGGCATGCTAGGACCTTCATCTGGGGGCAATTCCCAAGGCGCAGTCCCAAAAGATGAAGCTCCTGACATCAATCCCCCTCGCACCCAAATAGTATCCATTGGTATTGGGAATTTCTCACTATAAAGTTGTGCATTCAATACTTGTGTAAATTTTCTATCTACAAACTGGGTCTCTCAATGATGCTCCATGGGGACCAATTGATAATATAGCCTCATATAATACGCGGCTTCTCAGTGTAGCTTCGTCATCCTTTTCATATCTACAAATACATTTTCCACCAACTTTTTGATACCTAGCATCATAATCACTCATTGAGCCACATCTCATTCATGTTGCATCTATTCATTTGCCATTCTCCAACACTCCACGTACATCTTCTCTCATCTCACTAAGTCATTTTTGTAGTTGTATCACCCTTCCATCACTAGCCATTAACTGCTCTTCTAGCTACAATGACATGGTGTTCATTTTTGACAATGCATACTTAAAGGACTCTAATTGCACCTACAATAACACCAACTCATTTTGCACACTTTCCAAACCCGCTTGCACCATCCTAAGAGAATCCTACAATCTTTGCACTCATGCTCACTCCACTTGCAACTTGCATTGTTTCCCTCTTCTCACAACCTTTCCACTCGCATCTCAGCTTCCAACAATCGCACTTGTGCTCGTTTCGCATCCAAATCCCTTTAAAATCATCTAGCTTAGGTTTGTGCTCTATCCTCACAGGCTTTATCCATACACCCTAACAAAACTTTAGCCTCTTTCTCTGGATTCTCTACTCGGACTCTCTCCTCAGGTAATTCTCTCCATAGCTCCTCCACTTCGCGTGTCGCACCGTCCTCATCCTCTAGCTTTATCTCAAACACACCTAAAGCTCTCATCTCTTCACCCACCAACCCCTGTATTGGGATTACTAGGCTAATTAACTAAGGTGTGGAGCTCTTCACCTCACCCATACTAACATCTACAATCACCCTCTAACCCCTTCCAATGATGTTTCCTGAAGAACCCATACCCCTGCACTTGTTGATCCCTCAGGCACACCTTTTTTTACCCCAGAAGAGCTATCTTCTGCCTTCATCACCAAATCCCCACCTAGTTTCTCCTGCAACTATTGATGTGCTACACTCCCTAACAACATTAACAACACTAATAAAGGAGATTCTTTCACCCTGCCTTTTGAGCCCTTGGGTTGCATCTACCCTGGCTCTATTTGACTTGACTCGCCATGTTCATGCACCAACACCTGAAGTTTAGGCTGATACACCAATTCACCTAACATATGATGAACATGATTTTCCCTTTGTCCTTGCCTTACCCAGCCTGCCTGGGTAATGTCTCCCATCTCCACCTCCTTCTATTACTGATCTAGTGAGCTTGACTAGCTAACATTCTAACACTTAGTTCACTTCAATAATAATGAAATCTCCAAACAATAGTGACACTTATCACTTCATTGTACCTCACTTCATGTTTTTCTACCCATCTATTTATATACATCACTCCACTCACATTATACTTCATTATCCTTGCCACACATTCATTTTCTACAACCGGCCACACCAATACCAAGTACACTTGTTGCTCTACTATGACATTACGGTGCCATGATCCCCCACTGACATATATCTTCCCACATAATCACCAAGCATTCCACTGCACAATTTTTTCTAGTGCATTCCACAAATTATAACAAGAATCCTACTACATACTTATCCATAAAGAACTAAACAAACTTGACACTATTGCACACAACTGTCAGCACTACTGGTCAACAAGTAATGGCTTTTCTACTATCATAAGTTTCTAGTACCTTGATGATGTATTTGACTAGAGGGCCAGGATGAAGCCATGATCATATATTTACTTTCATTTTTTACTGTTCTACTCTAGTGATCCTCTAATTTTGTGCATTATTGGTGTCCACTTATAAGTGCCTCCTCTCGTTTGGAAGGCCATGTGTACCTTGACCAGTTTTGCATAACATCTTAAGTGAGTTTCTTTATCTGACATGTGTTTATTTGTGTGTATGTTTTCATTTACTATGGAAAAAAAATTGTTCTTAATGGTTATCATATCTTTCATGTACATTATTTATTTTTTGTAACAATTGTCGGTATGATGCAGATGTTGTCATCAATTGTTTGTGTCCATATTTCAATTTGTAACTACTCCATGAGATGATGGTGTTTGAGATATCCTAATTATTCCCCATTTGTGTGCCAACCATTTGTCTCAGGAATGGTCGAGACCATCTAACTAATCCTCACCCCATTTGTCCTCAATAGCGGCGGTGGAGGTCGAGGCCTTGGTGTCATCAAGGCTATGAAAGCCTGCACCGTACTAGTCAACTGGTTAATTTGTATACTAATAAATCCAACCTGTGCCTTCATGGCACTCATATGAGTCTCCATATCATATGGCCCATTTGGTCTACCTGGAGGTGGCCCTGGCGCCATAAATACCTGTAGTTGCACCTTTGGCTATGAGCTTTGTGCACTTGTAATGGACACTTGTACCTGTGGCTTCTATTGCCTGACAAAACATCATCTAATAATATGGCCCTAGTCTGAGCTGGCCTACCCAAACCCAAATCATCTGCCCTCATGCTCAGCCCTAGGCCACTACATGTGCCTCCTCTCATCACAACCCCACCTTTCCCATGAATCTCTCTAGGTCTATCAACTCTGGCATCTCTTGGCCTCTACACTAGGCCTTGTAATCCAACCCTCCACTATGGCAACACCACTACCCTACCCCGGCCCCCATATCTCCCCTACAGTCTGGCTCCACCTCTACTATGGCTTCTCCCTCATCCACCTGCATCATCACTGTCCTCTCCCCCACTAGACTACTCCTCTATCCTGAGTATTGGCTCCGCAAGATCTATGTACCTCGGGAAGGGATGCTCTCTGAACCACTAAGCATAGTTTCTCACAGATTCATCTTCCATTATTTTAGCATCTTGAAATTCACATATCCAATTCTGGAATCTAATTCTTTTTGTATGTCTATCACCTTCAAAAATAGATTATAATGTTGTCCAAATCTAATGAGATGTTTAAAGTAACTTTACCTAACTGTATTCGTTCTCTAGAAGAGCTGACAATAAATATTTTTTGGCTCGCATGTTGCACATGAATAGATCTCCCTCTGCTTCACTGCATTCTTCAAGATTCTCTTCTTTTAAATTTTTTTTTATCATTCTTTGTCAATAGCCAATAACCCAGACCCATGCATAACAGATGAGTCTTCATCTTCTCCTTCCAACTCTCATAGTTGGCCCCATCAAATCTAGGACTATCCTTTTTGAAAAGATTCGCCATCAATCTCTTGAAGTTGTTAAGCTTATCCTTTAAGGACCTGGTGCTTTGATACCAATTGTTAAAATATATATAGTCCACCAATATAATTAAGAGAGGGGGGGTTAAATCAGTTATCCAACTAATATCACAATTATCAATCTTAATAAACTTTAACCATATGAACAATATAATCAAAAATCATAACAAGATGCTCATGCACAATAACACCAGATATGTTAACTAGGGAAACCCTTGATCAGAGGAAAAACCTCAGTGGGGATGGTACCCACAAGATGATGTACTAATATAAATATTTCTTGTTAGAGGATGGACCCTATTATGATTCTATAACAACATTCAGTACATATCAATCCTTGTTAGGAGACTTTGAATCCCTATTAGGAGATTTCAACCTTGTTAGGAGTTGTGCCAACCCTATTAGGAGTTGTGGAAGATAGTTGGACCCACTACCCAAATACCTTCAAGGTAAAAACCAATGAGCCCACTATCTGAATGATCTATGTATTATTCCTTGCAGAATAATAGAATTGAATAGTATTGAACCTTCCTCTTTCTCTGTCCTATCAACCAAACTTCTACTCCTTTTGATCTTGTAACCAAATCACACAACTCACATCCAATAATCCCTTGGATCACTTACTCGCATTCAGTAAACACTCTACTCCTTTTTGCACTTCCTTAATTGCTTTGCATGCCACTTACTTTACAAACAAGGAAAAAATAATTCCTTTATATCTTATCTTCATAATAATTCTTTGAGTCGGCCTTGAGGCTTTCCCTATTAATTATAATAAGAAAATTAATTCATTTACAATTACAATAGCATTATCGGCTCACAGTCTATAAAACTTCTCATACGTGCAATACTAGGGCTTGCACATTCATTGACATCATCATCAGACTATCATATGTCACTAGTTGACCATGCATCAACAAATTATAGCTTTGTTAGAAGATATAATACAAACATCAATAACCGCTTCTCAGGCACTTTGTCTCTATACTGCTCTCTATTAATTAGGTACAACTTATGTACGTCTTCAACATACTTGATGCACATTGAACCACAACATCAAGACATGATAAGGAACATGTCAATGATTGCGCATCATCAGACCATCAAAACTTTGTCCATACAACAAAAATCTATGTCTACTACTTTGTCAGTCTTTACAGACTTACTGCTATGTTGACATAAATGACAAACATAGTCATGAATGCAACATGTTGATACTCTTCAATGCTTAGGATACTCCCCAAAAGGAATATCATCAGCATTCATGATAATAGTGTCATCTAAGGACACTCATATATAGATTATTATATTCTTGGGATTCACCATATCTAGTGTCTTATTGTAGATGCACTACCCTGATTAAAGTGTCATGGGGGGTTGATGTTTTACCTTTTTTTCCATCTTCCTTTGTCTAGTGAGTGTTTTTTCTATGACATTAGCCTCATGAGGTGTCTGAGATTGATCAACTCAATATACACATATGTATTCTTTTGTGCATCTTGATCGTGGTTACTTGACATGCACTTCTTTCTGCCCACTTTTCTAGTTGTCTGTCACCTCACCCTTCTCTACATCAAGGGGTTCTTCTATTGTTTCTCAAGTTTCTTTGGTTTGATGGAGTGAGCTATGTATTAACTATGTGTTCCTATGTACTAGGTGGATGTAGTGGTTGGGTACCTATGCATTTCATTGGGATGGGTCATTTACCCCATAGACACTCTTCTTTTTGTTCCTACTTTGGTTGCAATTTTCCATTTTTTATTGATTAGCTCTTCAGACTTTGGTGTTTCATCTCATCTATATCTTTGAATTTAGTTGTTTGTCTTTGTGTGCCTCTTGATTCAATGTAAATTATAGTTTTCTTTACTGGTTAGGTTCTATTTTAGTGGAGGTTCTTCAGATCATTAGTTACTTTTGACAGATCTTTGCAACTTCTACATGCTTCAATGGTGCTCTTCATGATCATCGTTTGTTCCTATCTTCTGGAGCATTCCCTAGTTTGGAGGCCTCTTCAGTTCTTCACTAGTTTTTTTTAGCATTATTTCCATCTCTTTTTGGAGTAGGGTTTTTCCCATGTGGTTTTCTCTATTTCTCCTCTTTTCAAAGATTTGGTTGTGCTTGGCTACCTCATCAAACTTTGTTAGTGGGACCCAAATTTACTTTCAATAGAAGTTTCTAGATTTTTAGCTACTCCCTAAGTTTATCTTAAGGGGGGGATGTTAAAGTAATAAAGTATTTTCTTACTAATTAAATCATATTGATTTAATTATTAATTCACTTATTATCTCTAGTTTACTTAAGCTAAACTTTAGGCGTCTAATAATTAATTTTTTTATTAATTATTATTGTGCAACCTAGATTTTACCCTATTAAGATTTTGATCTCTTTTATAAAGATGCTCTCTCTTTGTAATAATGCATTCATTCAATATAATAGCAATTTCTCATTTTTCTCATCAAGAATGTCTCATTAGTGGATATGGGATTTCCAGCCTTCATAGCTTTTGCTTCTCTCTTTCTATGACAGGTGTTTGCATGCAAGTGATTCTTGGGAGCTATGGGGTTGATCTTTCATCAACTTCAACACTCTATGTACCCACTAATTGTTATTACCAAACTTGCATCATTTCACACGTGTATGAGAAACTGATTATATTATTCTATATATCCATGCTAACAAATATCCTAAAATTACTAAATTAAAATTTACAAAATGACTCGAATATGATTAAAACAATGTTGTATTTTGTTGCACAATGGCAAAGTACAATATGACTTACACTGCTTAAAATAAGGCATTAAAAAAAATTCAAGTCTTTAAAACTTATATATCTTATTGTAAATATTAAATATTTATAAGTGTAACATATTTTCAAATTTAAATATCTTATCATAAATATTAAATATTTATATATTTTCAACTTGTTTAATGGATCGGTCAAAGGAAGCATAATGATAACAATTTGACAGTTACATCGATTATGGGTGTTGACTATCCCAAATCAACATCGATCATGCCAATGCTTAGAATAGATCAATCATCTGGCATTAAACAGATAATGAGCACTGTCTTGATCAAATCAAATGAGATCGATATACAATGGTTAGTAATTTAACATGTATCAATCAGTTTTTGAAGATTCCATGCAAGCTATGATATGTCGTACTCAAGTGGATGACTTAAACATTATATATTAAGACTTGAATTTTAGATTATAAGTGTTAAATAGTCAAAATTGATTTATTTTTTGAAACTTAATTTCTAACTTAGTATATAATATTTAAGGGTGACCAGTCACAAGAAGAGTCATTAAGAAATTAAAGAACGAAACAAAATTAATGAAGCACCTTCATAAGTATCAATAGCAAAGAAGATTATAGAGAAGAAATCATTTATAACATCTAGTCGGTCATGAACACCAAGGATTAGAGTTGTTAACGATGTCCAAGTAAGCCAATCAACTTTGAATAGCACATGCATGTGAACTGATTGATAATCATAAGAGGCAATTAGAAGTGTAAATAGAAAGTTTCGATCAAACTACTTCACTAGTCGTATGAAGTAACTAATTGATCATCATGGAAGAGGATCGATGCTAACAAATAAATTATTCTTGAAGAGGCACGATGATAAATAACAAGTTATTTAAGCATACTAATCAGTTTGGATATCAATGATTTGCATAAAGGTCCAATCGGTAGTTTGTAAGGATTGATATTGAAGAGGTAAAATTAGTGATTATTATGAAAGGTGGTGAATATAGAGTGGCATGATACTCATCGCATCATTCTTAGATAGGAGGCAATTCAATCATAATCATAGAAGGAAGATGACATTGGAAATTTATCTAAGAAAACCTTTCTGCTCAGGTCTTTTGGGATTGTGTTTGGACGAAAGGAAAGTGGTCAACTCATAATCAAAAGAAGCTATTTTAGGTCTAGAACTTTAAAAAAACATCATTGTTGATTTTATGCAATATTTTTTTTAACATATGGAAAAGTAGATGTATAGTTTTGTTTTTGAATTCTGTTGTATTCTAAAATCATATCAAACTGTTTTCTAATGCTCTCACATGGAGGAAGGCGCCAAAGATCAAGAACTGACTAGCAATCACTTGGATATAATCAAGGATCAGTTGCTTCAGCTTCATAGTCACTACATTATATGCTCAAAACAACTTTAAAAAAATGTTGAAGTTCCGATTATGACAGCTCTTTTTGAGTTGTGCTTGCATATTTGTTGGCCCTTGTATGCATAGCTAGTGGTTTCTTCATGTATTATATGTCTAATATCTAGTTAGTTTGTTGGATGTAATTTTGTACTCATGGAGCTAGTAATGGTTGCAGCTTGGGCTGCTCTATGTTAACAGTTTTTCCTTGTATATTATTTGCATTTTTTCAATACTAAAAAAAACCATAAAAAAACTTACTTCTTTATTTATTGATTTTTGAGCATTTATTTATTTGGCATATAAACAATTACAAGCATTTACCTATTAATTAAATAAAGGAAAGTAGTTGTAAAATTGCAAATAGGTTAGATTCAAAACGACAATTACATCTTCAAATAGCAATCTTCTCAATACAAGCAATATTATCAGCTCATACATTGCACATAATTAAGGATCATATCATACAACAATCTAATCACTATATCTGGTTATGGTACTGGCTAATCTCCAAATAAAATGCACTAAGAACAAAACAAAGTCAATTTTTAATTTTTTTTAGATTCAGAAAACGTAATGAATTTTTTTCCAAATTTTTTGTTATTTTGGACTACAAAACTATGCAGATCATGAAGATCACATGTTGAAATTTTTCGAAAAATTCATGATGTTTTCAATTTTTTGAAATTTGGTTTGTACAATTTGTAAGGAGGATAGTCGTAGTTATCAATTAAGATTATGGTATACGTGATTAACAATTAAGATTGTAGTATGTTGTTATTGCCAAATCAAAGATAGTTATGGACATAAGATATGTGCATATTCATTGCATAGATCATAATATTGCACATAGTGCAAATACATAAAATATGTACATTTAGTGAAAAGAGTGTTAATTACGCCGAGAGGCGTTCTATACAATGGCAGCACAAATGCCCAGCACGGGAATATGCCAAGATTCCT
Organism: Cupressus sempervirens; assembly: GCA_028749045.1. NCBI lineage: Eukaryota > Viridiplantae > Streptophyta > Pinopsida > Cupressales > Cupressaceae > Cupressus > Cupressus sempervirens. Next base: position 993,408,192 of record CM053792.1, read on the forward strand.
TGTCAATAAAAAAGAATTGGGAGCAGTTACAAACTTCCAAATTAAATATTAAAAAAGAATTTTTGAAATAATAGCTGGCCGAAATAATAGGAAGCCAAATGGAGGCCGAAATAATAGGCCCGAAAAAGTAGGACCCGAAAAAATAGGGCCCGAAAAAATAGGGGCGAAATAATCTCAATATGATTTTTTTTTTTGTTAAATAAAATTTTGCATGCACATTCATGCTTATTTTTTGCGGGGAGTGGGGGAATGTAAAACAAATTCGTGGAATGTGAAGAGACGTCTGTTGGGGGATATGAGGAGCCTCTCAGAAGTTATAAAACCAAGGCTCCTCATTTCATTTTCATTTTATGTTTTTGCAGGAAGGAAGAGGTGGAGGTTATTGGAGGATTAGATTGGAGTTTTTGAATAGGAGTAAATTGAAGTTTTGGAGTAACATTTTTGCAGGTGCGATTTCTATTTTTTATTTACATTTTCATTTAGATTTAGATGTAGATGTAAATTGAAATTCAAAATTAGTTATAATATTCTACTTTGATTTAGATTTCAATTTTAATTAATTTCAATTTGGTTGGCTCTCCTCCACAACAAACAATGTATTGCGTATTTAATGGGTGCATTGGAATGCAGATTATCAGCCTAATGGCCAATCTCCAGTTTCCTCCACAAGCAAACCAATCTCTGGAAAGATCCCTCTTCCGAACCGAAAGGATGTGGCAGATTTCTTTCCTCCCCGGCCTCTGAAAACAGAGGAAATTCCCAATATAGTTGCTGATTTTCGAAATGCTGCCAGGAATGCAATAGATGCAGGTATGTTTTTTTATTTTGATCTATCTTGGTTTGAAGAAGAGAATGTTCCTTTTGTTGACATAATCAGTCCTTTTACGAACAGGGTTTGATGGTGTTGAGATCCATGGGGCACATGGGTACCTTGTGGACCAGTTCATGAAGGATAGCGTGAATGATCGAACAGATGGCTATGGCGAAACATTGAAGAACCGTTGCAGATTTGCACTTGAAGTTATGGAAGCAGTGGTGGAGGAAATCGGAGCAGAGCATGTGGGAATTCGACTTTCTCCATTTTCGGATCATGCAGAAGCGTATGACTCAAATCCAGAGGCACTGGGACTTCACATGGCGGAGGCTCTGAATAAATATAAGATATTGTATGCTCATTTCTTTGAGCCCAAGATTGATAATTCGCAGACGACAATAGCGAGTGAAAAGAGCCCGATTCCCATAAGAACAGCATTCAAGGGAACATTTTTGGCTACAGGGGGTTATGATCGGGATGATGGTAACGAAGCTATTTCCAGTGGCAAGGCAGATTTGATTGCTTATGGCCGACTATTCTTGGTAACTGATATTTCTATTGTATATTCTCATGCCCAGCACGGGAAGTTTTAATCTATACAGTTTATTTTGTGCATTTAGTGCACAAAATAAAGAATGCATATGCAATCAATTTTTTTATCAATCTTTATGATAGCTTTTTTTTTAAAATAGAAAATAGAAATTATTCTTTTATGTATGTAGAAAAAAATTAGAAAGATTTTATGTATGTAAAAAATTAAAAGAATTCTATATACATCTAGATTTTTTGAAAAGAATTCTATTTACATCTAGATATTTTGATTGAAATAACCATAATGTTAAAACAAAATATAAAATAGAAATGTTAATATATGTATGTAGAAAAAATTAGAAAGATTGCATGCATCTAAAAAAATTCTATTTACATCTAGATTTTTTTAGAATGGAAAAAAATGGATAATAGAAATATCAGTTGCATGTTTGTAGAAATAAATTAGAAAAACATGTATCTAGAAATTAAAAAGATTCTATATGTGTCTAATTTTTAGATTTTACTTTATTCTAAACTAATTATTGATGGAAATATATTTTAAAAATATTTATTTAGTTTAAAGTTTAGATTTTAATTAATTTGTATGCAAATAGGAAAAAGAATAAATATTTTATATATATGTAGATTAATTTCTATTTTTAAAATTTACAAGTAAATGAGTACTTTATTCATTTAAAGTAAACAAGTTTTTAAGTAATATATTTTTATTTTAGAAATATATTAATCATAATGTTCATTTATTATTACTTATTTAATATACTTACTCTCAAATCTAAGACAATAGAAATGATATTTTATTAACTTTGAAATAGGGAAGTGTTAAGCAAGTTCGTTTACAAAAATACCAAAAATATATTTGCTCTTTGATCAAATTGGAGTTAATATTAGAAATATAAATATGATCATTAACAATTAAGCTAAATTCAGTTCAAAACAATAATATTATTTAAATTTAAATAATTTTTTTTGAAAAGAATTCTATTTACATCTACATATTTTGATTGAAATAACCATAATGCAAAAACAAAATATAAAATAGAAATGTTAATATATGTATGTAGAAAAAATTAGAAAGATTGCATGCATCTAAAAAAATTCTATTTACATCTAGATTTTTTTAAAATGGAAAAAAATGGATAATAGAAATATCAGTTGCATGTTTGTAGAAATAAATTAGAAAAACATGTATATAGAAATTAAAAAGATTCTATATGTGTCTAATTTTTAGATTTGACTTTATTCTAAACTATTTATTGATGGATATATATTTTAAAAATATTTATGTAGTTTAAAGTTTAGATTTTAATTAATTTGTATGCAAATAGGAAAAAGAATAAATATTTTATATATATGTAGATTAATTTCTATTTTTAAAATTTACAAGTAAATGAGTACTTTATTCATTTAAAGTAAACAAGTTTTTAAGTAATATATTTTTATTTTAGAAATATATTAATCATAATGTTCATTTATTATTACTTATTTAATATACTTACTCTCAAATCTAAGACAATAGAAATGATATTTTATTAACTTTGAAATAGGGAAGTGTTAAGCAAGTTCGTTTAAAAAAATACCAAAAATATATTTGGTCTTTGATCAAATTGGAGTTAATATTAGAAATATAAATATGATCATTAACAATTAAGCTAAATTCAATTCAAAACAATAATATTATTTAAATTTAAATAAAATAAGCCATGTTTACTTTGAAACATCAAACAACTAATTAACTAATACAATAATTAAAATAAATGAATCTATTATGACATAGAAAAATATTTTCGAAGTATAATTTCTTTGTTTTTGAATCAATATGAGTTTTTTTTTTCTACTTGAAAAGATAAACCATCCTAATTGTCATCCTTAGTTAACCCTAACAACAACCCCTACCTTAGCCCTAGCCCCAACAATGATGTACAATATAACTATAATCCAACATTAAACTATAATTATAGCACTAAAACATATCCCTATTGATATTCTAAACTCTAATCATAACGAAAATCTTAGTCCAAACCATAATCTAAACCAAAAACCTACACACTAATATTGGTTATAGTCCTAACCCTAAAATCTAACCCTTAACCATAATGTAAAAACAAACTCCACAATATTGATCAAAATCCTAAACCTACCTATATGGATAACCATGATATTAAACTCTAAATCCAGTCCCAAGGTCCTATCCATGGTGTAAACCTATAACCGAACTCTTAAAAAATTTACTAATCCCTGATCCTAATCACATTCCGAACTTTAAACTTGAACCATAAACCATAGTTGTAACCATAATCATAAACTTAAACAAAACCCTAACCCTAAAGGTACAATCATAAAATTAATAATAGCTTAGACCCTAATCCTAGCACAAACCACAATCATGACCAAATATAAATCTTCACCTTACCCCTAATCATAATTTCAATGTTAACCCTAACATTAGTTTCAATCCTACCATGATATGAACCCTAATATAGACTCCACCTTGATCCTCACCCTAATCTTAAGTCTAATTAAACCCTGACTAAAACCTAATCTAAATGATATATCTAACTATAATCCTAACTTTAATTATCATACAACCCAATGCTAACCCTCATGTATATTTAATCCCTAATCTTAACTCTAAATATTCTATAAACTCTAGAATTGACCTTGATTCTAACCATAACCCTAAAATCTAAATTGTAACCATAGCACGAAAGGTGGGGACCCCCACTACATGGCACAATTCTGGGTCTTGGAGCCTCGCGAAAGCACTACAGAGTGAGGAAATGTCAGAAAGGTGACATGTAGTAGCATGACACAATTTTGGGCTTTAGAGCATTGCAGAAACAATGCAGCGTAAGGAGGCGCTAGAATGGAGACTCATGGAAAGAAGAGGAAAGACATTCATGTTGCTAGCAAAAAACTATGAAAAGAGATAACATGATGTCTTAACCTCCCACAAAAAATGCAAGGTTGATCCCAAGGGGGAATTTGGTTTCCCCAAAAATGAATGATGGTCATTGATGAAGGTCTTCCTCTCAAAATAGACGGCATAGATGCATCGTGAATCCTCACCAATGAAGGATTAAATCGCAACCGTCGATGTAGATTCTCCCCTCAAAAAGGATGACTGAGATGCAACAAGGAAACTCCTCCCAATGAAGGATTAAGTCACATTCGTCGATCAAGATTGGATTTATTTCCAATGGATGACTAAGATGTATTGAAGAGATTCCTCCCAACAAACGAAGAAGATAGCACAAAAGGTGTGAACCCCCTCCATGTGGCACAATTTTGGGTCTCAAAGACTCATGAAAGAATTGTGGAGTGAGGAAATGTTGGAAAGGCAATGCGTGGTAGCATGATGCAATTTTGGGCTTCAGAGAATTGAAGAAACAATGTAGCATGCCGATGCATCAGAATGGAGATGCATGGTAGCATCTTGTGCAATTCTAGGCTTTAGAGTGTTTCGAAGACACTAGCGTATAAAGAAAAGTTAGAATGGGAATGCATGGCAACATCTTGCACTTTTGGGAAGATGGGAAGATAACTCGCGAAGAAATAAGAGTTATCGAATCTCGCAGCATGAATCAACCCAACCAAGAAAAAATGATCCAGCGTGGTCAATGAAGAAATCAAGCCAACACAAAATGTTAGCCGCCAAATTTAGCGATGTTAACCCTCTGCAAAGAACCTATCCCATTTAAGGTCTCTCAGATCAGACATCAGTGATGGGTTGAATAGGGGGAAAAAATAGCACACAATGCCCTCCTAAATGAAATTCTAAATGTAACACTAATAACCATGGTCCTACTTCTTTCCCTAACCTTATCCATGAGCGTGGGAATATACATATTATTATATAGGGCACCTTATATAATAATAAATATAATCTAAAATCCCAACCCTTACTCCCCTCCTAAATATAACTGTGACCATAAGAAAACTTCTAAATATAACTCTTCCTCTAACTCTAGCCTTAACCATGAGCATAACTCTAACTCTAGATCTGACTCTACCATAATTGGACACTAACCCTAACCCTAACCTTAATTTTGATCCTAACTCAAACCCTAACCCTAACTCTAACCTTAACCTTGATTCAAACCTTAACCCTAACCCTAACCCTGGCCTTACTATAACCCTAACCCGAATCATAACCATAACCATAACTCTAACCCTAACCTTAACCATGGCCATAACTCTAACCCTAACCTTAACTATAAACATAACTCTAATCTGAACCTTAACCATAACTCTAATGATCACCATAACTATAATTCTATCCTTGACCTTAACCATAGCTTAAACCCTAACCCTAACTCCAAACCTAACCCTAATGCTAACCCTAACCCTAATTCTATCCCTAAGGTTAACATTAACTGTAATGTTAACTTTGTCCCTAACCATATATCTACGTATGACTATAACATTTTACATTACAATATCCCAAAAAAAATAAAAAATTATCTAAATTAAATTCCTTATATTAAATTAAAAGATACATTTGACTCAAACCCTATCCCTAACCCTATCCCCACTATAACCCTAACCATAACCATAATGATGACTCTAACCCTAACCTTAACCATGAGCATTACTCTAAACCTAACATTAACCATAAGCATAACTCTACCCTTAACTCTAACCCTAATTCTAACTCTACCATAATTGGATTCTAACCCTATCCCTAACCCTAACTATAAGCATAAGTCTAACCCTAGCCTTAACCATGAGCATAACTCTAACTTTGGATTTGACTCTACCATAATTGGACTCTAACCTTAACCCTAACCCTAACGTTAGCCTTACTATAACCCTAACACTAACCCTAATCATAACCATAACTCTAACCCTAACCTTAACCATGACCATAACATTAACCCTAACCTTAAGCATAAACATAACTCTAATCTAAACCATAACCATAACTCTAGCAATAACCATAACCATAACTCTATCCCTAACCTTAACCATAGCTCAAACCCTAACCCTAACTCCAACCCTAACTCTAATGCTAACCCTAACCCTAATTCTATCCCTAAGGTTAACATTAACTATAATGGTAACTTTGTCCCTAACCATATATCTATGTATGACTATAACGTTTTACATTACAATATCCCAAAAATAAAAAATATATTTTTAATCTATATTAAACTCCTTATATTAATTTTTTAAAAATATTTTGAAGCATAATTTTATACTAACTTCATACAACTCTAATTAAAAATTACTTAACAATTTTATAGTAACCTTATCAAAATAAAAAAATAAAAAGTAAATATTTTTCCTATTGTGCGGCGACTGCCACTAGCTATATATACCTCTATATATATTACGCCGAGATTAATCGTTCTCGAGGCGCCTATTTTTATTTTCATTAATCCCAACTTCGATTAAAATAACTTTGGGATTAAATAAAAATAGGCGCCTCGAGAACGATTAATCTCGGCGTAATATATATAGAGGTATATATAGCTAGTGATATGAACAGCCATTGTAGTATATACTATTCTTGCAAATGTTTTTTATTATTAATTATATAAGTTTACACGTAATATAAGATATTGTACTTCTGCTAAGTCCCTACATAATATCTCTCGGATTAGATATGAATAATTTTTAAAATAAAAGATAGCTTACGTCTATTTGTATATAAGCATCATATCATGAATATGTACATAGTTATTCAATTAACAATCAAACTAAGAAAAAGCAAGGAACACATGATATATCAATAGGAGAGTCTAGCTCACAAACTGCTGCGAGTTTTAAAATAAAACAACTACTAAACGACATTAAACCAAAAGCACCCGGGAGAAATCTGTTGAAAACATATGAAACTCAAAGCGAAAACATGGAGGAAATTAGTATGTTTAGTGTATTGCGTATTCAAGCCCTCTGCTTTATCACCGCCTGGAGCGGACTCTTCATAACGACTGTGAATTCCTCCACCTCGGCAAGATCAACGGGCTCTCCCGGTTTGCTCTCCCACACGAATTCCTGCACCAAACGAGCCACAAGAAGCTGAAGATGCATCACAGCCATCCCTATTCCCGGACAAATCCTCCTCCCCACGCCGAAAGGCATCATTTTTATCTCTCTACTCCCCGTCATATCCACTTCCTCACAAACAAACCGATCTGGCCTGAATTCCTCTGGATTTTCCCACACTTGCGGATCATTCCCCATTTCCCAGACGGAGAAATTGACGAATGCATTTGCAGGAACATGATACCCACCCACGGATGACGCCTCTGTGACTGCGTGCGGCAAAACGAACTGCCCTGGCGGATGTCGTCGCAGGGTCTCCTTCACAATTCCCTCCAAATACACCATTTTCTCAACATCCTCCTCTTCCACCGCCCTTTCCTTACCCACAACACTCACTATTTCCTCGTACAATTTCCTCTGGATCCCCTCATCTTTCACCAAATTCGCCATCGCCCATTGCAGAGTAGTCGAGGTTGTGTCAGTCCCGGCGTTGAGAAATTCAGAGCAGAGCGTCACCAATTGAGCGTCATCAACTGGGGCTTTTGCCCCCTCCACCGTCAAACAAAGCAAACTATCAACATATGCCCTGTATTCCACCTCGCCCCCTTCCGCTAAGATCTCCCTGCGCCGATTGATAAGCTCCACCAAGATTTCCATCTGCCGCTGCCGCATCCCCTGCAACTTCTTCCACCGTTTCCTGAAAAGAACCCCCAAAACAGGGAAAAAATCGTCCAATTCCGCTTTCCCCAAGCCCAGAATGATTTCCCTTAGAATTCCCTCCACATCTCTCACTATTTCCTCCTCCAATCGAGTCCCGAAGCACATGTAGAGCAGAATACAGAAGGCCGCGTGTCTCAAATGGTCGATCAATTTCACAGCCCCTGACCTCTGCTCTGCCTCTTTTCTCAACCCATCCATCAAAACCTCCATTCCCCATTCTCTGCCCTTCCCGAAGGACTTGAGAGAAGAGGGGCTCAGAGTCTCGCTTACCAGGTTTCGTCTCACTGTTCTCCAGTAGGGCCCATACGCGGCCGAATTGATGCTGGTTTGGTTGTGGGTGAAGAGCTTGAGGGCCCCTGTCACGGCTGGTCTGCTTGCAAAGATTGAACCTTTTTGTATCAGGGCTTCGTAAGCGAGCTCGGGGCTAGCTATTAGTATCAGAGGACGAGAACCCAATTGGAGGCTTATGATTGGGCCGTATTTCTTGTGGAGTTTGTGAATGTACTGCTGAAATGGCTGTTTCAAGCGTATGATTTCGAGGACGTTTCCTACAAGTGGCCATCCGGGAGGACCCGGAAGAAGCTGATGTTTCTTCTTCTTACTCTTGTTGATGCTGTTCCATACCCACAACCAGATAAGGCCTCCTATGAGGGCTAAAACACATGTGAATCCATTCAATGTAACAGCTGATAAATCCATTCAGAGATGCAAATGGTTTTACTTGCAGAAAGTCTGAACGGCAGAAAAGAAAATTCGATTCGAAATCTGTACTACTCTCATTCTGGAGTAGTTTGCAACTAGCCGAAACAGGGTACCATTTTAAAATCGCCAGAACTCTCCATATTCTCATTGATTTCTCAGCAACGGCAAGTGACGCCATATTTAGCGTGCAATGCCGGCCGGTTTAATGTTTTTAATTCGTGGTGACATTAATTGACGTGGGCGTTTTGGGCCTCGTCGAGGAAGTAACTATCTCGACGGCTCTGTTATCTGTTCAGGACAGAAAGAAATGACCAAAATGAGGGGATCTTTGGGGATTGATGTGTTTGTTTCAGTTTTCTGGTTCGTTTCCCATGTCATTCGTTTGGTTTTCTTAATGGCGGTTAATGGGAATGTAAGTACTTTTGTTATGTTTCACAATGTTAATGATATGTCATAACAATGTCTCATCATGCTAGTGCCACCCATTGTATTTGGCGTGTCCCTCATTTTTTCTCATTCTGGGATTGGTAGTGGTGATACCAGATTTTTAACTGCCAATCTTGTATCGTAGGGGAAGTAACCAATAATCATTAGGGATTCAATTGTCTTGATTTTTTTTTTCATGTTTACTTCACAATTACTATTATTAAAAGAGTAATTCAAAAATGAAAATGTATGTACTAATAACCGATGACACATGTACTAATAGTTGATCATTTTATACTTTTTAAAAGTGGTGATTGGCTTATTTATGCACCCCTATTGGGACATTTTATAAAAACTATTGTGACATTTGTCCACAAGTATTGGCATTTTTTAGTGAATGACTATTGATGTAAGAACATAATGAATACCAGACGACACTTTTGAAATGCCACTTTTTGACCACTTTGTGCTCAACAATGTCTATAAAGAGATATGTGAATACCCAAAAGTCGAAACCTTAGCTTTAAGCTCTTAACTCACCTATCAAGATAAACTGAGAAAAAATTGGTGAAATTCAACTTGCGTGAAGGTAGCCTAGGTGAATGTAGGTTAGCTCCCTATAGATACTATACAAATTTCATGCTTTCTACTAATAGGTTTAACTCATTATCTGTGATTTTAAATAACGTCCTAGGTTGCATGTTTAGATTCAATCTAATGGTATGAACTAATGATTTTATGTTTTGAAGATTTAAAATTATGACTTTATTAGATCGATATAGAATTCATCATACAAATGAAGGTGACAAAAGGCACAAATTTTGATGTAATTAAGAAATCAAATTCCATAGCATTGGGTAAAGGTTGTGGCTTAAATCTTTTCTAATATTTAACTTAAATTGGCTTGAGATTGTTTGCCTCAATTTACACCTAAATGTCAATCTTGACTCGTAAAACTGATGAAAGGTAATAAAGATGAAGATAACAAGTCAAATGGGAATGGATGTAACTATAACTTGAATTAAAACAAACCCTTACTCTAAAGTTCAAATGAATGCTCACTTCGTAATGAAAAATCTATTTTTCCACAATCTTCAAATTAATTCAGTCTATTTAAATCAAATTTAAAATGCACAACTAAATTCTAAATAAAATCACATAATTTAGTTTCGCACAATTAAAACTCTCAATTAAACCACATGTTCAAACTTATCACTCACACATTTAATGTATGTATATTACCACTATATAAGTCAAATCATGTAAAATAACTCGTGTCTCTAGAATAGATGAAATAACTTTTCATATTATACTTATTTCACCCAATACACCTCTAGTGACAAGAACCTTTGTAACTCGGTGACAAGATCTACAAACTTTTGCTAAAACCACATGTTCAAACTTATGACTTATACATTTAACGTATGTATATTACAATTAAATAAGTCAAATCATGTAATATAACTCATTTCTCTAGAATAGATGAAATAACTTTTCATATTATACTTATTCAACCCAATACACCTCGAGTGACAAGAACCTTTGTAACTTGGTGACAAGATCTACAGACTTTTGGTGACTAATAGAGATAATGTTTTCTTCAAACATGGCATAAAGTCAAAAATAAGTTCCTTCATGCTCCCAACACAAAGTATAGTTCATTATCAATAGATATAGCATTGGCTTTTTGCTTCAACAAAATATACTCAAAAGTCAAATTACACAATGTTGGGTACAATTATCAATTGTAATTAAGAAACAATAGATGAAATCACTAAGTAAATGAAAATGATGCCTTATAGACACACAATAATAGGAAGGGAAATTGAAATGTTGGTAAGGAGTGGGCCCTTTCTCCCAACCAACTGAATGGGGTGAGATTTTACACCATGCATGAACTCAACACTTATTAAATTTTTATTATGTTTAATCTTCAAATGATGTTCCAAATGTCTTCATTCTCAAAGAAGAGCATATATATAAGTCTTGATACAAAATGGAATTCCAAAATAAACATGTCCATCAATTACAAATGTATAACAAAAATTGTTTGATTGACGTTCAGAGATAGATTTGTGGCATGTGGCCTGCTATATTCCAAATACCTTATAACTAGAACAAATTGCCTTGCCAACTATAGCTAAAGATAAACTAACAAACAATAATTGGTAGAAATTGATCTCTCATAAAAACCCCATGTTTAACCTTCATGGTTTCCATGTCCTTTTTTGGAAATATCTCCAGTTGCAATTATGTCATTATAACCAAGTGACTGTAATGTAGAATTTTTTGGAAAAACGTGTAATCAATAAACTGAACACCATTTTTTGTTGTCTTTGTTTGTTGATAATGGGTGGCTTCAACAACAACTAAACCACTCGGATTTGTTTCTCCATAACTATTTTTAGTTACTTGTGGCAATTTGTGTTTTGGTTTTGTGCACCTTAGTAGACAATAATTTGTACCTTCTGCATTATCAGAATCTACATCCACAAAAAAATTATCACCTGTATGGATCTCACCAATTGAAAATAAAAGTTAGATAAAATATGGATGTGAAATTATAAATCAAAAATAAATATTAAAAAGTACACATCAAATCAGAAGAACATGCATGCACACACCCCTGTAAAAACTAAATAAAAAACACATTTAAAATTAATTGAATATATAGGACCATGAATGTCTACATCTCTTTCATTGTCTTCACAAGGAGGCAATGTGATTATATGTTTCATTTCCCATTGTGAAGCATATCCATCTACAATATTCTCATATTGACTATTTGATTGTTCTCAATGTATGCAACACAAAAGCATGACTTTTCTCTTACTTGAATCACAAGAAGCTTTCTCCATCTTGTAGTCACCACTTGATGTAATCTTATAATACTAGTAATAGTTTGACAATTATAAGGATTGATTGATCAAATATCTTCTATATAAAATGAAATTTGCACATTTTTAATCAAGAGCTATAATAAAAATGAAATACACTTTAAGATGTTTCTTTTTTCAATTATCTGAGCATAATGTTTTACCTTTTCACTTCTCAAAAATAAAATTTCAAATTTGTCACAAATAGAAAATTGACTTTGACACCATTCAAAAAAAATATTTGCATTTTCTTAATTTAGTAAATTGAGAAGCTATTATATAAGATATCTACATGTGTACTTTTTAAATTAATTTGAGAATTACATATAGATAGTGAACACCCTTTGTACCTGTAAGTTTATGCTCATAAAGTGTATGTTTTACACGTGCTCTTGCTTCATCATGCGTTCTTTTTCTATGGCCACTTTTAAAGAAGTTCCACATAAACTCAATGTTGCATCCAAGATGTTGCTTGGATAGCTAATTAAAAGCTTTTGTAGACTTCAAGTGTCATGTGACTTAAACTTGTGTACACAATCATCTAATAAAATATGAAGTTAAAACTAAAGAAATACATAGATAGATAGATAGTAAAGGATAGTTTAAATGCTCAAATGAAATTGAATTGAAATAAGTATTTATCAACACATCCATCAGACTAAATCCAATGCTTTGAAGTATCCATCCCATGTTGCCTAATATATTCAAAAAGTATTGCAAAACAATGGGCTACATAGCTCCTATCATGAGCCTTCTCATCATTGATATATAAATGAATCTCCTTGGTACCAATATGTTCATTTGGACTAGTACTTTCTACACCATCCAAATGAAACTGTGTGTGTGTGTTTTTATAGCTCATTTATACAAATATTGTAACTTGATCAAAATAATAATGCATACCTTGGATTTGTGATTGAGCTTGAAATGTTTATTTCTTGAAGAAACCTACAAGTGAAAGTATACAACCCAATGGAAAAAAAAAAAAAAAAAAAAAAGAATCATGAAAGAGATTAGCTTGCCATTATGCACCATAAAAATGTTGGATGCGTGGATAAATGATACTATGAAGTCTAGTCATAAAATCATTGTAAAGAAATTTACTCTCCTTCAATGCAATTATGTTGCTTTGAAATTTGATAGCAATAATGAATTGTGGGATTATAGTGAGAAGGTTTACTCTTATGTTTCCTATTTTCTTAGTATTGTAATTTATTACATCATCGTACTACATGTTTCTAATTGACAATGATAGTTGTGTAAATCCTTTTTTCCCACTACCATTTGTGTGCAACATGCCTATCTTTAAACCCCACAAAAGTAAAAAAACAATATAAATCTTGTATCACTATAACAACCGAAGTGGGGAAGGGGGTATTTTTGTTAACTTTCTAAATATATTTTTTAACACACTTGTGAATTAGTGCATTATTTTTCCTCATAATGACTAAAACAAACTTTTCATTTAGTAGCTCATCATAATGAATGTCAATTACAAAGTAGGGAAGAGCATTGGTTAAATAACTGATGTAGTCAAGGGAAGAGAATCATTAAAGGAGATGTCTAACCTTGCAGCTGGATTATGTCACAATGGAAATGCCCAAATAGACTAACAAGAAATAAACATCAAAGGAAAGAATATTACTTGATTATCATCAAGTTGTCCTACAAATGAAGATATTACATTATCATTATTGAAATATACAAATAAAACAAGACAAATACATTTGTAGCTAATTATCCCTCGAAACTCTAATATTTTAATAGACATAAGTTATCCTAGTCATCTCTATTGGTTTTCTTCTTATCCTTCTCCCTTCTAACCATCTAGTAGTACTAAAATAAGAAATACTACCCTTTTAATATACAAGATTTCTTCTCAGTGTCATTTTTTATTTCCTTTCATGTTTTCATCTACGTTGAATGTTAAATGTGCTTAATTGATAGTTAGATTTTGATATTATTACTATTAAATAGTTTACCAACAAAAAAGAGTTATATTAAGTGTGTAGGAATAGTTGGCTCACCCTCCCCCTCTCAATTATTTTTCGTGTGTGTGTGTGTGTGTGTGTGTGTGAGAGAGAGAGAGAGAGAGAGAACTTTGATATCTTTATAACTGCCCTAATCCACAAAATAGTCCATTGTCACATTGTGACAATCATAATGTTGTATCCTACAATGATTGAGATAGTTATGATTTGAAGCAAAGCTTCTCTTAGTTCATCCACCTAACCAATGTGTTCAAGTAGTAATTTAGCCCCACATGATGAAGAATGAAAATATGTCTCCCAACAACTTTTTACTACTTGTATTTAACATTTTTTCAACTATAGAGACATTGTTGACATTTCAAAGGTTATAAAATAATTTAATTCAAATAGAACATTTGGATATGCCAGAGATTCTAAGAAAGTCAAAGTTCAATTTTTTTTTGCACACAAGCCTCTATGAAGAAAGATCCAACATAATTCAACTTGGAACATTCAAGAGAGAGACAAGGTGTGAAACAAAATGATGTCTAGCATAAACCCATCCACTCAAACGTGTTGGTGTTGACAATTCAGCCCCACACTCTTGATAAAAAGTTTTCTTTGATATCAAATGTGTTGGTTGGCTCTATCATTGATGTGAAGGTATCCTAAAAAGTGCAATTATAGTCATGTTTATGTGTAAGAAATTGAGTTTGTTTGTAACATCATCTTGCATCCATTATAATTGATTAAGGTAATCCAGATATTTTCATGCAATACTATTGAGGTTTGTCTCTCAAAAAAATATTTTTATATATGCAATTTCATATTTTAGAGTTTCAAATGTCAAGCTTCATCATACATAATGTTGGTAATGATAGTGTTCACAGTGATATGTTGATATCTTGTGTTCATGTTCTAGTTTGATGCAATAGAGGTTTGTAGCATGTGCTCATTGAGGATAGTGTGTAGATGACTCTTGGGACTAGGAAAGTCTACATTGGGTAGAACAAAGTGTGTCCCTTCTACAAAGGTAGCATGTGACCTTTTGGACATAGCCTACTACACATTTAGCTAACAATTATTCTTATGGTTGACTATAGATGTATTAATCTTATTCTAGGCTCATATGTGAATGTAATAATCATTGTGACAAATATGTAGTTGGTCTAAGCTCATTCCTAGAGTGTTCACTAATGTAATATAAAATAGGGTGTGAGTGATGTGTATATAGGATAATGATGTTATGAGATTTACATATCAATCATCGTGTGATTTTCATTAAAGAACACATGCACTATGTGAGGAAGTTCTTGAGTTGATCAAATTAAAAGGAATATGCATAGGGCATATGCACCAATTTTTGGTACCAAAAAGATGACACTTTCTTTTCTTTTTTGAATCTAAAGCAAGTGCGATTGCACAATTACGTGATCACAGTATTGTGTGATTGCACTATGATTCAGATAGTGCAAACCATAGGCTCAAAAAAATTTCAAAATTGCATGAGTACGCTTTGTAAATTTCCAACATAATATATTTCTATGTGAAAAATATATTATAATTTTTCAATTACTGTGTGTTATAAGGGGTCTAAGGACCCCTTGTTGAGATAATGAGTGTTGCACACATTGCATAGTATTTTTATTTTGTATTATTTTATTTTATTGTGTAATGTTGCATCTAGATGGACATGCAACATGTAAAGATTCCTATGAGATATACTTGATGAGTTGTATTGTAATATTGTGTTAATATTTCATGTAATTATTTAATATTGGGGAAAATAATTAAATTTTTAATATTAAATGTGGGGTCAATGGGTTAGGTAGCACATGGTTTATGTAATAGCACTTGGTTGTTTTGTGGAACTTGCTACTATATAAGCTACCACAAGGGTAGTTGTCTGTGTGAGAAAGAAGAAGGCAAAAAGGGAAAGAGTCGAGCGGGACAAGGCTTGACAAGTTAGCCAAGGGAGCATTTGTGAAGGTTGGAAGCATGGCATGGGATGTGTGGATTCATGCTTGTTCACATAGTTTTCTCATTTGTGACTATGGATTTGAAGGCTTCCATGGTTGTATTGCAATGGTATTTTTGTTGATTAATACATGGTGATGGATGCTTCTGGAGGCTGGGTTTTTTTCCCTCAATGAAGGTTTCCCAAGGTATATCTTGTGTCACAATTCTTGTGGGTATGTTGTCTATTCTCTTGCATGTGGATTTTAAGTACATATTTATTTTAAATCTATTATGGGCTATGTGGAAACAATTATATTCTTTATTGCAAGTTTCCTTACAAGTGGTATCAAAGCTATAGTTTTTTTATTGTAACCCTAGATTGAATCCATGGGTATGCATGAGAGGATAAAAGAAAGGGCAAGATATATGATTTTTTATTACAGATATGAGGGTTTTGGCTTTTCTGTTATGATGGGATGCTGGTAGATTTTGGGCATGTGAAATTGTTGGACAAAAGGGTTTTTCAGATGTTTCATTTAAATGAGGATTTTATTGAGAGCTTGCAGAAACGACCTCTTGGGTAAAAACAGACCTCACCATTGGATGGGTAAAAGCACAAACCTGTGTCACCTTTTATAAAGAAAAGTGATATCAGAATGTGATAGTTCAACATTAATGACAAAAAAAAGGGTATTTGCGTTTAAAATATGAAGATGATGTAAACTAATGAAATGTGTAGAATTGTATGAATTTTATGCCTATAATTTTTATTATTCTTTTGACTAAGAATTTTTTCATTTTATTTTATTTTGAAGTCCCTTTTTTAACTGTAAAAAATATAGGATGTAGTTCCCATCAAACAAGTATGTGCAAATCATCTTTTTTTGTTATGATTTGAAAATATTTTATAGATGACATGTATAGCTAGTGCACAAAAAAAGAAATAATTATTTTTTATGTATATTTTCTTTGTTATAAGTACTCAAGTTCGACCTTGTCAGAATCCAATAGTTTTTTCCTCCCGTCAAAACTTCCCTATCAAATCTATACCTTCTTGAAAAAAAATTACATATTCATGAAGAGGATTCTCTCCTCTAGTGATAAATATTTTTTTTTTATTTTTTTGATATGATTTACTATTTTTTTTCTTTTTTTGAGAGAGCATCTTCTGAAATGTTGAAATATCGACTTATAATATTTTTAGATTATAACATATTATAATTAATCAAAACACTCAAAAATTTATATAATGATGATATTGAATCTGAAATCTATAAAAGGGTATTTTTAGTTTTTTTTTTAAATTGAGTTTTGATAGAGAAATGAGATTTGACCAAAACAGGTTTTTGTATCACAAACGGTGACACAGATCTATGCTTTTACCCGGATCCAAATCAACATTTCCATAAATTTTGATATATAAAATGCCCTAGTTTGGCCATGTTCAGAGGAAATGAAAGAGTTTTTTAAGTTTCAGCCCATGATGGCCATCAAATTTAATCCTGTTAGAATTTTCATCACAAAAAAATTTGTAGTGAAAATGGTAAAAAGACTATCTTAATAAGATGACCATAACTTTCTCTTAGGATATCAGATTTTAGACTTCTTACAAGCATTAGAAAGCTAATTCAGAGCACTACAACTTGGTGTAGGTCTATTTTTATGATTTTAACATTTTGTTAATTTTTAAGAGCCAGAAAGTTAGATATTGTTTATTTTAACCACAGATTAAGGCATAACTTGGACATATGGAGTTGGATTTTGGACTTCAATTAGTCAACAGAAAGCTCTTGGAGAACTCTACACATTGGTTCAGATTTGGTTCAAGTTTGGCATGTTTATTTTTTGATATATTGATCTGAATAGTTTATGGCATATATTGACTATGGAAGCATTGTGAGTTTATGACATTCTATGTTTGAAGATTTAAGATTTGATGTCATTGTATACTTAGTTAATATTTCAAATTGGTCTCATGATGATATGATTATCAGTGTTTGGTTTGGATATGTATGATTGCTTGATGGATCTACAAGTTATGCAATGTTGTAAGTGGTTTATACTTATAGGTTGCATTTATGGCTTAGATATGGGTTGTCTTTTCCCATTGATCTTTCATTATTGATACATATTCAGATTGGTGGCTTGGATTTGGGTTATCTATGCCCTAAGTCACATGATCTGCTAATTTTTCTTCATGTAGAAGGGATGAGATGTTGTTACCAGATATAGTCATAGTAGAAGATTATGGTTGACTATTTTATGCTAACAGGTTGGACACATTGAAAGTCAAATACTCAGTTTGTGGATGTGATAATGGTGCCATTGATTTTGGCATGACATGATTGGATATATAGGTACATCCTTGATGTTCATTAGCTTGGATTCCTAATTTGGCTATGGTGGTATATTTTCTTGGTTGGGGATCATGGTTATTGAGTTTCTTTTGAGGAGCTCATGATGTGTACTTTGAGTTCTTTGATGGTTTGATGCCTTGGTTGATTCTCATGGTTAGAGGATGGTTTTTTTTCATCATGATTTCATGGATAGCTTGGATACATAGTTTAATGGGGGCTTGTGATAGTAATGGGGTGATAGTGTAGGATTAGCTCTTGGTTTGGTTTGTATTTTCTTGGTTCCACTTGGTACTGGCACTTTGGTGGTGAGTGTAGACCTAGAGGATCTTCATATAGGAGATGGATTTTATAATGCCATAGGTGACTCAGTACCATGGTTGAGTGGGAGTATTTTTTGGCATTGATATATTTATTGAGTGTTTGCAAATGTTGGAGGTTTGTCTTAGATTTTGTTGTTGCAAAAGCGTCTTTGACATTTGCATCGTGCACTTGGTTTTCTTCATGGTGTGTGGAGATGGTTGCATCTTGAGAACTAATGAGGTTCTTGGTAAAGGTGTGGTATATGCTTTCATTTGGCATGTTATCCTTGGTGTGAAGATAGTTTCATTTTTATGTCATGTAATACTCTTGATACACATTTAGAGTTGTGACATGCTATAGTATGTTAATATGGAGCATGTTATCTCTTTTGTTGAGATGATTTAGATCATGTTGTCACGTTTATGTTCCTGAGGCCATGGTTGGAACTTTGACATTGATCTTGGTTTAGTTTCTTGGTATTAAGTACATTGACCATAAGCTTGATACTTCATGATATTGCTATGTTGCATTTGGATTTGGCATGGATTGATTGTTACAGGTGCTCATGGATACTTAGAGATGGTGGTGATGTTGGTTTCTCTTGGATTAGAGAAGTATTTGTTGGGTTGATGGTTTTAGTAGGAAGTCCAAGGGACATTCACTTGATATGGACTTGAGAGGAGATTGTTCTTAGATGAGTCTTGGTTGGAAACTTGGATATCTTGATGAGCATTCTTATTCCCCACTCTTGGTCTACTCAGCGATTTTCTACTTGAGAGGTATAGCCCATTGTTTTTCTCAGATGCATTATTTTTATGCTTATCTTTCATGGATATGAATCTTGAGCTACGATAGATAAGTTAGTTATGGAGAGTTCATTTGAGAGATGGTTTAGCATTGATTATCTCCATGTGCATATGTTGTTATGTTGGTTCAGTTTGGGGAATGGTTTTATATTGGGCATATTCCTTAGTTTAGGAATGGTTTATGAGTTTGACCTTTTTGTGAGAGGCTTAAATCCATGATTAGTTATGTGGTATGGTTTGGGAATTGTTGGGACTTCTTGGTTTTATAGAGGAGATCATACTTGCATAGTTTACATCTAGAGGTGTGTGTAGAAGGACATGATACAGGTTATGATTTGCATGGTTTCTATCTGGTCTTGGTTATCTTCTTGGATGTTTGGTTTCACTTACATTGGAATCAAGATTGGTTAGAGATTGTGATCAATGGTTTGTGCTCATATATGTCATGACATGGTTATTCCTTTATCTCTTTCTTTTGTTAGTTGTGGATAATTTGGGTGACTGTTGCAGACTTGTTATAAGAGTTGTTCTTGTAGTTTATTGGTTTATGTGTTGTGGATTTCTTTGAGACTACATGGATTCACTTGTTTGAGATGTTGTGAGTGGATTGGTTATATATTTGACATTATCTTTTGTAGTGGGAGCTTCATTATATATATGTGGCAAGTATTTCTCTTGAGGCTTGTGACTGCAAGTTATAGATTGGATATTTTGATGATGTAAGATTCACTTGGTATACCTTTGGAGGTATGGATATTTGGATGGGTTTGGCACTTGTTGTGGGTACTATTTCAGCTATGGATATTTTGACAACTATCGATACATGTCATTACTTTTGGATTAGGTTTTTGTCCTTGGCATTATAGTTGGTATAGGATTTTATGATCTTCTAATGCAACAAGTTGGGTGGCTTTCTCCTTGGATGGCTTCTATGTATGTTTGGTGGTAGTGACATAATAGGAGGTGAGATCATTCATGTTTTAGATGCTTGATACTTTGATTTTGTTGCAAGTACTAGGATGGAGCACTTCATGTACTTTGATCCATGATGGTGGATATGCTGGGAGGGATTGTTCCCTTGTTCATTTATGTGGCTATAGATTTACCCTATGCAATGTATACAACAAGTGAGAGATTTTTGAGATAATGAATGTTGCATGCATTGCATAATATTTTTATATTGTATTATTTTATTTTATTATGTAATATTGCATTTAGATGGGCGTGCAACATATAAAGATTCCCATGGGATATACTTGATGAGTTGTATTCTAGCATTGTGTTAATATTTCATGTAATTATTTAATATTCGAGAAAAGAATTAAATTTTCAATATTAAATGTGGGGTTAATGGGTTAGGTAGCACATGGTTTATGTAATACCACTTAGTGGTTTTGTGGGACTTGCTACTATATAAGTAGCCACAAGGGTAATTGTTGGTGTGAGAAAGAAGAAGACAAAAAAGGAAAGAGTCGAGTAGGAAAAGGCTTGACAAGTTAGCCAAGGGAGAATTTGTAAAGGTTGGAAGCATGGCATGGGATGTGTGGATTCATGCTTGTTCACATAGTTTTCTTGATTGTGGCTATGGTTTTGAAGGCTTCCATGGTTTTATTGCAATGGTATTTTTGTTGATTTATACATAGTGATGGATGCTTTTGGAGAATGAGTTTTTTTTCCCTCAATAAGGGTTTCCCAAGGTATATCTTGTGTCACAATTCTTATGGGTATGTTGTCTATTCTCTTGCATGTGGATTTTAAGTACATATTTATTTCAAATCTATTATGGGTTATGTAGAAATGGTTATATTCTTTATTGCAAGCTTCCTTACACCCCTTAGCACACATATAATGATTTGAAATGGTCAAAAGGGGTTATAGATTATTCTATGATCCATTTTCACTCATTTGATCACATAATGTGTGTCTTAAGGGGTCCTCATACCCCTTAGCAAACATATAATGGATGCAATGGATAAAAAGCAAAATAGAATACCCTATAACTCCTTTTGACCAATTTGATATCATAATGTGTGTTTTAAGAGGCATAAGGAGCTCTTTGCATATGTGTATAATGGTTTCAATGGGTAAAAATGGGTTATATAGTATCCTATAACCCCTTTTGACCTATTTGATTACAAATGTGTGCCATAGAGGACCCCTTAACACACGTAATATGATAAAATGAATTAAAAGGGATCATAGTGTACCCTATGATGCATTTTAACACATTTGATCACATAATATCTATCTTAAAGGGTCTACAAACCCACTAGCACACATATAATAGTTTAAATGGGTTAAAAGGGTATATAGAGTACCCTGAGACCACTTTTTTATACATTTGATCACACAATGTATGTCTTAAGGGGTCATCAAACCCCTTTGCACACATATAATAGATCCAGTGAGTTAAAAGAGGTCATAAGAAACCCTATGACCCCTTTTGACCCACTTTATTGCATAATATTTTATGAAGGGATCTGCGAACCCTTTACCACACATATAGTGATTTTATTGAATCATAGGGTATCATACAACCCCTTTCGACCCATTCAATCAATTAATGTCTTTAGTGGTCTAAGGACCCTTTAGTATGCATACAATGGTTTGAATTGGTCAAAAGGAAACGTAGGGCATCCTAGGACCCTTTTTGACCCATTGGATCACATAATGTGTGCCGTAAAGGGTTTGAGGATCCCTTGGCACACATAATGTGATTGAATGGGTCAAAAGGTGTCTTAAGGTACCCTATCACAACTTTTGACCCATTTTATCACATAATGTGTGTCTTAAGGGGTTCTCAAACCCCTTAACACACATATAATGGATCTAATGGGTTAAAAGAGTTCATAAGATACCCTATGACTCATTTTGACCCACTTGATAGTATAGTCTGTGCCTTAAAAGTGTCCAAGAACACATTAACACACATTTAATAGTTTCAATGGGTCAAAAGGAATCATAAGATACCTTATGACCCCTTCTAATCCATTCGAAAGCACAATGTATGTTTTAAGGTGTCTGAACACCCCTTAACACATATAATTGTCAGTGTAAATAAGTATTTACTATTTTCACTTTACTTAATTTTACTTGGGATAATTTATATTCATATTAGTTGTCATGTAGACACTTAGGAATTCACATATTCATATGAGTTGTCATGTAGACAACATAGTAGTTTGCACTGCAATTAAGCACATGATGTCTACTACATCTCTTTACAAGATACACCTTTGTATTCTTATCCTCTCATTGTTGCACGCACATTCATGCACAATGGAGGATAATCCACTCTTGGTGGACATGTGCTTATTTGTTATGATTATCTCTGTAAGAATTTTTCTTAGGGAAAAATTCACCCAAGACCAAGGAACTCAAGCACAAGCACAATAGTAGAGCCAAAGAGTATGATTAGAATGACGATAATGTATAAAAGTACACTAGGAGTGCCTATATATAAAGGCCTCTAGAATGCTTCTAGAATGCATAGGAATCAGCAACATGATAAGTCATACAACTAGACACATGTCCACCAGATATGGGTTATCCTCCATTAAGCATAGGAGTAAGTGTGATGAAGAGAGGATAAGCCTACAAAGGTGTGGCACACAAAATAATATTGTAGACACCATGTGCTAAATTAAGAGTGTGAATAACTATGTTGTCTACATGACAACTCAATTAATTATGCAAACTCCAGTGTTGTAGACACCATGTGTTGCTTACTCCAGTGTTGTCAACATGACAACTCATAAGAGTACGCAAACTCCTAAGTGTCTCGCCTAATAAATAATAAAATAATGCATTAACTTAAGTAAAATTAAGTAAAGTGTAATAAGTAAATACTTATTTACACTAGTAATCTCTTTGCTGACTCCTAGTCATCTTGATTGCCTTTATATAAAAGACACTTCTATGATGTATTCATTTGAAATCTATTATCATTTGATCATTATTGAGATTCTCATTTGATCATCTTCCATCTCTCTTGTGCTATCTCTTGTGCTTCTAGATCTTGGCATTGTATTATTGCCTTTGGCAAATTCTTACATGGTATCAAAGCCATAGGAGCATACATTTTCTAGCCGTTGGAGTGCTTCATTTTACTTCAATTTGGAGGGCCACAATTTAGAACTGGGATCAACATTCTTGTGGGAGCATCTTGAGAAAAAATAGACCTCACCATTGCATTTAATATGGTCATTCCAGTGAGAATTTTGACTATAAATTTACTTATGTTGGTGAAATTCAAAATTGTGGCAATTTGTTTTTGCAAATCAGACTTTGGAAGCCCAATTTTCCAAATTAGTTTGTATTCCTATATACATTCTAAGCCAGAGCTCATTCTTTTGGGTGCCCATACCTGATTCAGTACAAGCTCAAGTTTGCACCATTCAAATTGAGCATGACCAAAGCATTTACTTTTGAGTTGTTTGTGCACCCTCTCATCATGATCAAGAGCTTTGTTGTGACAGTCTTCATTATTCTCATCGAGTCAACCGAGCTCGAGCTAGCCCATTCTTACTACAATTTTATTTGAATTGACACACATAGCGACTTCAAGCCTGATCCATAGATTGTCCAATGCATCTCTCCTGGATTGAAACATCCAAATATAATCACGTGACTCCCAACTTGGGTCAAGATCCACAAAGGTGTGCTCGATCTGAGTTTTACAATGTTTTGAGGACTTTTTGGATCAATCTTGTCAGCAACATTAGATTGATCTGATTCATTTCAGGAAGCTCATCTATCCATGCACATGATTGGTATCAAGACTCAATCTCTATTGTGATGGAAGCCTGATCTAATCATTCAGAGCTCACTACCTCGATCCATAATTTGACTACGATCTAGTTTGAAATGGTAATTTGTTATAAAAATTTACATTTTTTAATATAAAGCCATGATGTCAATGTTAACACCTATGTCAGAGTCAAAGGAGGGATTTTTATTTTTCTACGACAGGACCCAAACTGTCAAATTTAGCCCCATGTTTTGATGACATCAATAGTCATTTGAAATTGGACCCCTCACCGTATTAATTTTTGATTTGGTAGTCAAACTTTAAGAGGCCATAACTCACTCATCCAGACTCCAAATTGAGCTCAATTTTTTTAATTTTGGCCTCCATTTCTGAATTTTTTCAATGTTGTTTCTATTTTCTGGTTTTGGTTAGCAAATTTTGTAAATTTAAGTGATTGTATCTGCATAATCCTAAATTTTTCAAACTCAAAGGCTTCATTCAAGCTCATATGAACACATTTTCAGGTGTCACTTTTTCTTAAAGTGCATGATTTTTCATCTACTTTCCAAATATGATGTCAGTTTGGAGAAATTGTAAGTCAAATTTTGTACTTTTAGCATTTGGTACATTTTCTAAGTTAGTGATTTTGTATTTTTTGTACGCAGGTTGATATTTTTGGGCACACAAATGAAGATAGTTTTGGTACAGAACTAGCATGCTTCCTAAGATAATTTTTAGTACTAGTGGGCACGCTTTTTGAGACATTTTGGCATAGATTTTGAGCCCGTTGTAATGGTGCAATTTATTTGGATTTTTGATACTGTTTGGTGGCCTATTTTGGCTTTCAAAGCCATAGGTTCTATTTTGCACTCTTAGATACATATTTTGAGACATTCTATTTTCTAGATTCTACTTCAAGCACATCCCATTCAGTTTGTTTTCCTTTTTGCATTCTGATGGATATCTTGGTTGTTTTAGATCTAAGGAATGATTTTGTTGTTTTACATTTTATTCATGGGTTATACTATCTATTGTATCATCCTTATGTATCTTTTGTCTTTGTTGACATCCTTTTGTAGTATTTTTGCAAATGCACTGAGATAAAATGCCACTCTATTGCATTCTAGGATCTTGCACATCTTTGTGTTTTGTTGTACTCGCACTACATTATAAAGTTCATTAGGGGTTTCATGTTGGCCATATTCCCATCTTCCTTTTTCAAGTGAGTGTTCCTTCTATGGCATTAGCCTCATGATGTGTCGATTACATGTGTTAGTATAGGTGTTTGTACTTCTTTTGCACTCTCGATGTTCTTGGTTCTTCTTTATGTAGGAGATATTGCATTTTGTTTTAGTGTTCATGTCTTATGTCTTAGCATAATGGGGGGGTTATGTTGGTTCTATTATTTTCTTGGTTTGATGGAGTGAGCTATGTATTCAGTATTTGATGCTATATACTAGGCGATTGCAATGGCTGGATACCTATGCATTTTGGTGAGATAGATCATTTACCATATAGAAATTCTTTCATTCCTTTTTTTGGAGGCCATGAAGATACCTTCCATCTTCGATTGATCAGCTCTTCATTCTTATTCTTCTCTACCTAGTCATGTCTATAAAGTGGAGGTTCTTTAGATCATTAGTTTGACAGTGTTTGCAGCTTCATGCTTCAATGGTGCTTTTCATAATCACCTTTTGTTTCTATCTTCTAGGAAATTCCCTAGTTTGGAGGCTTCTTCAGTCATTCACTAGTTAATTTTAGCATTACTTGCATCTCTTTTTGGAGTAGGTTTTTTTCCATGTGGTTTTCTCTATTTCTCCTCTTTATAGAGATTTGGTTGTGCTTGGGTACCTCATTAGGCCTTGTTGTCAGAACCTATGTGCTAGAAAATGTGACCTATTGGGAGCATGAATCAACAAGAAAACATTAGTTTAAAACCTCAAATATGCATCAAATACTTAATAAAATGAAGGAACATTGACTAACTAATGCTTGCTTGAGTTTTGTAACTCTAAGCAGCCAACAAAACCAATCTTCCAGCCACCTCTATAGCTCAACAAAGGCACCCATAAGAGGCCTTGTTCGTGTGTTAAGATGGAGGGTATGTTTGGTGTGCTCTCCCAAACACAACAATGGATTGAATCTCTTGAGTGAATATGAAAATGTGAGTGATGATCCAATATGAACCATAAACTATATGAGATGAAGAACACTTCAAGAAATGGCTATGGAGAAAGCCATACTTAAAAGCATTCAATGATGAGAATATGAAATGCAAAAAATAAACTAACTAGATATGCAAGCTAAATTAAGATGTAAATGAAATGGAGATGAGAAAATGCATGAAAACTAGACCAATAATGCAGATACAAAGCTAAACTAGCTACCAAATGGTTAGTATTCACCTAAAAATATCTATGAAAATTCAAACTACAATGAAAAACCTTAGCATGAAAACTCAAGACTCAAAATGGCATGGTAACAATGCAATAATTGGAGATGCAAATGTTTGAGACAAGGCCTCTATTTATAGGCTCAAGAGAGGGCTTGGTGAGGTGGCATCCATGTAGATGCCACATAAGGTGACATGCAAGCCATGCAAATGCTCAAGAATTCAAAGTTTGCTCACATGTGTGAGCAAACTTAAGAAGAAGAGTGGGAGACAAGAGTGCAAAGGGGAGTGTGAAGGCATACCATCTCACACATGTGTGAGCACACTCTTAGGCTAATGAGGGGGATTAGGGAGATGATTAGGAATGATTAAGTGGGATTAGAGAAGAAGTAGGCTTAAGAGGATGAAAATGATGGTTATAGGCTAGGCTCTAGGTTAGGCTTAAGATTAAATTAAATGAGATTTAATCTAATCATGGGTTTAGAGAAATTAATGGGATGTGAGGATTTAAATAAATAAAATTTATTTTAAAATGGGGAAACATGGAGGATCATGTGTTAAATTAATTTAACACATTAAGGCTAGAAGTATTTAAATTAGATTTAAATACTTAAGAGAATGAACTCATTTAATTAATTAATTTAATTAAATAAGTAGAAGAATGTGAGCAATATAATTAATTAATTAACAATTAATTACAATGTCACAGGCATCTACATGACCAAAATTTTCTTTTAGCAGTAGTTTATAGGTTTTTAGCTACTCCCTAAGTTTATCTTAAGAGGAGTGTTAGAGTAACAAGATATTGCCTTATTAATTAAATCATTTTGATTTACTTATTAAGTCACTTATTGTCTCTAGTTTACTTAAGCTAAACTTTAGGCATATAATAATTAATTATTTTATTAATTATTATCATGCAACCTAGGTTAGTTCCCTGTTAGTGTTTTGATCTCCTTTTATAAGGATTGATCTTTTTGTAATTTATTAATTCACTTTTGATAATAGAAATCTCTCTTTTTGTTCATTAAGAATGTCTTATCTATGGATCTGACAATTTCAGCCTCCATAACTTTTTGCTTCTCTCTTGTGTGATAGGTGTTTGCATGTAGGCAATTCTTGGGAGTTATGGGGTTGATCTTTCATCAACTTCAACAATTTTTTTTGCATTCTTTCAGTTTTGCATTGTGTGTTCTTTTTCATTTTCAAAATTAACTCCACATAACTATGCCACATGGAAAGAAAATGTATGGAGCAACTTAATGAAGAAAGGCTTGAATCTCTTTGTGAATGGAACAATTCCAATTCCCTTTGGTCTTGATGAAGATCCTAAGGAAAAAATTGCATGGAAAATTGATGACAAAAGGCTTTTACAATCATTAAAGAATCAGTCACTGAAGATCTTTTGTTTCACATTACACCCTTGAGTAGTTCTCGAGAAGCTTGGGATAATCTTGAAATTTTGTATGGTAAAGTAGATGAAGATAAGGGATTAACAATTCAAGAAAAGCTTAGAACTTTGACACAATCCAATATTTCATCAACAAAACTAATGAGTTAAGAGTACAACTTAAGGATTGTGGTAATACCATCAAGGATTCCTAATCGATTCATCATATGATGGAAAATCTTCCTTCAAAATATGTACCCTTTGTTTCAAGCTACAACACTCACAAATTGACAATTGGAAGTGCATTCACTACACCTTAATTTGAGTCATTTCGAGATATGTTGACATTGGAACAATCAAAATTGGTAAGTATGGGAATTCTCAAGTCTTCAAATTCTAAGGCATTGGTAGCTAATCAAGGGAATCAGGGAAAATTGAAGGAAAACAAATGAAACATAAGACACAAAATGAGAACAATAAATCCACCTCTTCACCACAAGACAACTCCACTAATAAGGGGAAACCATCCAAGGGAGATTTTCTCACTTGTGCATATTTCAAGAAGAGTATACATGAAGAGCATCATTGCTATAAGAAGGAAACTGATGAACTAAAAAATCTTCTTAAGAATAATCAAATCAGTCTACCTTCAAGAATGAATACTTAATCATCTTCTTCACATTCAAATAAAGAAACAATCACATGAGAAAAGGTTAAACATTAATTGCTACTTCAAGTCAAGACTTAGGGTGATGGCTTCTAGATTCAGAGGCTTATCACCATATGACATCTTCACATTCTATGTTTTCATCATTTGATCCTTGTCACACTCCACCTCTTTTGACAAGCAATAATACTTACATGAATGTGATTGGTAAAGGAACTATTGGAAAGGGGGAGAGATACTTCAAAGATGTATTGTGTGTGCCTCACCTAAGTCATAATCTTCTTTCCATCTATCATCTCACTCATGGCGATACAAGGAGGACTATGGAATTCACACCTAATTCTATTTTTATCAGAGACTTGGAGACTAGAGATATTCTTGTTGATTCTTGCTACATGAGTGGTTGATCATACATCTCAACTATACTACTTCTCAGACTTTTTCATGATGATGAAAATGATTTCTCAGCAAATTTTTCAATGGATTTTGATCACACTGTTGGTGTTGACTCGGACTTTAAGGAGGACCTTGGCTACTTGAACTTAGGTATTCTCACATGTGATCAAGTTCTTGAGTCATCCATTTCTTCTCCTCCTACTAATATTCCATATATTTTTCCTCTTGATGATGTTGGTATTCATACAGCCTTGGATTTGCACGATTCAATGTAGGAGGATATTCATTGTCTTCTAGACTTAGTTCCATGGGATGACTACTTGACAGACATTTCTAGCTTGTTTGTGGAGTCCTACATTACAAATTTTGGAGAGACTGTTGATGACTTTCATCTTCTCTTTGGTGAAGATGATCCTTCTTTAGTTGTTGTGAGGGAGCATGTCGACCCTCATCTTCATTCTCTACTTGATAAATCTTTCAATGTTGACATAATGGCAGATCATTTGATACAACAATTTGAGGAGGCCACTTTTTCTTTAGAATAGATACTTGAGCCTTTGACACATGTTCTACATTAATCCTCAATTGATCCCAATTCATCTTTTTCAGAAAAGTGGCATAGTACACATGATTTGGAGAATGCACCTTTCAGTATTAACATGGGGCACTTGAGCAAGTTTCAAAGATTCCATACATTTTGAGGTTTCTCCCTATAGATGGGGAGGCTTCATTGATACACCTTTGGTTTTGTTTCTTCCTAAGGGGAGGAATGTTGTTCTACACTCATGGAGAATCTTCTACATCAATCCTAGAGCATCTACCAGGTATACATTCTACATTGAGGGGGGCCCTACTTGGTCTCTCTTCCACTTTTTCTCTCTTATGGGAGGGGATCTTTTCCTCACATTACGTCTTCTTCTCTCTCATTTTCACTTATTGTACTTATCTCTCTTTTTAGAGGGGAGATTTTCCCATGTGGTTTTCCCTCTTTCTCTAATTTATGAGAGGTTGCATTACATATCTTTTGTACTTTCAATTTATACATGGGTACCTAACATGGACTAGTAGTCAAGACCCATCATGCATTATTATCTAGCTTTTGTGAGCTAATGTGCATTCCCCTAAGTTGCACTTGGGGGGGATTGGCATAAATAAGTATTTACTATTTACACTTTATGATAGGGCACAATCGAAGACCAAAAATGAACATAATAGAAAAGGGAAACTATTATTATTAGCAATGATATGCAATTACATTTAATACAAAAAAAATAGACTCCACAACATGCCCTATGGGCTTACAATGTTAATAGATTCTGGAGAAAACCCTTCTCATAGTACCTTCTCCCAAACTCCACCAAAAAAACTACCTTTACAATGCCAAAACTCACCTTAAGTAACCCTAATTAGGTTTACGGTTAGGAATAAATTTTAGAATATGCCATTTGGCATCCACCACCAAAATAGAAGGTTCTAAAAAACACATCAGAAGTCGGTGTAAAATTAGAAGAATCCAGAAATGGTAGTCCAACTTTCGAGAGGCATAACTTTTGATTAGGGACTTTGATTGATGAATTGTTTGTATTTTTAGAAAGCTCTCCAAGTGCTCTATAGCCCTATAGACAAGATTTTATCATCCCCATTTTTTAGGCCTATACGAGGCTATTTAATGCCTTAAATCTAACTTTGAACTGCTCTTAGGAGGTCTCCAAGCAACTTTAAACTGTAATAACTTTCAAGCCATAAAGCCTTTGGACCTGATTCTTTTTTTGGAGTGCTTTAAATTACAAGTATAATCATCAACACATCATAATTATGGCTAAATTACAAAATAACCTATTTTCTATATTGGCACATATCCCAAGCTACTCAAAAACTCTAACCCAGAAAACCAATAATGGAACTATGAGAGTTGGAATATCCGTTTGACCCAAATGGGTATCCAAAAATGAAAATGCTTTAAATAGAAACTAACACTAAGCATATTTTTGGGTGATACAGGATTTCCCTTACACCACTAGATGCTCCTGCATCAGACACCCAAGGTAGATTGAAATGACACTATCACTTTATAGCTAGTAGAGGAAAACCCAAATGGGAAACCTCTATTGCAGATATCCAAGTTGAGTCTTCTATTGGTCATCCTTTCCACTTCACCAGGTATTCTTCATACTACCTCTTTTTGGTACTCCAACCCATATGACTATTTAGAATTTCTCCAATCTCTTCCTTCACAGAAGTAGGAATCGGACAGGGCTCCAGCATCAACTCCTCATCTACATCATCATCATGATATTATGTTAAGTCTGTAATATTGAAAATAGGAGAAATGTGAATCCCATCTAGCAACTCCACCTCATATGCATTCCCTAAATCATATTTCTTCAAAATTTTGCAGAGGCCAAATTTCTTCATCTTTAGCTTGTTGTAGGTACCCACTAGAAATTGTTCCTTCCTCAAATATACCATAACCTGATCTCCAACTTGGAACTCCTTATTTCTCCTCTTTTGATCTTCCCTAGCCTTATACTATAGGTTCATCTTCATAATATGTGCTTGCACCTCCTCATGTAGGTTCTTGACATGTTCAACAAAGTCTTCTACCTCAACACTTGTCCTCTCCCCTTGCTCCATCTTCCTTAGCTCTAGTGTAGTCCTTGGACTACTCCCATATATAATTTGGAATGGTGATCTATCAGTACTCCTATTTATAGAATTATTCTAAGAAAATTCTACTTGTGGTAGAATCAAACCTCATCCCTTGGGCTTATCTCCTACTAAACACCTCAACAAATTACCAAAACTTCTATTCACTACTTCTGTTTGTCCATCAGTCTACAAATGATGTGCAGAACTAAACTTCAACTTCTTCCACAAAGTCCTCTAGAAATACCTAACAAATTTAGTAGCTTTGTCAGAAATAATAGTTTTTGGGAGACCATGTAGCTTCACCACCTCTTTGAAAAACAAATCTGCAATATGCATTGCATCATGAGTCTTGTGGCATGGAATGAAATGTGTCATCTTGGAGAACCTATCAACCACCAAAAATACTGAGTCATTACCCCTTTGTGTCCTTGGAAATCCAAGAACAAAATCCATACTTATGCCCTCCCAAGGCTTCGATGGAACAGGCAATGGCTGATAGAGTCTAGTATTTTGACTAAATCCTTTGGATGTTTGACATATTTGACAACTCTGCACAAACTTCTTCACATCCTATGACAATTGAGGCCAAAAATAATTTTCTCTAATAATGGCAATGGTATTATCTTGAACAAAGTGTCCTACCATCCCTCCACTATGCTTCTCCTTAATCAAGTTCTCCCTCATGGAACTCCTTAGGTTACATAATTGACTTCCATTGAACAACATACCATCCTAAATCATGTAATCTAGCCACCTGGTCCTGTCTAGAGTAACATGTTCTTCACAAGCCTTCCAAGCTTCTGTAAAGTCAGGATCCTCAAGGTACAGATTCTTGAGTTCATCAAACCCCACCACTTCAACCTACATTATAGTCAGCAAAAATTGTCTCCTGCTTAATTCATTTGCAACCCTATTAGAGCTTTTGCTTCTATGTTTTAATAAAAATGTATAGCTTTGCATGAACTCTACCCATTTTAAATGTCTCTGATTCAATTTACCTTGGCTATTTAGGTACTATAATGCCTGGTGATTAGTATAAAAAACAAATTCTTTTGGCAACAAATAATGCCTCCATTTCTTTAAGGCCTAAACTATTGCATATAACTCTTAATCATAAATCGAATACTTCTTTGCATCATTCAAATTTTTACTAAAATAGGCAATAGACTTACCTTCTTTTTCAACACAGCTCCAATAGCACTGCCACTAGCATTGCAATCCACCTAGAACACTTTTTTGAGATCAGGAAGTGCCAACATAGGTTGCTTTGTCACCTTATTCTTCAACAATTGAAAACTCTTGGTAGCTCCTATAGTCTACTTGAACTCTTTTCTATCTCCCCTCATTTTTTTAGTTAGGGGTGCACATATACTACTAAATTCCTAATGAATTTCCTTTAAAAACTAGCCAGACCATGGAATGACCTTACCTCAATGGTAGATCTTGGAGTAGGCCATTCCAAGATGACCTTCACCTTCTCTAGGTCCATTTTGAGACCCTTGGCTAATACAAAAAACCCCAACTAGACTAATTCCCTTTTGACAAAGCTACACTTCTTCAAATTAATCAACAATTTCTCTTCCCTCAACCTTTCAAGGACACTATGAATGTGCACTCAATATTCATCCAAAGACTTACTAAAAATCAAAATATCATCCAGATAGACAATAACAATTTTTTTCTAAAAATTTCTTTAATACCTCATTCAGAAGCCGCATGAAGGTGATTGGTACATTGGTAAGTCCAAAGGGCATGACTAACCACTCATATAGACCCTCCTTGGTCTTGAATGTAGTCTTCCACTCATCTCCCTCTTTTATTCATATCTAGTGATAACCACTCTTGATATCTATCTTGGTGAAGTATTGAGCTCCACTCAAACAATCCATAAGATCATCCATTCTTGGCAAAGGAAACTGGTACTTGATGGTTATTCTATCTATAACTCAAAAGTTTGTACACATTCTCCACTCTCCATCCTTTTTTGGTGCCAGTACTCCAGGTACTACACATGGACTCAGGCTCTCTCAAATTAAACCTTTCCTCAACAACTCCTAAACTTGTTTGTTTAGCTCCTCAATCTCAGTAGGAGTCATCCTATGAGCAGCCTTGTTAGGAAAAGTAGCTCTAGGGACTCAATCTACTTGATGACTGATTTTCCTTATTGGCAGCAACCCCTCTGGAACATTATCAGAGATGACATCTCCATACTCACTTAATAGACCTAAAACTTCAAGTGGAATTTCACTACTACCTTACTTATCTTTTCTAAAAATTAAAGGATAACACATATGCTGATGTTTCATGTCATCCAAAAAATTTCTTCCATCAACAAGACATACCCTAGCACTATTGCATACTTTTTCACCCTCCTTTATCAGGGGCTTTAATTTGTGGCAAACTCCATCCTTTGTTAGAAAGCATGTATTTGCATGACCATCATGTATAGCATGCCTATCAAACTACCATGACCTTCCCAATAATAAATGGTAGACATCCATTGGAATGATGTCACAGAGAGCCTTGTCGTGGTAATTCCTAATCTTGAACTTTACCAAACATTTCTCACTAACCAAGACCTTATGATCATCCTGCACCCAAGCAAGCCGCTAGGTTTGGGGGTGTTTCTCCCTCTTGAGCTTTAGCTTTGAGACCATCTCCTATGACACCAAGTTGTCAATGCTTCCACCATCAACAATCACATCACAACATTGACCCTTGCACTTGCACCTAGTATGAAACAAACTCCTCCTTTGTCCAGGTTCAGTCTTACTACTCAGTAAGACCCTTTTATTAACTAGAATCTCTCCTCTTTTTGCATCCTCTGAATGTGATGACTATGCATTATCATCCACATGAGCAACCCTTGCTTGACCATTAAATCTTCTATCTATCCTTCCTTGGCATTGAGGGCATTCAAAGGCACAATGACCTTCTTCATTGTAATAAAAATAGGTACCACAGAAGCCTACTCTTCCTAAACCTTGTCCACATCCTCTGTCTCTTCCCCTTTGATCTCCAAATTTTTCATCATAGGAGTTGTTGAAACCCTCGTTCCTCTAATTTTGGCTTGTAACCACATCTTCATTTTTATTCTGGTTCTCATGTCGGCCTCCAAATGACCTATCATTTCCCCTTCCTCCTTGAATACACCCTCTTTTCCTTCCATCAAACTTTTTGTTTAGCTTCTCCTCAACTCACAAGGCAAACTGGTATGCCTCTTCAATGCTAGTCATTCTAACCAAGCTCAACTCCTCTTAAATGCTAGGTCTTAACCCACTAAGGTAACGGGCAACCTTCTCCTTGTTTGCTTCTACATGCCTCACCCTAATAAGGACTCAGAAAAATTCTTTTGTGTATTCTTGGACAAATTTTTCTGGTTGTTTTAACCCTTGCATCTTTTTGAACAAATCAAGCTCATAATCAATAGGAATGAACTGCTTCTTTAGTTTATCCACCATGCGATCCCATCTTGTGATTTTCTCCTTTCCTCTTTTATTTCTTTCCAATCGAATCTCTTGCCACCAGATTTTGACATGGCCTTTCATTTTGGCTTTCACAAACTTAACCCTATCAAGGTCCCTGATATACTCATACTCAAAATGTTCCTCTAGCTCATTGATCTAGTCGATCAACTAATTTGGGTTTAGATTTTCCAAAAACATGCCATCAATTTTAGGTCTTTTCCAAGCTTGGAAATGGCCCTAAAAAGCCTCTCCTCTACCTGGTTTAGTACTTCTTCATCTCCTTCCCCTTCCTGCCCAATATTTCCTTCTTCTTCATTTTCTTCCTCACTTACATTGCATATGATAACATTCATCCCTCTATGGATCTCCTCCTACAATGCCTGGACTTGTCTCTAGAGGGCTCTAACCTCAGGAGTAACAAATTTGACCCTTCCACCACACTCCCTTCATGGAGGCATCTTCTTGTATCAAAACCCACAATCACATAGTCCTGGTGCAAACTAGCTCACAATCGACACTCTGTTTACACACTCAGGAAAACTAGCTCTAATACCAGTTGATGGGGCATAATCCAAGACCAAAAATGAACACAATAGAAAAGGGGAAATATTATTATTAGAAATGATATGCTATTACATTCAGTACAACAAAAATAGACTCCATGACATGCCCTATGGGCTTACAATGTTATCAAATTCTGGAGAAAACCCTTCTCACAATACCTTCTCCCAAACTCCACCAAAAACACTGTCTTTACAATACCAAAAGTCACCTTAAGTAACCCAAATCAGGTTTAGGGTTAGGAATAAATTTTAGAATATTCCATTTGGCATCCACCACCAAAATAAAAGGTTCTAGAAAACACATCAGAAGTTGGTGTAAAATTAGAAGAATCTAGAAATGGTAGTCGAACTTTTGGGAGGCATAACTTTTGATCCGAGACTTTGATTGATGAACCATTTACATTTCTGGAAAGCTCTCCAAGTGCTTTATAGCCCCATGGAGAAGATTTACTTATTCCCCATTTTTTGGGCATATACAAGGCTGTTTAGTGCCTCAAATCTAACTATAAAGTGCTCTTAGAAGGTCTCTAGGCAACTTAAAACTACAATAACTTTTGAACTATAAAGCCTTTTGACCTTATTCTTTTTTCTAGAGTGCTTTAAATTACAAGTATAATCATCACTCCAACTTACACCCTCCAACTCATCATAATTATGGCTCAATTACAAAATAACCTATTTTCTACATTTGCACATATCCCAAGGTGCTCAAAAGCTCTAACCGAGAAAACCAATAGTGGAACTATGAGAGTTGGAATCTTTATTTAACCCAAATGGGTATCTAGAAATGAAAATACTTTAAACAAAAACTAACACTAAGCATATTTTTGGGTGAACAGGATTGCCCTTACACCACTGGATGCTCCTGTATCACTTTACTCAAGTTTACTTAGGATAATGCATACGAGTTGTTATGTAGAAAACACAATAGTTTGGAATCTAATTGAGCACATGTTTTCTGCTACATCTCTTTATGGGATACACCTTTGTATTCACTACGCTCTCATTGTTACACATACATTCATGAACAATGGAGGGTAATCCACTCTTGGTGGACATGTGTTTAGTTGTTATGAATATCTCTTTGTTGACTCCTAGTCATCTTGATTGACTTTATATACAAGGTACTTCTACGAGGTATTCGTATAAATTTTATTATCATTTGATCATTATTGAGACTCTCATTTGATCATCTTTCATCTCTCTTGTGCTTCTAGATCGTGGCATTGCATTATTGCCTTTGGTAAATTCTTACAATAACTATTTGAATGGGCTAAAAGAGGTCATAAGGTACCTTATGACCCATTTTGATGCATTAGATCATATAATATGTCTCTTAAGTGATCTGAGGACACCTTAGCACATATAATATGATTGAATGGGTCAAAAGGAGTCATAGTATTTTCTATAGCCTCTTTTGACCCATTCAATCACATAATGTGTGACTACCCCTTATCACATGTAATACAATAAAAATGGTCAAAATGGGTCATAAGGTACCCTATGACCCATTTGATCACACTCACTATGGATCAAATCCCTGTGCTCATTGTAACTACTTCAGCCCCGCCTATCGGTGATTTGTGTCTTAAAGGATCCATAGTTCCCTTAGCACACATAGAATGGTTTGAATGGGTCAAATGGCATCTTTAGGTACCCTATTTCCCTTTCGATCATATAATATTTATCTTAAGGGGTTTGAGGACTGCTTAGCACACATATAATGGTTCAAATGGGTCAAAAGGTCTCATATGATACCCTCTAACCCCTTTTGGCTTATTTAATCACATAATGTGTGTCTTCAGGGATTTAAGGACTGCTTAGCACACATACAATGGTTCAAATGGATCAAAAGGTCTCATACGGTACTCTATGACCCCTTTTGACCCATTCAACTACATAATGTGTGTCTTAAGGGACCGAGGACCCCTAAGTACATATATAATGGTTTGAATAGGCCAAAAGAAGTTATAGGCTACTCTATGATCCCTTTTGACCCATTTGATTGCATAGCGTATATTTTAAGGGGTTTAAGGACCCTCTTATAACACATATAATGGTTTGAAAAAGTTGAAACAGGTTATAGGATTCCCTATGACCTATTTTGATCCATTTGATTGCATAATGCATGTCTTAAGGGGTCATCAGAGCCCTTAATAGTCATTTAGTATTTCAAATCGATCAAAAGGGGTCACGAGGTATCCTATGACCCCTTTTGAATGATTGGATCAAATAATGTGTGTCTAAAAGGGTTTGAGGAATCATTAGCACATAACATACGATCGAATGGGTTAAAAGGGGGTATAAGGACCCCTTAGTACACATATAATGGTTTGAATGGGTCAAAAGGGGTCTTAGGGTACTCTATCACCCCTTTGATCCATTTGATCATATAGTGTTTGTTTTAAAGGTTCTAAGGAGCCTTAATGCATATATAATTGTTCAAATAGGTTTAAAAGTGTCATAAGGTACCCTAAGACTCCTTTTGACCCATTTTTTGATGCATAGATCTTTTCCATTAATTATAATATAAAAGATACATATTCACAAAAAAAGGGATCAGGGGATACAAGATCACCCCATGAGTTCAAATGACACAAGGCCAAATTAAAAAATATTCATCAAAAAGAATATAAAAGTACTAAGCAGAAAGCCCTCATTCAAAAAGAGTAGTTCCAGTTAAGGGTGGGTCTTTATCATCAGAACCCCATAAGTCCTTGGGGTTGGTGTTTGGCTAACAGGGAGCCCAACTGTCATTAGTAGCAATAAAAATATTTTTATCACCCTCCTGTCTGGGCAGAGAAATGGCTAAATCCAACTAATGGAAAGCCTATTTGGGGTCACGTTGCACAGATGACCAACCCGCATCAGGGGAAACAAGAGGACCCACTAGGGACAAGCCCGAGCCCAACCTCCATGGAGGTGAGGCTAAGCGGCACTCGCCACCAAAACCATTGAGGAGCGATGATGGGGTTGAGATCAGGGAGTATGCAAGTGACTCATAGATCTACTCCAACCTCACCAGTAACTACAAGGAGGAGTGCAGTCATTGGATAAAGCATCTGGAGGCACATGAGCAACTATACAGGGTGCATTTCTCCAATGAGCTAATAACTCCTAAAGATGAGCCACCTCTAATGCAACTTTGTCACATAATGTGTGTTTAAAAGGGTCTAAGGACCCCTTAACACACATCTTAATGTTACTATGGTTCAAAAATGGTCATATAGTACTCTATAACCCTTTTGACCCATTCAATCACATAATGTGCATTTTGAAGGGCCAAGGGACCCCTTAACAAACATACAAAGGGTCAAATGGGTCAAAAGTGGTCATAGGTTACCCTATGACCCCTTTTGACCCATTCAATTGAATAATATTTGTTCAAGGGGTCATGTTTATTTAAAGGGGTCAAAGGACCCCTTGAATAATGCTCTGAATGGATCAAAAGGGGTCAAAATATATCTTATGATCCCTTTTGACCCCTTTGATCATATATTATGTCTAAGGACATGGAGAGAGAGAGCTCAAATTGACATGAGTGTGCCCTATTTGAAAGGTTTTTCTAGTCTCTATTTATTGTTGCAGGAGTACACACTATAGTGTGTGTGTGCTATTTAAACTACTATATTTTAAAAGCACACTTGCACTATTTAAAAGCCACTATATTTTCATAGCATGTTGGCGCTATTGCGTAAATGCGCTTTTGAATGATTCACCAAGCCTAAGGCTTGGATTTTCTTTGGAGATCCAACCAAAACACTTGGCAGCTTCAAACAGGTCGAGACGTGTTTCCCAACAAGAATATTAAAAAAAGGACAACTTTTCTTATGTGCTCTCAATTAGGCTTATTTGTGGTTGAATATTGATAAAATTAGGTTACATCACATCTAGATCTCTGTGTTAACTAAATAACCATATAATATTTTTTGAATTTAGAATATTTTAAGCATTTCAACTATAATTTATTTTGAATGTGTGTCCATTTTTTCTCAAAAACCAACATTTAGTATTTGGGGGTTAGATTTTGGGTCATTCATTAGATTTTGCAACTAGTTAGTTTTTTTGAAACTAGACACCATTCTACACACTTTTTTAAAAAAAAATTTTGATTTTTTATTGGCTCTCAATGATTTGTAAGGGGAGCACATAGATATTTCACATTTTTGGGATGTGCTCACTTACAAAAATTGTAAAAAAAATTATATATATTCATTAAAAAATTATCCAAAAATATGGGATAAAATACATGGTGTTAGCTAACTTCTAACCAGAGTGATTAAAGAATTTCCAAAAAAATAGGATTCCAGGGGGACCACACTTTTCACTATGTTATGTTTATACTGAAAAAGAAGTACCACTTTCTGTGGCCCCCTTTTTTGAAGGCCTTAAACTCCACCATTTTAAAAAAAAGTAGTTTAGAAACTAGATTTGGAGGACTACAACTTTTTTTTTACCCATATCTTGAAATTTTTAGTGTAACTATCTTCAAATTCTCATCAAATTTCAAAAATCACTAATTTTAGAAAGAAAAAAAAAGGTGGCATCTTATACCCCCTTTTGGTACCACAACTTTTTGCACTTACCCCATATCCAACATTGAAGGTTTGCAAGTCATATTTTATATGTTGGTGAGATTAGTGTCTAACATTATGAGTGGGTGCCCAAATATTAGATTGGGGGACTTAACGTCTCTTGTAAGTAAGTGCCTACAAATGTATTTGAGAATTGGTATCTCTAGTATGTTAGTGCTTGCACCTACTTCATATCATAAATTCTCTATTTTATTGTGAGATAAGAATTTGGCACTAGATCCAAGAAGTATTCACTATAATTTTTCTCTAATATATTTCCATGTATAACTCATGTCCTTATATGAGTGTTACTTGGCCTCCCTTTTGTCTTCTTGGTTCTCATTCTCACTCACCCCTCTCCTCTTGTTATCTTTTTTATTTCCAAACATTCATTTATCTTTTTGTGTCTTCCAAACATTCATTCTCTTGTCATGTCTTTTCCACTTTGATGTTGAATTAAAAACATATAATTAAAAATATAGAAAAATACTCATGTAACCAAAACTAGAAGAGCATTTATATGTACATGCATTTGAGTGAATGCTCTGTTCCTTTGCAAGAGTGCTCAATGCAAAGAAGAAATACTATAGATTAAGAAGAGATATCTTGAAGAAAGTCATAAGAATCTAATGAAATGTATACTAGTAAAATACTCAAGCTGATATAATGCTCAAGCCAAAGAAGATCGAGATGCAAAAATAAGAGATGGAGAGTTGTGCATCTGCTATATCAATTAGAAAGGCATTGTCAACTTAAAAAGAGAAGATCTTGTTTCTAGAGTTCCATTTTGAAGAAGCTGCTAGTCAAAATAGATATGGTTTGTACCAAGGAAGATACAATATCATATTAAAGCTCTCTAAAAATATTGCCTTGTAGAGGTTTTTTGTGTTAGCTATTAAATTTGCAATTTTTACTGGAGTTGGATGTCCTGATATATGTTTTTGATTAAGGAAAACAATTTTTGATTGGCTCTAAAACCCTTACACTACACAAGTAAAACATATATAGAATGCTTAAAGTATCAGTCAAACTAAAAGAAACATGTTGAAATAACCCCCCACAAGGAAAAGAAATAAACTAGATAAAACTAGGGGAGTAGGACAAAAGACCAAGAGAGGCCCAAAAGCCAAGGCTTCTCAAGTTATTTCTCCGATTATTTCCATAGCATGAATTTCTAGCTCATACATTCTTCCAGCTGTCTCCTTCAAATCAGACAGATCTTTATCAGGTTCCTAGATATCCTTCTTCTTTATGTTGGATCTGGTTCTCTTCCTTGAGCCATCCTCAGGAGACCTATCTTTGGCATTATTAGGAGAAAGATCATCCTCTTTGGCTCTGTGTTCTTCAATTTTTTTAATTAAAACCTTTATGTTCTCATTAGCCTCTTTAACGATGTTGTAGCTTTTCTCAACAATATTTTGCATAGAGCTCTCCATGGTTTCTACCCTACTCTTCACTTCCTCCACTTTGTTATCCATGTCCTTTTCCTCCTCTATTTTCCTATTCTGCAAGCTGTGATTCTCCCTCTCCAAATTTCTCACTCTGTATTTGAGCTCCTAAATTTCATGGAAAATCCATTTAGTAGTTTGATAGCTATCCACCACACTATTTTTGGTGTTGTTGAGCACATCCATTTGAGGATTTTCTTTAGTGGTGTCACTTAAAATCAGAAGGGTTGGGTCAATCAACTCTTCCATTTGAATTTTGTCATCTTAATTCTCCTTGACCATAGTTCTAATTATTTCTCTATTGATTCCCATCTTTGCAAAAATGGTATCAAAATTCCTCCACACCACATTCCTATCTTTGCTTGTGATCATTCATTTGTAATGGCTAGATCCCAATTCCTCATAATCCTACTCATGCTCTTCCCCACACCCCTGGTTCTTATCCCCCTCAACACTATCCTTCCACACCTCTTGAATATCCTCATCAGGTTCAAAGTCTCTCCCTCTTTTCCTATCCCTAATAGTCTTGTCCTCATATTCCCCCTCTCTGTCGGTTGGCATTTTAATGGTAATGTTTCTCTTGCCTCCTATCCTCTTTATGTCCTCCCCTTCTCTTAGATAGGTCTCCTCCTCCCCATCAGCATTGTTGCCCTTTGTCTCCATGTCCTCCACCCTTTCATTGTAGTCCCTATCAGAAGAAATGTCAAAGCCCTGTTTAGGTTCAGTAATTTTTTTCTCCTTTCTCTCCATTTCACTACTTTTTTTTCCCAATATTGTGTTGTGTGGTAGCTTCCTCCTCCGAGTGCAAGTGCATCTATTAGCTTTCATCTATGTCTAAAGGATTATAGTCCTCTCTTAACTCATCTGAATCATCTCTACCCTTCTTCCCCACCTTCCTATTCTCTATTTGTTTCCCCATTGACCTAGCTTTAAAAAATTCATAGATTAACAACAAGAGCCCCTCATGGAAGGTTGGATTACTTGAGTGCTTCTCCTTATAGTTGTTAATATTTTCATTAATAGACAAGTAAAGGTAGAAAGGAATAGAAATCTTTGCCCCATACCTAAAATGGTTGAGCAGCATGAAATGGTGGGTGCAAAGGTAGTTGAATCTCGTGTCAAGGGAAATGTACTTTATTATAACCCTCAACACAAACCTCCACAACGGCTTAATGGAGCTCGAAAAGTAGTAGGTACCTTTCTTCACTAAGGCCTTCTTTTCCTCCAAATCTTTGGTGAATTCAACCACACCCTACCCAAAAATCTCTCTATATATGTATATTTTCTTCCCCATGATGAGAATACTGGTCACCATAGAGATAACATCCTCTGTCAGCGTGAAATCCACACCATCAATCTTAACAATCCCCTCATTCCAGCTCTTAACCATGCTTCGCGTAATAGAGGGTTTCCACCCATGAAGATGTTCAATGGAATTTGTAACTTTTCCTTTTTTCAAAATGCTTCACACCTTAGAGTGCCTGTGCCACTTCTAAGCTTCATCCTTAGGTTCCCTCTATGTCTTTTCCGCACCATTATTTATTCCTCTCTGCAAGCTTTCCTTGTGGTATTGATAATCTTCAAAGCTAGATTATCATTGGCACTAGTCATTTTCGCAAAACTTCTTTTCACATTGTGTACTTTATGCCCAAAATCAATCCTCAAAGTGAGATGATGGATATTATTGATGTGAAAAGTACAATTCCTTTCATACTTACACATCATATTTTTGCACATTTCTCATAACTCATAAGATATCATAATGTTCTTTTTATGATTCCCAATCTACCTAGGATCCTTTCCTTTTCAATCAGCTCAATAAAATTTGGCGGAGAAGTATGCTCGTCCATCCACATTGCCACTTGATTGTTCTCGACTGCCCAGTTGGCCAACCTGTCAGCCACTTGATTGGCTTCCCTATACTCGTGAGCCACATAAGTTTTATCAGAAGTCTTAAGGTGATGAATGCAGTCTTCAATGATATTCGTGATTGTCCATGTAGGCTCATTCTTCTCATTTAGACAATCTATAATATTCTTTGAGTCTCCTTCCAACCAAAGATTTTTGACTCCCATGTCCTGAGCCAGTTTGATTGTTTGGTGAGCCGCAATCGCCTCTGCATAATGGTTAGTTTGTATGCCCAGAGGAGTAGATACAACAACAATCCCTTTACCATGTGCATTTATGATGATACCTCCCGCCCCTGCCATTCTTAGGTTTCCTTTGGCCGCCCAATCAAAATTTGCTTTGCGCAAACCCTCAAGTGGGAGAATCCATCTGCAATCTTTCCTCTTATTAGTATCCATACCCTTTGTGCTAAGAAAGGGGTTAGGACCTTTAATAGTAGATTAGTTTTTAACAAAGCGTTAAGGCTTTTGTGGAAGATAACTTCAACATTTGTTTTTTTCTCCCTAAAAATTATGTTGTTCCGCTCCTTCCACACTCCCAAACAGACATAAGGCAAGGTCCATTTCCACAATACCTTGATCCCATCCCCATACAACCCATGGCACCATTATTCAAAGAGATCCATAGTGTTGATAGGAAAACACCAAGTCATATTGAAAAAAGACATGAAATAAGACCAGATATCTCTAGTGAA
This sequence comes from Cupressus sempervirens, assembly GCA_028749045.1. Classification (NCBI taxonomy): domain Eukaryota; kingdom Viridiplantae; phylum Streptophyta; class Pinopsida; order Cupressales; family Cupressaceae; genus Cupressus; species Cupressus sempervirens. The sequence continues at coordinate 993,452,560 of CM053792.1, forward strand.
GTGGCAATGTATGAAGATATGATCCACACTCTCACTACGATTTTTGCACAGAATACATCTATTGGGCATTACATTACCCCTCTTGGTGAGGTTGTCCACCATCAAAATGTGGTTTTGGGGTATAATCCAGAAAAAAATTGTTATTTTTGGGATAAGACCTGGATACCATGCATTGGCCCAAATAGGTGCAATTCCATTGTTTTGCATAGTCTTGTAGCCAGATGCTATAGTATAGTTGTCATTATTAGTCTCCCCCCATATGATGGCATCCTTGTTGTGGTACAAAGGTATATGCCTAACCATGCCCATCAACGGCTTGACTTCCAGGGATACCTCGATCAAATTAACCAACTCATTATTAGCCATGTAGTCACTCACTTTTCTCCCAAATATTTCCATACAAGAGTTAGCCCATCTATTAAATGGCTCTATGTTCCATAAAGGCCCTTGCCTAAGCCAGTCACCATGCCAGAAATTTATGTTTTCTCCATTACCTAGTTTCCATTTTGCTTTCTCGAATGTTATACTCTTCATCCTCATAATGCCATTCCAGATGTTAGATCCCCTAGGGTCAAGGTCCCTACTAATGAGTTGTCTTAAATTGATATTAGCAACATACTTATCCTTCAAAATATCCCTCCATTCCCCTGTGGTGTTGAAAATCCTCCATATCTGTTTAGGTTGGAGGGCGCTATTAAACTGTTTCAAATTCTTGATCCCCAATCCCCCTACTTTTTGGGTCTATAGATTATCTCCCAAGCCACCAATGGATAATTCTTGTTGCCATCAGTACCAACCCACATAAAATTCCTTTGTATGGATTCCAACGTATTAGCCACCTTTGAAGGAATAGAGAAGAGGCTTAAAACATAAGTTGGCAAGTTTTGCAAAGTGGATTTGATCAGAAGCACTTTGCTTGCCTAGCTCAGGGTGATTCCTTTCTAGCCCGCCAACTTTCTATTGAATCTATCAATAAGATTATTTCAAAAGAGGTCAGGAGGCTTGTTCCCCAAAGGAAGCCCCAAATAGGTGGAAGGGAGAGAACCAATTTTACAGCCCAAAATGCTAGCAATTTTCCTCTGTCTGTCCGCTGGGGGTTTTACAAAGAAGACCAAACTCTTCCTCCAGTTGATTAGTTGACCTATGGCATTGGAGTAAGTATTGAGGATGCTCTTCACCTTTCTAGCTTCTTTCACTGAAATCTCTCCCCCTAAAATCGTGTCATCCACAAATTTTTGATGGGAGAAGATCAGGGGACCAGAGGAAGGTTTTAAGCCAACAATTTCCCCTCTGCTCCTTTTGTCTTGAATAAGCCTACCCATGCCTTCAGCTAGAATTATAAAGAGAATTGGTGAAAGAGGGTCACCTTGCTTAAGTCCCCTAGAAGATTTAAAGAAATCAAAGGGGGGCCCATTAATCATGACTGCAAAGGAGGGGGTGAAAATCAGTTGAGAAATAATATTTCTAGATTTGTCATTGAAACCAAAAACTTCTAGAATTTTATCTATGAACCCCCAATCCACCCTATCATAAGTCTTTGAAAGATCAAGTTTGAGCAAAAAACCTTCTTGTTTACCTTCCTCTAAGGAGTGGATCACCTCATGCACAACAATGATGAATCAAGGATTTGTCTACAAGGGACAAATCCTGATTGCTAAGGTGCAATAATCTCTAGCAATAATTTGATAATTCTATTAGTTAAAACTTTTGTAAAAATATTGTAAAAAGAGTTGTAGAGACTAATAGGTCTAAAATTATCAAAAGAATCTACACCTGTAACTTTAGGAATCAAAACCATGAAGGTGGAATTGATCTCTTTAAGTAGGTTCCTAGGCACCAAAAAATTCTTGGACCACTTTAACAAGGTCATCTTTAAGAACATCCTAGTACATCTGGAAGAAAAAAGTAGGGAAGCCATCAGGGCCTAGAGCTTTCTCAGCTAGAAAAGCGAGAACAACTTCCTTAATTTCTTCAACATTCAGGATGGCCACTAGGGCCTTATCTTGAGTAACACTTATCACAGTAGGAATGGTATTGAGAATTTCATTCTGGTCCTCTTCATCCAAGTTTAGATCTTTTGATAGGATGGAAGAGAAATATCTAATAGCTTCCTCCACTATCTCATTATCTTCCTCTATAGTATTGGTCCCCTTTTTTATCCCTCTAATTAAGTTTGCAACCCTATGTTTCATAATAGAAAGATGAAAGAATCTTGAGTTTTTATCCCCTTCCTTGAGCCAAATCGACCTAGACTGCTACCTCCAAAACATTTCCTCTTTTCCCACAATGTTGTAAAAGTCAACCAAAATATCCTTTTTAGAGTTTAGCCTGATTTCACGATATCCCATATTCTATATCTCTTCTTGCACCTCTACAAGATCCTCCAAAATCCTATCTTTAGATTGAAAGATATTACCAAAGTCCATTTTGTTCCACTTTTTGATCTCCATTTTAATGTATCTGAGTTTTTTAGCCATGTTATACATAGCAGTGCCTTCCACCTCTATACCCCACCACTCCTTGATTTTATCAAAAAGACCAGGGTGAGCAAAGCACATTTTCTCAAATCTAAAAGGGAAAGCCTTTTTCTTATTGATGGTTTCTAAGGTAAGAGAAATAGGAGAATGATCTGATCCAAGTCTCTCCATAGAGGAAATCTTGCAATGAAATTGGTTCATCCAATCCATAGTGATTAGGGCTCTATCCAACCTTACCTAGATGTAGTCCGAACCGAATCTCCTATTAGACCAAGTGTATTTGCTACCCCCAAGCTCAACATCTAGAAGGGACAGGTCTCTAATCATATCAACCAAGTGTTGCCTGCTTTCCAAGTCCGACGGGAGCCCTCTTAATTTCTCCATGGCCAAAAGAGGGGTATTAAAATCTCCCATTATAATTCATTTGGGTTCTCCCACCAAGGCCATTAAATCACATATTCTATTCCAAAAAAATCTTCTACTATTCTTAGTATTAGGGGCATAGATATTCACGATAGTCCAACTGACTTGGTCTTTGGGGATTTTGACATGCATGAGCAAAATATTACCTTCATCAAACAAGATTTTTGCTTCAAAATTTTCCTTCCATATCACTAACAGACCACTAGAAGCCCCTTTAGACTCTGTAGCCGCATTCTTCATGCTTTTGTTGAAAATAACATTTTCAAATTTCTCCTTATTCATTTTAGTTTCCTATATCAAAAAATATCTAGCCTATGATCCCTTATCATATTCCTAACAATTTCTTGTTTGTGGATTCCATTGAGTCCACGAATGTTCCAGGAAATGACCATGGTTTATTTTGGGAGCATGTTTCCAGGATGGTTATCTGGGTCTCATCCACAATATTTTTTCTTGTTTCTTCCTTTCTAATTTGGCACTTATTCTTACAGCCTAGAGTGTTGGATTTACTTCCTGTGTTAGCTTTTACTCTACTCCTTGTTGTAGGAGAGACCGACAAAGGATCCTTGTTGTTTTTCTTTTTCTTATTCTTAACTATTATCCATGGTCCCGCATTGACATCTTTACAGCTATCAAAAAGAGCCTCCAACCAAGAAAAATGGTTGGGAGTGGAGGCAAAAACCATCTCAATAAATTAGTTTACTTTTGAAGGGGAAACCCTACTGCTTCTGCTAAAGTTCAATTCCTATGTTATAGATTGTCCCTACACCTCCATAGACCCCCCAAAATCCTAGGTGCCAAGAATGCAAGGATGTCTCATTGGTTTCCTCCACTGTGGTCTCCACATTAATTTCCTCCACTATGGTCTCATCTTCCTCTATATTCTCCCTCCAAATCACATCATCCACGTACCCATCCCACCAGAGTAATGATTTTAGGATTAGTCTTAGGATCTTTCATATCCTTGTTGCTTGTTGCCATCTGTGCCTTTTGTTGCTCTGGCTCCTTTTTTTTTTTTCTTCCTTCCAAACTATGATGGTCCAGAGGGGTCACCATCTTGTCTCTCTCTCCAAGAACTTCCCCCTCAGGGGTCTTTCCATTGGGGGCTTTCTCCTTCCACACCTTCCTAGAAGCCTCAGCTTGATTCATGAATTTGTGTTGATTGTCTTTTCTTTTCCCTTGTTTATTTTGAACCTTTTGGACTTTTTCCTTCTCTATAAAAGTAGGGCACACTTTTTCTTTGTGTCCTACCTGTTTGCAATTGAAGCAAGCAAAAGGTACATTTTCATAATCAATCTATTGCACTCGCCTTCCCAATCTTGATTGAAACTCGATCACTGAGGCATATCCTGACCCTTGACCACTCCAACGCATATTCTGGCATACGTGAGTCTTTTCTTGGCCATAGTAACTGGATCAATAGATAATAACTCCCCAAAAGAGTTGGCAATGCCATCAAACAAATCTTAATGCCAGTATTCTAGGGGAAGTTCCAACAATCTTATCCAGACCAAGGCCTAGGTCAGGAAATCATTGTTGAGATCAAGGTTGGATGTCCACTTTTGTAGTATGAGAGTGGACTTCCCCATCAACCAGTTTCTCGCATAGAGAATCCTTGAGTGATATTTTGGGCATGAAAACTTAGAAGACATAAAACCTTTAGCCATAGTCATTACTTCAACCTATCCTTTCAACTCCTACTTTTTTCTAGCAAATATTCAAACCACGTCAATGTTTGGTCAGGGGCCAATGAACTTACTCACCAAAGTAGTTGTCATGCTCAGAATATTGTGATCTATAATCTTTGTAGGTACTTCTAAGGAAAAATTCCCTTCTCTTTATTTGATTTATCAATAATCTTAGGGAAGGAGGATTTACCCGATGGTTTGACTCTGAACAAATTGGTCCAACAACCCTAGGCCCCTGGGGTCCCTCTAGATGCCCTTGGTTTTCAAGCAATGTTCTCTTTTTCTCTTGGATGTGGCTTTAAATCTCATGGGTCCCCATCTTTGGTTGCATCCCCCTTTCCTTTGTTGTTATCCTACTCTAGGCTTGCAGTCTGATCATCATGTCCATGCTTTTCGGGTTTCCCACTCAAAGCCACATTCAAAAGTTTGCTTCCCCGCTCCACTCCATTCATCTGCTCTGCTCCGCTCATTGTGATTTTATTAGCTATGTTAAATCAATCATGTCCTGATATATGTTGTGTAAGCTATGATATGTGTTTTCATAATTTGACAAAAAGATGGTTGTTTTAGAATGCATAACAAAAAGAAAATAAAGTAACAAGTATAGGTTAAGTGTTTGTTTTGCATATCTATGTGCTAGGCAAAGCATATAGGTTGGGAGAAATGAACATTTTTAGTTATGGTGTTAAACATATAGGTTGGGAGAAATGAAGGTTTGTAGTTATGGTGTTTAAGGCTGGTGTATGAATAAATGGTGTAAGTGCCTACTAGTAATTTTAGGAGTCTCTTGTTATTGCGTGAGTTGCAAAGTGGTTGGATTGGAGGTGAGATGGTTTGCTAAAGTTTGTTGTTTGAGTTAAAAATGATTTTTGAGCTATCTCTCAAGAAATTGTTGTTTTAATTTTGTGAAGTTATTGATACCATTAGGGCGGATTGTTGAAAAGAGGTCGATCCCAATCAATGTGCACTCATAATGTCAATATAGCTTGTGTTTTCAATGGATTATATTTTGAAAAAAAATGTTAAGATTGCAGTATGTATTGCACCTTAGTTGTAAGGGATGTATTATTGGTTGCACTGAACACTCTAGGAATTTTGGTTTAACATATTAATGGTCCATGTATTTGAAAAAGATTCCTATGGAACTGGTAAGTATAAAAGCTGAGTACCCATATATTTTGATAAATGGATTTCTTTTTATATGGACTCAATAATCAATTTCCATGCAAGTACAAAAACTAGGAAAACCCAAAGTGGTGATGGTGTTCCCTATGTGTTGGTTTGTGGTAATATAAAACCAAATGTCTTGATTTTTTGGTAGTTTGAATCCACTTGTTGAGAAGTTCCTCATCAGCTGAAACCATTTGTGAGTGAGGCTTGTAGTTAGCCAAAACCATTTGAATACCATGTATCTAAAAAATATTGCTATGGAACTAAGTATAGTAGCTAAGTACCCATATATCTCGGTAGATGGATTTCTTTTTATATGAACTCAATAATCAATTTCCATGCAAGTACAGAAGGAGGAAAACCCAAAGTGGTGATGGTTTTCCCTTTGTGTTGGTTTGTGGTAATATGTGTAAAGTTCATGTGCCCATACGAAACAAAGAAGTATGGGAAAAATTGACCACACATTGGGGATTGACGTATGTCGGTGGAGTTGGAGAAGATCATACAAATAGTACAGTAAAGGGAAGGGTTACCAAAGGGAATATGTTGATGGAGGAAGAAGTATTTTCGTACAAAAAAGAAGGGTTTCCCAAGGAAACGGTAAGTCATGCAGAGGGTGGTGTACAGTGTGGGGGTGATGGTAAGGAGTATGGTGGGCTAAGTGAGGGTGAGTGATGGGTTGGAAGTGAGGGTGTTGCACGAGGAGAGGATGTTGCAAGTCGTATAGTTAGCAGACTATGCAGGTGGTGATGGTGCCAAGTGATAGGATAGTGTAGTGTACGTCTTCAATGAGGCGGATGCAATTGCAAATTGAGAGAATAAATAGATACCCAATACAAATCGAATATTCACCAAACACATAGATGTACACCAACACATATATTTGTAATTTTATCACTAAACCAGAAAGTATACTTGTAGCTAGAGGTGGCACTCTGGATGTGTCATATTTAAATTGAAGAAGTAAAGAGGATGAAATAGGGTGAGGGTTGAATCTCGCTGAAACTGCGAGAGCCAAGTAGGGAAGATCGTACACTTCCAAAATGGTGAGACGAGTAGAACTCCAATGGAATTTGCAATACAAAGAAAACAACCCAAATTGTAAACTAACAACCTACCAATTGGGCTTATAAAGGACTTCGGGAAAGCTTCCCAAATGATTACAAAAATGCTAAGTGGCTAACAAGGCACAAAAAATAAAAGAGTAGGCCCAAGAAATAAATACATTAATTGTTGGCCACATATTAAAAAAAATATTATTTAATATTATTGAGGACATTGCAGTCCTCCAAGCCTGGAAATGGCTTACCCTCAAGCAATTGCAGATTTGGACCTCCAGAATTTTCTCGCCTTCCCAAGTAGAATCCTCAATTGGAGGATCCTTCCATAGTACTACAAACTCCTTAATGGTATGGGACTTGAGCCTCTTTTTTTGAACATCTATAATCTTAGTTGGTTCTAGAATCAATTTCCCCTCTTCATCAATGGGTGGCAATTTCTTCGACACTGTGACATGTTGACCAGTTGCCTTTTTCAAACATGACACGTGAAAAACATTGTAGATTTGGCTTCCTTGAAGGAGTTCCAATTCGTAGGCTACTTCACCTACCCTTTGAACCACTCTGTATGGTCTATAGAAGCATGGTTTTAACTTCTTACCAAATGAATTTAGGGAGGATTTTCTGTATGGTTGAAGCCAAAGGTATACCAAATCACCAACATCAAAACTTTTCTCTACCCGATGTCAGTCAACATACATCTTCTATTGGTTTTGAGCCTTTGTAAATTTTCCTTAAGAGATTTCATGATATCTTAACTCTCTTGTAGTCACTTCTTAGCCTTCGATGCATGACTATCACCCAATGACAGATCCATAAATGATGAAGGTTTGTAACCATACAATGCTTTGAAGGGTTTCGTGCCTATTGACATGGGATAGGTAGTATTGTAACAATGCTCACCCAAATGTAGCCAACGAATCCGTGCCTTATGTTTAGTTGAAACATAATTTCTCTTATATCCCTCCAACCATTTGTTCACAACCTCCATCTGTCCATTTGACTATGGATGGTAGCTCATACTTGGTGACAACTCTATCCCTACTAGCCTAAATAACTCCATCCAAAAAGTACTAAGAAAATGGCTATCTTTGTCACTTACTATATTCTGTGGTTGACCATGTAAGTGGAAAACCTCTCGAAAGAATAACTCTGCCACTTGAGATGTATAGTATCTGATGGAGATGGCAAAGAAATGGGCATACTTGGTTAAACAATCAACCATGACATAAATACAATCCCTGCCTTGCACTTTGGGTAGTCTAGTGATGAAATCCATCGAGATAATTTCCCACTGTTGGTTAGGGATAATTTCCCCCGCTGGTAAAGTGTGCTTGGATTTGTTCTGTTGGCAAGAAGAACCTTCCCATACATACTGCAAGATATCATTCTTGAGGCCCTTCCATGCAAAGCATTCTTGGATCTTCCTAGAGGTCTTTAGGTATCCTGGGTGTCTAAGCAAAGGTGAGTTGTGCATCTCCTTCAAAATTCTCTTCTTCATTTTGGACTCAGGAACCAAATAGATCATGCCCTTGTAGTAGATGATGTCATCTATCATCTGATACCTATCTTCTTGCACTGACCATCCATCAATTGCTACGCTAATGTGTTATTGAAGTATTCAACCAATAGGTGTTCCTTCCAATCTGTTGAAATTTGGGACAAATAACATATTCCAGGCCTTCTTGACAAAGCATAAACCACTACATTATTTTTTCCCTTTACATACTCAATGCCAATGTCAAATGCTTGGATTTTTCTCAACCACTTCTGTTGTCGTTTATTCAAATTTCTTTTCTCTAAGAAATATCTCAAGCCATTGTGATTTGTCCACACCACAAATTTTCTCCCTAGAGATACTGTCAAAAATTTGTCAATGCATGCATGATGATGAGCATCTTTTTGTCGTAGAATGGAATAACTTGTCTCTGCTTCTGAGAAATTTTGACTCTTAAATGCAATGGGGTGATGATCCTGCATCAACTTTTCCCTGATACCTTCTCCCAATGCATCACACTCCAAGATGAAGGATTGATTGAAGTCATGTAGTGCCATCATCAAACATGAACTCATGACTTCTTTCAACTTGTCGAAGATATGTTGTGCCTTCTCATCCCAATGGAAAGATCCCTTTTTGTCAAGTTCATTAGTGGTGCACTAAGATGAGAGAATCCCTTTACAAACCTTTTGTAATAATTGCACAAGCCAAGGAATCCACATAGATTGGAGTCTTAGGTGATGGCCAATCCAAGATGGCTTGAATATTTTCCTAGTGTACTTGAACCCCTCGAGCACTGATTATGTGCCCTAGATACAATATCTCTATAATTCCAAATTCACATTTGGATCTTTTGGTAAATAATGATTGTGACCCATGATCCCAAACAATTCATCCAAATACCTCAAATGTTCCTCCCATGTCTTACTATAATAAGTATGTCATTTGAAAAAAGGTAGGAATTTTTGTAGTTGTTTGTTGAAGATGTGGTTGATGCATGACTAGGAACTGGCTAGAGCATTGGTTAAACCAAATGGCATGATCAAGAACTCATAATGACCGTGATGAAAAGAAAAGGCATTTTTCTCCACATCATTCTCCTTCATGTGAATCTGATGGTAACCAGAATGGAGATCTATTTTGGAAAAATAGACTACCACGTGTAATGCATCCAACAATTCCTTGATCTTGGGAATGGGATACCCATTTTGATAGTTTTCGTGTTCAATGCACGGTATTCCATACGCATTCAAATGGTTCCATTCTTCTTGTTAACCAACATGACTAATGATGCAAATGGGTTGGAACTGGTCCTAATCCATCTGTTCACTAGGAGTTCTTGGATCATCTTTTCTATCTCATTTGTGAACATTTTAGGATGTTAGTAGGGTGTAGTGATGATGGGTTTGGCTCCTTCCTCCAACTCAATGGTGTGCTCAAAGCCCCTGTGTGAAGGTATGTTAGGAGGGACGTCGACGAAGACCATACTGTGCTAATCCAACACTAACCAAAGCTCACTGTCATGGTAGTTAGTTTGTTGCCTCCCTCATCAACTCTATTGAGATCAAACAATGTGTTGCCTAGACAATGTCATCATGTCAAAAAATAGCTTCCATCTATTGTGTCAAGATTTTTCAGCCCTGAATTTGACATTCCCCTCAAAACTACTTTTTTGCCATCCACTTCGAACAAAAACTCTAGTTGTTTGATGCTTTGTGTGTACTCGTCCAAAGTTTCCATCTACTAGATGACAAGTTTGACTTCCATGTCATCTTGATCTACTACAACGAAGTCGTATGTCATTGCATGCTCTCCCATAGTAATGCTCAATTGTGGGACCAAATAGGCACACGATTGGAGATTTCCTCCCACTACTTTGACTTGGAATCCTGCATGTGCCTCTGTAGCTAAACCTCTTCGATTCACAAGTGATGAATTAATGAAATTAAGTGTAGCCCCACTATCAAGCATGACTCTATGACTCATTATCCTTGGAGAGTGCCTCGTACCAAAAAAATAGTACATCCTAGAGTGCCAACAAGAGAAATGGTGCCTTCACATTTTATCAGTACAACAATCCTCTCTGCATGGTTTATGTTAACCTCCTTGGAAGCTTGTTGACCATCTCCTTTGGTTTCTTGTTCCTCATCCTCTTCGTTGTATGATACCACCTCAATGTAATGGACCTTCCCCTTGCCTAAGCATCAATGCCCTGGTTCCTATGGCTCCTTACAATTAAAACAGAGATTCATCCTCCTAACTCTTGTATCATGGCTTTGTCCATTGACTACTTATTAGGAGGGACTTGTTGTCTTTCCCCTTAAGCTGAGGGGCAGTTTGGCATGTGAATAACTCTTGAAGAAGAAGTGGATGTTTCCATGTCCTGTGTCTTCTTGATTGTTGCCATGAGCATGTTGGGATTAAAACCCTTTATGGGCTCAATTAATCCATCCATGAACAAGACAACAAGTCCTCTCTAAAATATTAGTCACTAATACTAATAGTCTCTAAAATTTTGTGATGTAGTTGTCCATTGATCCAATTTTCTTTAGTTGTGCCAACTCTTTGAAGTTGAAATCCAAATCCTTTTTGTCAAGGTGGTCTATAAGTCTCTTTGTGAAGTTCGCATATGAAGTGACTCAGTCATTATCGAGAGCGACCATCCCATGGTGCCTCCATTTACGAGCAATTCCTTCCAGGTGAAGTGTTGCGAACTTGATTGCCTCTTCTTCAAGCTTGGGGTTGAGTTGGAAGTATGTATTAGTCTTTTGAACCCATGCTGGTGTTGATGTCTACCCAGATCCATCACAACATGATAGGTATATCTTGCCAATTTTCCATTTAATGTCATCATTGTAGTTGTCATGTCTCCTAGACTATCTCATCTACAAATCCACATAATCCTTGAAGGATAATTCTACTCCAAATTTGGCATCAAACTAGTCATGTCATAATTGGTCTTACATCTCGAAGAAGGCAAGTTCTTGTTCCCCACAATGTTCTAACTGTTGGGGAGATGTTGGTATCATTGATCATGCGTGGGAGTGCTTTGTGTGAAGCCTTTCATTGATCGAATTATCACCACCCATAATGTCCTCTATTCATCCTTCATTCTACCAAAGTCGAAGGGCCTTGCCAATTTGTTATTGCCCCTTTGCCAAGGTCTCACCAAGTTGTCCATTTAGCAAGGTTTCACTCAGTTGTTGTCTTCCTCTTGTTAGATCCCTTAGAAGTGTCATCATCGTAGTGTTTGATTCACTCATCCAACTACCTATTGATTGAGATTTTGGCAACGTCCAACGTTACCCATTGGCTAGCAAGATTGCTAGCTTCGATACCACTATACAGTTCTCATGCCCGTATGAAAGGAAGGACTATGGAAAAAAAAGACTACACATTGGGGACTGACAAATCACGGTATAGTTGGAGAAGACCATACAACTAGTACAGTGACGGGAAAGGTTGCTAGAGGGAATATGTTGACATAGGAAGAAGGATTTCCGTATGGAGAGGGAAGGGTTGCCTGAGCGAATGGTAAGTCACATAGAGGGTGGTGTACGGTGTGGGGGTAATGTTAACAAGTACAATGGGATGAGTGAGGATGTGCGATGGGTATGGAAGTGAGGGTGTCATATGAGAGAGGATGTTGCAAGCCATACGGTTAACAGACTGTTTAGATGGGGATGGCGTATGCCAAGTAACAGGATAATGTAGTGTGCGTCTTCAATAATGTAGGTGCAAGTGCAAATTGAGAGAATAATTAAATGCCCCAATACAGATCAAATATTCACCAAACACATAGATGCACACCAACACATATTTGCAATTTGTCACTGAACCAAAAAGTACACTTGTAGATAGAGATGGTGCTCCAAATGTGCCAAATCCAAAGTGAAGAAGTGTAGAGGATGGAATAGGGTAAGGGTTGAACCTCACCGAAACTACAAGAGCCAATTAGGGAAGATTTTGTACTTCTGAAATGGCAAGACGAGCAAAACTCCAATAGAATTTGCAATATAAAGAAAACAACCCAAATCGTATGCTAGCAACAACCTACCAACTAACCTTATAAAGGACTTCAAGAAAGCTTCCCAAAGGATTACAAAAATGCCCCCAAGCCGACAAGATACAAAAAATGAATATAGAGTTAGCCTAGGAAATAAATACATTAATTGTCAGCCGGATATAACAAAAAATATTATTTAATATTATTGAGGAATTCACAATATGAAACCATGTGTCTTAAATTAAAGGTCATTTGATACCACATGAGAAGTTCATCATTAACTAAAACAAATTGTGAGTGAGGTTTGTGGTTAGCTAAAACCATTTGAAAATGAGGTTTGTAGTGATCTTGAAACCACTTGTGTGAGGCTTGTGGTTAGCCAAAACCATTTGAATATAAGGTTTGCAGTGATCTTGAAACCACTTGTGTGAGGTTTATGGTTAGCCTTAGTGCAAATTGTGTGGTGATTAGGTGGATGTGAAGTTTGTGAGAAGTCAAAACCACTTTAGTGTAAAGTTCTTGGTCAGCCTGAAACCACTTCACAATTACATCAGTTAAAGTTACATCATAAAAACCTAAAGTGATTATGATGAGGGGAAGCACTATGACAAATGAAATTTAATAAGTGATTATGACGAGGGGAATCAATATCACAAATGAAAATAACTGATTGTAAAAGGGTACCTAAGAAGGCTTTTTTAATCGAGACCCATCCTATCTAGATTGCAGTGGAATTTTTGAAAACAATAACCATAATTAATTTATGAGAGGTTCAAATAAATTAATTATTGACCTAAGAACCCCTCAAGAAGTCTCCAACAATATGATTAATTATCCCACGTAATCCACATGCTATACTAACTATCAGCACATATCACTCATCTCATACAGAAATGAAATGAAATGATTTTACTAACGTCCACGATGCAGCCATCTCTAGCTGCACACAATGCTTCTCTCAACTGCATTCTATCAATGTTGCAGCTAATTCTTTGCTACAACATAAACAACATTTAATATGTATTTGCTTAAAAATTAATGGAAAGAGACCGATTTCCTCAGAGCTCATATTGGTTTTCTCCTTTGTGCCATAGTTTTCAGCTAAAATGACCAGCACCAATGCTGTTGAAGTTACCTGTGCATTATGGAATAATTTGGCAGTATGTAGATGTCATTTATCGGCGTCTGTACTCTACTTCCTTATTAGACAATATGGATGTCATTTAGTGCAAGAACTCATATAACACAATATAGAAGATATACAATAGTGTAATGATTAGGTCTTTGGGCTACAGAATTACACCATAACATTTACTCGTAGATAGTGTGGAACTGAAAACCATCAACAAATGCATACAGCAGACTTAGAGAGTGGTGATGGCAGTAACCACTTCAAAATCTTCCAACTGCTAGTGAGGAAACAGTCAACTTATTGCAATCAAATCTGCAAATTCAAGCATTACTTCTCTCTATATGTTTGATTGACACGAGCAATGATTTAGCTGAATATACATTTTTTAATTCTTCTTTACAACTACTACGCATTGTGTCATTGTGATTGCGCTTTGAGTCCAAAATTTTATAAGACAAGTTTGACATGTACTTGATAATTTTGAGTATATTATATCAAACAAATTTCCTTTCAAATCCATCTAATCTTTTCAGGGCAAGATGCTTTTGCAGACAGATCTTTCTCATCTACTGAAACCAAGATAAAATGGAAACAAACTACAAAATTCAAATATTCACTGAAGCACTCAATGACTTCCAAGCATATGAAACCATTACCTTCCTCTTCAAATAAAATTTCTACTTCACAGCTCATTATTTCTGCCAAAAATATACCATATGTAGATCATATGCATAATAGTTCATTACAATTTTTTGTCTATAGTTTGTGGAGGAATGAAAATTTGTAACATGATACATCTAAAGATAATGCTTGAAATATGCACTTTACGATAGCAGATTGATGGCCACCCTAACCAAAGAAAGGCCAAATTTCACTGGACATTTAAATGCAAACATTTTAATACCCCCAAAACACAAAATATCAACAAACTGTTGATATTAACTCAGCCTTCAAGATTTGCAAAGACTTTACCTTCAATAAAAAAAATACTGCAGTTTCTGCTAATGTATTGATAGCAGTCCAGGATGTCTGCTTACAACGATCTTACAAACAGCCTCATGGAAACCAACCAAAAAATATAGCCTAGCATTTAAACATTCAAAAAGACACACCAAGCATAAAAACTCTAACATCATCTAAAAGACTGAACAAAAAACATAAACTGATTAACAAGGATTCAACAGGTATCCTGTAACCGAAAATGAAATTCAACATACGAGATTATGATCCTAACATAGGCATTAGCATGGTGAAGCAAATGTAGAACCTAAATGTTAACCCATTACTAACGGTACTTGTCTCAGCTCTGTAAAGAGAGCAATTGCAGTACACCCCTTCCCTTTATATACACATCATATGATTAGTATATAAAATATAAATGCAAATAAAATGCTGCTAACTCGTACTTTATTTTAGACTTCACTTTCAGTATTTTTCCCACTGATGAATTTTTAGTCCAGAATTTCTACTCGCAATGATCAAAAGAATAGGCCTTAGGAAAACTCACTAAACGATATAGCCAAGCATTTAAAGAATTTAAAAGATGCAACTTTACCACCATTAATGTAAGGTAATAATTATATAATATATTCTGACCTTAACCAAAAAGGAAATTCAAGGGGCAAGCTTATGATCAAATATAGCAGGACTGTATCAATGATGCAGATATAAAGCCTAAATTTTTCAACCATTAGTAATTTAGTAGAGCCTGTACTTAGCTCATCTCTGGAAAGAGTGCTGCTGTAATTAGCTGCAGTTTGCTCCTTCCCCTATATATACACATGTCGTATGTTTTGTATCAAAGTTATAAAGGAAAACAAAAAGTGGCTAGCTTATACTTCATTTTCAGATTGCATGTCCACCAACTTTGCAGTGCAAGACTCTTCTTTCTAAGATAAAGCTGCTAGCCAATCTTGTCTACTGAGAAGCTTCTTTCTTCCAGAGTCTCAAGTCTGACCAAGCTCTTGCTGTTTTACTATTGCTTAAATTATTGTTATCTTCTAGCATTTTACAGCTCGTCACCTCTAATCCAATATCTTCTCCAAAAGTTTAGGAACTTGGTGAGAAGCCTTGCAGAAAAATCAGACGAAGAAAAACTTTTCATACACATCTTCTACAGCTCCATATAAAGCTTAAGTTGTTAACCATAAAATATGGACTCCAATTTTGAGGAAGAAACGAAAACTTTACAATGGGTAAAGCTTTTAGATTTCCAACTACCAGACATTCTAGTCGGGAGTCCATTTGGCATATAAGAGATTTTGAAAAATGGTTTACTTTCCAATAAAGCAAAGGATGGTGAAGAGGAAATGAATGTTATTTATTTAAAAAGAAGCTCAACAGTTTTCCTGAAAGGCCATAGATCTTGACAATGCTGCAGGATTAGCATGTACCCTTTGTGGAGAACTCTTACCCAGATCCTGCTCCTCTGTCTTGGACTGGAAAGCTTTAAAAATCCCACCAGATGTAATGGATTCACATTTATTTCCAATGCCAAGTGTTGTCCAGATCGAACTTCTTGCAGCTTCGCCAGGATCATCAATTCTTAAAGTCTTTGGAACCCACAGACTTCCATCTCTTTTACCCTCAACACTTGGAACGTCCCTCGAATGTTTACCCAAGGTTGGAGATCCACTGCTACCACCACTGCTCGATGGAGAACTTAATCCTCCAGCTGTAGGTGATGCTAGTGCTGGAAATGGAATATTCCATGTGCCTCCTCCCCAGCCAGGAGGACCTGCCCAGTAAGTTCCAGGAACAAAAGGCCAAGGAATTCCTGCTGCCCACACACCAGGCATCCTTGCCCCTGAAGTAGCATTGTTGAAATTACTACTGTCAGGAGCATAAGCAATGCCATTAGGGCACCCTCCTCCTGCTGTTACTGGAGCACCACCCCCCCAACCAAAATTCCAACCGTATGGCCAGGGACCTCCATAATAGGGGTGCTGTGGAGGAATACTGCCAGACCATCCCATCATGCCTACTTGGTCCATTTGAGGGGCAGCATGAAAATTCTTTGAGCCATCTTCCTTGTCTGCAAAAGTGGTGACTGTAATTGAAGATCCACATGAATTATCATCTCTTGTTTCTTTGTTTGTCAACTGATTTTTTTCATCATCTTTGTTTAAGAAAGCTTGTCGGTTTGTCATTGACTGATCTGCCAGATTAAGGGCTGCAGCCATGGATTCACAGAGAGGAGAATCTGGTCCAAAATTTAGCACAGTTCCCCCTGCAGATTCTACGTCCAAAGGAAGGAGCTGTAATTGAGAAGTTACTCGAGCCGCAGAAAGTGCAGTGGGCATTACCTGGTGGTGAGCAGAATCAGGAACGTCTGTTCTGGCAGTTGCAAGACCATCAGTCATCAGCATATGCCTGTAATGTGAAACTGAATGTTTGTTCTTACGCCGTCCTGCACCGACAGGAACATTCCTCATTGTTCCTCCAGCAGTCCAGTACCTTTGGCAGTTTTTACAAAAATGCCGTGGCTGGTTCACATTGTAATTGTTATAATAGCAGAATTTTGTATCTAAACTATCACAGCGAGGGCAAGGTAACAATTTGTCAGGTTTCTTGGGCATCTTTTCCTCATTTCCATTTGTACCAACAGTTTCTTCCTCCCCATTCCCATTTTTCAAGTTATTATTTTCCATTTTCGTTAGTGGAATCTTTTCCTCCGAGTCTTGTATAGGTTTTTTGTAAGTGCCTTCTCTTGATTCATTGGTGCCTGTAAAGCTCTCTGCCTCTTCTGGGATTGTATCAGGCAGACCTTCAACTTCAGACTTCAGAACGTTGTCTTGACTATTTTCCTGTAATACAAAGCATTAGCAAGCATATCAGACAAGAAGAGAGAGGCAATATATCACATATTTTTTACAGGAATCTGACTCCACAAACTAATTGAAACCCATATACCAGTTAAATGCTGAAGATTTCAGTGCCAATCCATCTCTACATTTTTTACATTTTATTTTTATTGTCTACCTGTGTTCATAACTATCTTACAATTAATAATGAACAAAAGCATAGCAGATATACTAGCAGAACCAAACTTTAAATCTTTCCATACATCAAACTTTTAAGTCATCAACAATCTTCAAAATCCCCGAGACAGATATCCTGCATGATTTAGACTCAATGATTTCCAAAGGTGCCACCTACAAATGCCTTACAACAGAACTGGAAAAATCTCAAATCTGATGCTTCATTAATAGTAAATAAAAGCTTCAGATTTCCGAGTTGTGTAATGGTTAATAGTGTACAGTTGTATGTTGAGACTCAAGCTCAAATCTCCATGATGTATTAGGAAATCCTACACATTTGCAAGGAAAAATAGAGGGAAAAAAGCCAACCATGTCTGTAACCTACAGAAGGAATTGAGATTACATATGCCCGTTAATGTTCCAGATTTACTGACGAAGTATTAGTATACAAACTGAAAGCTTGTCCCTCTTTTCAACAGAAAACAATCCATTGCCCAACACATTTTCATAGATACAGCTGTAAAGGAAGTTCACAGAACCAGCTGTAAAGGAATTCTAACCAATGTTAAGATTCGAGCTGGCTTCCAAAAGATTTTACAGATATATTGGAAAATAGGCATGTTTGCTTCTCCCTTACAAAAATAATTTGGTGCCCGGACCAACGTTCGTTAAACCAAAACTGAAGGACAAGAAAGACACCATTAAAATGGGATCTTTTAGTTAGGAATTCAAAGAGGCGTTAATCACGTAGGATCACCAAAAAAAGGACATTGAAGAACATGCTATATGAAAAACAAAATTGAGCTATTTAACATGAAAAGATACAGTTTCACATCAGGATTCTTAGAGAACAATCAACAATCACGAAAGTCCCCTGGCAAATACAAAGGCATTGCAGCTCCCCAAAAATGTGGATCTTGCTGAGCTGATTAAAAGAATGTGATATTGGGCATTTTCTAGTCCAAAGTGTTTCCTAATGGGTTTGAAAATAAAACAACTCTGGCTTAACAGCATTTTCTCTAAAAATTAATTAAACATTAGTTAACATGTCCATCGTCTTCTTGCAGAAAGTGCTAAGTTACCGAGTCAGGAATGGGAATGGCTATGCATGTACAAAATGCCAGTACGGCAAAAAAAAAATTGTTGGGGATGGGATGGGTGGGTCCATTTTTGATACTTAATACATACATGGATACATAGATATCCATATATGTAATGCATACATGTAAAAATATGCAGCTAAAAATAGAATTAAGTTTATACCAATACATATGCTAAACAAAATCATTACAGAATTCAAATTTTGAATCATATCATTCTAAGTTAGATTCACATTTCAGTATAAAAAAGATCAAGCCAGAATCTCTCATGATAATTAAGTTCAGGGTTTGGTAATCAGTAGTGTAGATCTTTAAAATATCTAAAAGATCAATCCAGAATCACTAAAAGTTACGGCATTTAAAAAAACAAAAATCCTAGATATGTACCCACAGGAGATTTGTTCTACAACCTGATTCCAGTATGTTTTGTACCAAGAATCGCCCAAAAAGCCCCATGAATCAGCAACTTAGGAAATTAGTTATCAGTCAAAAGGAGTAGAAAACATTTTCATCTTTATTTAGATCAAATCAAATTGGATAGCAGCCTGGTTTAGCTGCAGAAACTCTCATATTCTACTATTCTCACTAGAAAAACTAGCATGTTCTGGCTGTGCATATTGAACAAATAAGGTACTGTCATGTTTACACTGTCTTTCACGAATTTGAACAAGATTCACGAAGTTCATCTAAGTGCTCTAGCACGAACCAGTCAGCTCAAGAAAGTGAATTTTCTGAATAATTCTTGACAAAACAGATCGACACATGGCTTTAGAATGTTATGCTATCTCAGTACTTCTGTATATTTAGGATGTAAATTTGTAAAATTCTAAATATTGTTTATGAATTTTAAAAACTATTCAAACAGATAAATCCATACAAATTTACGTACACTAAGATGACTAAGCTTAATTTTATTTCCAAAAGAAGATAATGATAGAACATAAGCTCATCTAGAGACTCTAGCATAAACACAAACTCTAAATAATCTTCTTGACAGATCAGCTACAGACAAGGTTAGAAATTCATATATTCTCAAGGGCATGATTTAACGCAAACAATATCTGTTTTCAAATCAACCAAAATAAATTCTGAACTAATATAGGTATAATAAAAAGCATTTTTTAAATTAAACGATAAGCATAGCACCTGGAGCTAAATCTTGGATTTGAAAGCTCTGTATTGAGAAGAAGTGCAAACGTTTGTACTAAAGATATCTTTAGTCAGTCATAACTTTTTTCTATAGCTGGCTTTTTGACTGGAGCCGTTCCTTCAGTGGCACATATCTCACAAGGATCTATTTCTCATGAGCCTAAATAATCCACTTTGCAGGATCTAATTTTCTGTTCTGATAAAAGCGCATCACAAGTTTTAAACTACTTCTGAACACTGAAAGAAAACTCATCTCTCACAGGTTTGCAATTACTCGTAGAATCTAATAAACTTTCCGTTCTGATTAGAGTGCATCGCAGATTTTCAACAACTTTTGAACACTAAAGAGAATTCATTTTAGATATGGAAAACACTGCAACTCTGGCCTGCCTATGTGATCAATCGTAATAACAAAAAATAAACATAGTTTCGGGCTCACTGCCCATAAGAGTTGTAGTTTCAACTAGAACCACCAAATCTCGCTTCTGGGATATAAACTGTGAGGATTCGTAAGCCGTGACAACTCAAATCTTTCCATCATGTCAAGGAAAAGCTGTTTTGAAGTTTTTGTATGAGCAAACAAACAAACAAAAACACTTTCTACCTGAAAATGGATTCCAGAGGAGGACCTCAAACACTAAAACGTAGAAGCACAAACTGTGACCCTGGAAGAAAGCCATCAAAAACATATTACCCACAAAATTTAAAACTCCAACTATTTAAGAAGTGCTATTATCGCCAAAAATATACAAACGAATCTAATTTGACGAAAAAACAAAAACAAGAAAATGCCCTTTGGAATTTTACTTTGGTGTAAAAGCTGTAATTTCTGATAAGGTACGATACTTATACATTTAATCTGCTTACAAAAAAAGGCATCTACTGCGTTTTGATTTGAAGGGATTATAGTCAGATGGAATGAACTTGAGGGCACAGCATCCTGCTTCAATATTTAAGTGATTCCAAAAAAAATGCACGCTCAAGCGATTAGAATTGGATGAAACATTATTACTAAGGTCAAATTCCTAAGAATAAGTTTTAAATCTTCAAATAAGGTTAAATAGCATACCGGCATCAAACCCCCAAGAAATCGTCTTAAATCTTGAAATAGGGTAAAACACTACATCCCACGCCCCAACAACATGATAAATCGCACCAAGAACTCACCTTTCAAAACATTTGGCAGTAAGATCAACGTTTTACAAATTATTGCATCAAAAGGCTTCTACTTTTCAACTAAAACTTTCAAGAAATCTATAGAAACAAATTCTGAGATTTAGATTACTAAAGTAGGGGAAAACACTACATCCCACGCCCCAACAACATCGTAAAACGCAACAAGAACTTAACATTCATAAAAATTCGCAGTTACCTCAAGCTTTTAAAAACTAATGCATCAAAAGGCTTCTGTTCTCAACTAAAAACCTCTTAAAAATTGCTGAAATTCAGAGTACTAACCTTATCGGGAACTTGCGCAGGAGTTTCAATGTCATTATTATCCTCACACTCTTCCTCCAATACAGAAGAGCACTTATCCTCCTCCTCCTCAGTCACTGGAATTGTGCTCCCAAAAAGCTTAAACCCCGGGTCGCCCTTCATCTCGAATCCCCAGAAGAAAAGGTGCACAGAAATCCCCGCCCCGCCCCCAAAAGCACTCAAACTACTGTGAAACAGATCCCTGATAAAAGAAGCAGCAAACAACCGCCTGGGGATCAGATTTTCAGACGAGGGGTTCGAATCGCATTACAGACAAGATTGTGAGAAAAATCAATTATAAATCCCAAGCAGATCGCAATGGAAGAAGAAATAGTCCACCGCTTCCCCATTCCCGGGCAATCTCGTCGGGAAAGGAGACCGGCATAAAAACACGGCAGCCATTCACAGCCACAAGTTTTCGTGGCTCCGCTTAGCCGTCTCACGTAATCAGACACTTTGTTTAATTTAATACGAAATACTCTCTCTTTATGAGTTTCACCGCAGTGGTCCTGACACCCACTCGTACACTTTTTATTCCTACGGAACACTTTTAGTGCTTCCAGGTCAGCGTTTCCGACGTCAATCTGGTCATCTATATCCATACGATTTCGCTTTTTGGTAATTAAGCAGTGTGGGACCCGCACGCGAAAAGGTAAAGCGGAGTGGATCGTCCTCGCCGTCGATCGGGAGGTCTGCGTTACCCATGCGTCGACACGCGTCCTTGTTCTGGCGGTGGTGGGCCCGCGTGGATAATTTCGTGGTGGGTATTGCCTGGACTGATACGCGGATACACGTGGCGCATTCTCGGCCCCTATGTTTAGGTGCACCATATATCCCATGCGTGGAGGAGGAGAGCAGGCAGCCACCTACACGTGCCCGGAAGGGAGAGAACTAAGAAAAGAGAAAGTTCGGTTGCTTTAGGTATATGTTTCAATTTCGATTCCCTTTTGTGTTTTTTATTTTATTTATTTGCAAAGCTGCTTTGAAGTATAATAGATGAGATTAATATTGTTGGTTATATTTTATAACAGCTGTAATTTAAAGTATAATTGAGATGATTGTTCGTTGAAGTTTAATAATTAGAAGTAATGTTGAGAGGTGCTCCAATCAAATTAGATGTCTCGTAATTAAAGTATGAGACAACGAAACAAATGTAAATGTAAAAGAAGATGGTGGAACATACATTGTGATGGAATTAACATCGACAAGGATATGATGAACTAATTGTGATATCATTTCATAATGTTAGTGGGTCTTTGATCTATTAGTCAAGTTGAATGGTCTTTAATGAGTCTACTATTGATCAAGCTCCATTGAGGGTAAGACTTTGAAATTATGAGAGACGATGTTGGGGTCATACTTCTACCAAATTTGGTGGAATGGACATCTCTCATTCCTTGGCTCTTAGTTGAAAAGGTTTTGATGTAGGCTTGTGCAGATTAGGTAGCTAAAACGACTCTGTGGATAAAAAATCCTCCATCAAAAAGAAATCAAGGTACTTGGTGGCTTTGTGTCCATGACCTGATTTTCTTCTTCTTCTTCTTCTTTTCTATTAAGGTGGACAACTACATTAAATAAAATAAAATAAACACATTGATATTACTTCATTATGAAAATGTGTTAACTATAATGACTAATAATGTATAAAAGATAAAGAGCATACAAAAATTGATATTACTTCATTATGAAAATGTGTTAATTGTAATGACTAATAATGTATAAAAGATAAAGAGCATACAAAAATTGATATTATTTCATTATGAAAGTTTGTTAATTATAATAACCAATAATTTATAAAAGATAAAGAGAACGCACAAATTTATATTATTTCATCATAAAAATTCTTAATTATGATAACCCATACTGTATAATGGATACAAGATAAAGTATAATTGTAATGATAATTAATAGAAGTATAATAATTAACATAAGTTACTCATGTGGTATCATTGTAATGTTGAGAGATGCTCACTAAAATTAGAGATCTAATCCCTAATATATAATGAGACAACTTAGATTTTTATGGAAGCAAATGTAAAACAAGTTGTTGAGATACTTTATTTTTAAAGAAAATAGGATTTTTCTTTCTATTAAAAGAATTAAGTGTAAATAAATATATTGCAAAATAAAAAGAGCAGACAAAATTAATATTGTTACATTATGATAACTTGTTAATTATAAAATATGAAAAATTTACAAGATAAAGTATAATTGTAATAATTGTTAAATGAAGTATAATGATTAATTTAAGAGATTCAAGTCATACCATTAATTTAAGAGATTCAAGTCATACCACAAAAATGTTGAGAGATGTGTTTAAGTAAAGACATATGCAATCTAGAATCTTGTCAAAACAAATTTAAAATGTAAGATAGTAAGACAATGCTAATTGTGACAAAACTATCATAGAAGTGGGTGTGAATGCCTCTAATTGTGTCCACAAATCTATAAGGAGGGTCACAAAATAAAGATTTAAAAAAAAAAAAACTAAGGTTCAAATGATAGCACTAGATCTTGTCAATGGATATGTGAATGTGTCTAATGGTGTCTTATCATGGGTAATGAAAAAAAGTAAGGTTCGAATGATTGTATTATATCTTGTCAAATGTGTCCACAATGGATGCTTGAGAGTTATAATGGTGTTTTCAAGATCACAATGATTACATTGTACAAGAAAAGAAGATATGTTTTACAAGTAGTTATCATATGGAGTGTATCATGTAAACATGATTGGTCCTATTTAAGAGAGTAAAATTTGTTTAATAGAGTAGTCTAGTACGAGGATTCCTAAATAGTGAACAAATATTTGCTTTAATGATCCCAAGGTCCTTCACCTTGTCATAATCCAACCCATAACCAAATCAAGCATGCATTTCCACTCACCACTAAAGTGCAACATCATGTTGCATGATGTTTTTCTTCATCGACTGTATGATATAATCTACAAATCCAAACATGGGGGCTAATATAGGGATCCTATTATAAACATCCCTAATCCTCTTCAATAGACCCAAATTACATCCCTGTAAGACCTTGTAATGGCTAAGGATTTGTCACTAGAGGGTTTTCAAGTTGTTGGTCTCTAGATCATGGTTTCTCAGGTTGTTACTCTAAACATGGGGGCTAATATAGGGATCCTATTATAAACATCCCTAGTCCTCTTCAACATACCCAAATTACCCCATATAAGACGTTGTAATGGCTAAGGGTTTATCACTAGAGGGTTTTCAAGTTGTTGGTCTCTAGATCATGGTTTCTTAGGTTGTTAATTATCAAGGTGTGGGTTTCTAGGATAGGGATTTTTTTTTAATCTACCATACCTAATTAAAATTAAAAATATATATAAATAAATAGAATTTAGAAAATGACAGACACTTTCAATTTGAAAAAAAACATAGTTTTCATCTGGGAATAGAAAATAAAACTTTAGAAGATGGTAAAAAATAACCAACAACATACCTGGATATGAATTTGGCACAAAAACCAACTTCTTGGGATCAAATATAAGATACCCTTATGATATTGGTTATCTAAAGTTGTTGTTAACACCAAAGTCATAAGTATTAATGACCCACAACTTTTTTTTAATACACATGTTGCAAATATATGATATCAAATACAGACCTAATATCATATTCATATTTGATCTAGGATATGAAGAAATGAATTTTATATCGGTCTTCAATCTCATAGGACACATACCAATATATGAAGAAAGGTTAATGCATTATAGTTTTATATTATAAATAATATTTTAATATAATATATTTGTTTAATATATAATATTACATACCTAAAATTATATAAATATAATATTAATATTAATATATGTATATAATATAATAAATACATATATGTTAACATATACCATATTATATTATATTATACAATACTATAGTATATTATTATTTTATATAATGTAATATAATAGATTTTTACTAAGGAAAAAGTAGGTTTTGAAAGAACCCTGAAACCCTTTTCATAACTAGATATTAAATGGATAAAACATTATGCCCCACCATAAAATTATGTTGGAAAAGACCAAAAGTCAACATCTAGAAAGCCACAAAATAACAAAATGATACCACTAGACAAAGAAGGCCAAAAGGACAAGATACAAAGACCAAGAATAACACAAAACACAAAAGGATAGGAGACACATAGTAACAAAAAAATTAGACCAACTCTTTCATATTGTTGGCCGCCTCTATGCTAATAACATTCATTGCTTTAGTCATGTTAGAAATATTAATCTTTCTTTGGATGTATTTAATTTGGGATATTCCAAGGATCTCTACATGTAGTTTATCCTCTTGTACACACGTGGAGGACATGTCATTTACTTGTTCTCTAGTCCACATGTGAGGACAACTCATTTTATAATTCCTTTTATAAAGAAAATTATTTAATCCTCCTTAAGATGATCTTGAAACTTTGCACACACTTATTATGAATGTGGCATTCATAGAAATGGGAGTTACACATGCGACCACATGCAACTCCAAAGAGATTTTTCTTTCTCATTCTTCTTTACACATCACATTGATGTTATTGTAATGAGCTATTTTACTCCTCTCTCTCTCTCTCTCTCGGCATTTTCCTTCATTCATAATACTCACAAGGGGTTTTCTTTGCTTTCCCCCTTTGAAAACCTTTGTCTCATTGTTGTTCTAATTTGGTGTATGCTCTTGGAGGTTGTTTATTTCATGGTAACATTTGTTCTCACTCAACTCACTTAGATTGATTCTATTTTCCTTTCTCTCATTTACTTTTCTTACATGGTATCAGAGCTTGTTTACTAATCCCTTTTTTGAGTTTTAGTGTTGAAGGTTTCCATTCATTCAGGCTCACCTTATTTGGAGATGTATTTTTTTTAGAGAAGATTTTTGTGTGGCTCTAGCTCCTTCTAACTCTATGTGTGCATACTTTATTGTTTATCTATTATTTTCCTCTAACCCCCTTTGGAAGGCTTGCCACTAGAGGACTATTTTTTTGTTGCATTTTTTTTCCTCTTGTTTTGGAAGGCTTGCCACCAAAACAAGAGGAACTTAGAACTAATATTTTATTGTAGGATTTTAAGATTTATCATTTATAATTAAGTTTTATCTCTGTATGATATATTCTTTTTCAGTTTGAAAAATATTAGTATTCTTGATTAAGTTTTATATGTCTTTGAGTTAAATCTCTGCTTGTTTTCTCCTCAAGTACTCTTTGTATTTTTTCTGTTTCCATTAGGCTTTTTGTGATTTTTCCTATGTGTGCCTTCAAGCCTTCTCAACTATTCAAGATTTCTTTTTTTCTTTACTCCTCTTGTCTTCTTTTAGTTTTGGAACTGTGACTCACTTCAGACGAGAAATCGTCAACTTGACCCATTGTTTGGTCGGCATGCACTCATGTTATCTGATGCAGAGCCGCACCTTGGAAAGTTCAGGAGGAATACTCACTCAACTGAGTTACTTCAAGGGGCACGACATCAATCAGTTGGGATCGAACTCAAACCAAACTCAAGATTGGATTAATCAGAATATATAAATCTCCATAGTTTATCTTCACCCACACGCCAAGATCTTTAACCCGGAATGTCCTCAAAGAAAATATATTTGCACTTTGACAAGAGAGACCAAGATCGAATTGCTGCCAAACTCCATATTCAATTATCTATATCCTTTCTAAGGCAAAAACTGAAACTTTCTCTATTACCCAAATTCAAATGCCTCTCTTACATAGCCAACAGGCTTATTTAAAACTGACTCTCCTTTTCTAATAAAAGGATGAGAAACGGTTTTTCATCTTCTATCCAAGAAAAGGATAAGAATCCGAAACTGCCTACTACCTATTATTGGAATCTGACAATCATGCAGTAGGCCACATTTTAAATATCCACATTTTTTTCGTCTTCTATCCAAGAAAAGGATAAGAATCCGAAACTGCCTACTACCTATTATTGGAATCTAACAATCATTATCTACGAATTAAAACTATTCTAATTTAAAAAACCTATACCTGGTCCTAGGTGGCTATATCTGGAGAGCTCATCGAACTGCTACTCTAGGTATGCCACCACATGTAGGACGTTATTACAAACTTCAAAAACTAAAAGCATTTAAAACATAACATTAAATTTCCTATTACATTTTCAACAATGTTGCCTCCTATAGCGTTTCTCTTCTCTGCCACTGCAACATACTCCCCTGTAGAATGAATCTCAAGTCCTCTTGAGATGATGTGTTGTAGAAATGAGTCTCATTCTTCTTTCGAACTTTCCAATTTCTTTGAACTAGGATGAGCATATCTACAAGAAAAAAAAAAAAAATATCCAACTTCTCCACATTGTAGCTCTGATTCTTTAATGCTGTAAATGTCGCAGAAAATTCTCCAGCATGATTCACTATACATGAAATCTGCATCCCTGCATAAACATTATCAGAAGAAAACATATCATCAACATTAAGATTATTTGAGTTCTCTTTTTGAAAATGAGCTTCCTTATACACCATGTAATGTGCATCATATCGATCTTCATCAATAGTAACCATAAACTTATCTGCTTCTTGACTATCAACCAGTTTCACATCTTGAATCATAAGAATTGTATTTATCTCTTCTTCCTTTATTAAACATTTATCATCATCTTGATCTTCTGTAGTAATCTCACTTTCAAATATCTCTTTCTTATTACAAATTTGCTCAAGAACAATAATAGTATTGCACTCTTTCCTTTCTTCTTGAAGCTGAGTTTTCGTACTACCGCCATGCCTTTTCCATTCTCCCACAATGGCTGCAAATTTTTCCCATAAATCAGATTCTTCTTTAGAACTTGCTGTTACACATTCCTTAGCTTCATCTTCATGCCATTCCTCTTGAAATTTTTCTTCATTATGCATATTTAAGGCTTCATCAGTTGCCTCCAAAATCTTTTCCGTAGGAGTACCTTCCAACATTGTACTCTTCTCTATTTTCAAAGGACATGTTACTATTCCAACCACAAATTGTTCACACTCAAATCCCATAGGACTTTCCTCTTTATTCTTCTCATCAACATTTACTTGCTGCAATTTATCTTCTTTCTGCTCTTCAGGTTTTTTCCCTTCCAAAGGAAAACTTACATCTATCATTGTTGAGATTTTTGTACCAACTTCACATACATCTACACTCTTTATGGCTGCCTTCTCTGTAGTTTCATTTGCCTCTACCAAAACTTCTTTCACTTCCTCTTTCACTTCATCATGCATTGGAAATGCTATCCTATCAATAAGACCTATACTTCTTGATTCCTTCCATGTTGTATCATCCTTCAATGGAAGCAAAACCATCTTCTTCCCATTCTTGTTGACGATATATGTGTTCTCTCTACAATCATATATGGTTGACCTGTCATATTGCCATGCTCTTCCCAAAATCAAGTGACAATCTTTTAAAGGCATAATATCACATTCAATGGTATCAAAATATGGTCCAATGTTAAAAGAAACATATGACTTTTCGAAGACATCAATCCACTGTTCATCTCTTAACCCATAAGCTCTATAAGTTAAATCATGAGGTACTCTTGGAAGATTCAGTTTCTCAACCATTTCTACTGAGATTATATTTTCAAAGGACCCACTGTCAACTATAACTTTGCATACCTTATTCTTGCACTTGCACTTTGTTCGGAATATAGAATGTCTTTGGCTATAGCTTTGTCTTTTTGCTTCTTCTTGTCCCATCATTCCTCAGCTAGGTTATTTTCTTCTTATCTAGTCTCCTGGACTTCTTCTCAGACTATTTCTCTCAATCTTTCACAATCACACAAACATATACACAACTATTTTTTTTCCCAAAGCTTTTGCTGAGCTCTGATACCAAAAATGATGCAGAGCCACACCTTGGAAAGCTCAGGAGGAATACTCACTCAACTGAGTTACTTCAAGGGGCACGACATCAATCAGCCAGGATTGAACTCGAACCAAACTCAAGATTGGATTAATCAGAATATATAAATCTCCATAGTTTATCTTCACCCGCACGCCAAGATCTTTAACCCGGAATGTCCTCAAAGAAAATATATTTGCACTTTGACAAGAGAGACCAAGATCGAATTGCTGCCAAACTCCATAGTCGATTATCTATATCCTTTCTAAGGCAAAAATTGAAACTTTCTCTATTACCCAAATTCGAATGCCTCTCTTACATAGCCAACAGGCTTATTTAAAACTGACTCTCCTTTTCTAATAAAAGGATGAGAAACATTTTTTCGTCTTCTATCCAAGAAAAGGATAAGAATCCGAAACTGCCTACTACCTATTATTGGAATCTAACAATCATGCAGTAGGCCACATTTTAAATATCCACGTTTTTTTTCGTCTTCTATCCAAGAAAAGGATAAGAATCCGAAACTGCCTACTACCTATTATTGGAATCTAACAATCATTATCTACGAATTAAAACTATTCTAATTTAAAAAACCTATACCTGGTCCTTGGTGGCTATATCTGGAGAGCTCATCGAACTGCTACTCTAGGTATGCCATCACATGTAGGACGTTATTACAAACTTCAAAAACTAAAAGCATTTAAAACATAACATTAAATTTCCTATTACATTTTCAACAATGTTGCCTCCTATAGCGTTTCTCTTCTCTGCCACTGCAACATTATCTGCCTTGGTTCACTTGATTTAATAAATGTCTTTAATCTCTTTTATTAGCAGATCACTTGGCCTTACTCAATCAAGTGATCACTGTGTAGTTCAACTCCTCCATACATTAGTCTTCTTATTCGTTTCTCACCTTGTCTCGAGCCTTCATTGTTTTTTTTTCTCCCTTCTAAGTTTTTTACCTTGCTAGATAAGGAAATTTCATCATTTCTTCCTCCATACATTAGTCTTCTTATTCGTTTCTCACCTTGTCTTGAGCCTTCATTTTTTTTTTTTTCTCCCTTCTAAGTTTTGTACCTTGCTAGATAAGGAAATTTCATCATTTCTTAAGCAAGGTTGCAATTTATTTTTCCACTTGGGGACACACAAGCTCAAACCCCACTACTCTCTTTAGTTGGGATATTGTCAACCTTCCTATCAATCAAACAAAGATCAATCCATGCAACTTTACCTCATCTCAGCCTTGCATACATTTTAGCCTTTCTTTTGTAATTTTTTACTGCATCTAATTTCTTCTTCTTATTTTGTGAAGCCGTGAGATCCAAGGGATCTTTTTATTGGGTAGTTGGCCATCACCTTCATCCTTTTGCATTGTGGCCACCTTTTCTTTTGTTAATGTTGTTCGATGTCTTGGCCACCCCATCTACATTTTTTGGGTTGTAGCTTCTTGTTTTCTTAGCTCTATCTTTGTGTCTTTGGAAGGGACATTTCTCTAGTCTCTACGTGTAGCGTTCATCTTATCTCTGCTCATCGTCTTCTAATTATTTATTTTCTTGTTTTTCACTCCGTGTCTTTCATTATTAAGCTTCTAAATAGAGGCATTTTTCCTATTTCATTTCTGATGTGGTTATTTCTTTGTGTTTTTTTTGCTACCATTTCCCTTTAGGGTGCTCATATATGCTAATTAATACCTCTTGAAGTTTGGAATTGGGCTCTGCCCACTTGTCTTTTCCTTATTTTATTTCATCACAATAATTTATATCTTTTTCAAACTACAATTAATATCTTCTTAAGTCAGTTAATTTTCATTGGATGTTATCATATTCCCACTATGAATACATATATTTTGTTTTATTTCTATTATCATTTAGCACAATTAAAGAATTTTTTTTTTCTTTTTTCAAAAAATACATTTACACTAAGTTTCTTTCAAGTTAATTATTTAGTATTAAGTCTCCTTGCTCTAAGTTAACTTTAGATCATATTTGGAATCTCTCTCTCTCTCTCTCTCTCTCTCTCTCTCTCTCTCTCTCTCCCTCTCTCTCTCTCTCTCTCCCTCTCCCTCTCTTTATCTATATAATTCTTTAATTGAGGATTTTTTCTTCTTCTTCTTCTCTAATTATGTCAACCTTAATTCTGGAAATTAAACTTAATAGTTTGAACTACCATTCATGGAAAAATACATATATTTTTTATTTTCCATTTTAAACCCATGTTAGATGTTGCAATCGATGCTTCCCACTACAACCGCCACCCAAGACGAAAAAGATGCTTGAAAATTACTGTTATTCTCAATTTATATGTTTTAATTGCAAATTACTCTAAAGCTCATGAAGTATGGTCAATTTTACAAACTACTTATGATAGTGCAAATGAATCCCACAAAATACAATTGCTGGATCAACTCAAGGATCTTAGGTATACAAACTTCAAAACTATGGATGAGTTTATTTTAAAATTTGATGCTCTTAAAAGTCATTTGATTGGTTTAGGTGTTCAACTAGTTGATATTCATTTGATTCATATTATTCTTAAAAAGTGCCTTCCTAGACAATTTCAACAATTTATAGCTAATATTCATGTTCAACTTGCTAATTAAAACTAATGATATTTTTCAAAACTTATTGTGTCAAGAACAAGCTAAACTAATTCAATTTGGTACTCTTAATTCAAGTGAACATTCTTTTATGTCTAGGAATTCTAATATCTTTTGATCAAATAATAATAATCATAATCATAATAACCATAATCATAACCATAACAACTCTAATAATAAGTCTAATGTCAAACAGAATAATAATAATAATTATTGTAATTATAAAAATTCTAACTATAATAATAATAATCAAAGGAATCATTCAAATCCCAAACCTCATTGTACTTATTGTTGAAAAGATGGTCATGCTGTTAACAATTCTTTCAAAAAGAAAAATGATAAAAACCCCATGAACAACAATAATCACCATCAAAAACCAAATCATAAAAAAATTAATTCTAATGATTCTAATTCTTGTCATGCTTTTACTTATACTTATAATATTTCTAGACCATTAGAATGGATTGTGGATAGTGGTGCTTCTCAACATGTTACTTCTCATAAGGAAGTTTTTAATTCTTTGCAACTTGATTTAACTAACATTCCAATTCAATTAGCTAATAATCATACTTGTAAAGTTGAAGTTGTTGAAAATAGATCGATACAAGTATGATAAATGTGTTTCAATCATTGTTTTGTCACTGATGCCAAACCTACTACTTGCTAGTAACACAATTGCTTATATGATTTAAGTACTATCATTTGTTTGATTGATGAAGAGGATTTGATCAAATGAGGTAACAATAGCACCTAGAGGAAAGGTTGAGTTATGATATGGAAAATGAGTAGAAGAATCAGTTAAGACAGTGATATTATAGTGCATTAATAATTTACTTAAGGTTGCAAAGATTGGTTACACTGATTACATTTAGAAGAACAAGGTAAACAAAGTTTATATGCCAAGCTTGACATTTTGCATAGTAGGTGCTAAGCAAAGTTAGTTCAAGTTGAGCAGAAAATTAATTGGAGCCGAGCAAAGTCAATTTCTGTGTAAGCCAAGTAAAGTAGTGTAAGTCGAGTAAAGTTTAGTTAAGGTTGAGCACCAGTAAACTTTAGTTCATGCCAAGTGATTTGATAGTGGATGTCAAACAATGCAGTGTGTGCCGAGCATCAGGAGCCAGTTAGTGTTGAGTGTCAACATTATGATAAAGATCGAGAATTCAATGAATCTAAGCTGACAAGTTTGATTTCTTGGATTGTGTGAACTGTGTGGAAGATAAGGTTGATGAGTTGGTGGCATAGAATTCATGGTGAACCATTTTGAGGTGAATTCAAAGAAGATTGAAGGAGAAGTTTCTAGAAGGAAATGAAATGAAATAAAGGAGTATATTCATGGAATCCCACCTAATTTGACCTAACCCTAAAATGGAGGATAGAGGATGAATGACAAAATATCTTAATTCTTTATTTATAGAGATGGTTGGTCAGAAGTAAGGGTTATCATGTGCGAGAACCTAAGGAAGACGAGAAGTCTAGGATATTGTTTCATTCGATGATCGAAGAGAAGAGATTGCATTGGAAAGAAAAGCAAGAAGGCTTAAGGGTATGGATGCTTGAAGGGTGAAAAAGCTATCAAAGATGAAGTGTGTGAAAGCCAAGCATAATGGAGGGCTGAAACAGAGATATGTAATCTGCAAGTGTGTTGTAAGTTGTTATTAGATCAAGTTGTATTGTTACTTTCTTATCATTGTATCAATCTAGGGTAAATCCTTTGGATTAAGGTTTACCTAACTATCATTTGTAAATCCTTTAACCAGGTGACATTCCTAGTGAATGATCTAAAGTCCTCGAATAAGGCCCACTCCTAATAGGGTGATTGAAATCCTTTAACTGGATCACATTTAATAGTGTGTATTGTAACCTTTAATAGGTTTGGTCTTTCACAGGGCATCACTTCAGAAGAGTGAGAATGAGTAGCATGTTATTGATGGTTTTTTCCAAGTTGGGTTTCCACGTTAAATCATTGTGTCAAATGTGTTATGTTTCATGTTTACATTTGTGCAAATTGATTTGACAGTAACCTACAAGTTTAAGCAAATGTAAAACAAGTTTTTTAGATACTTTATTTTTAAAGAAAATAGGATTTTTCCTTCTATTAAAAGAATTAAGTGTAAATAAATATATTACAAAATAAAAAGAGTAGACAAAAATTAATATTGTTTCATTATGATAACTTGTTAATTATTAAATATGATAAACTGACAAGATAAAGTATAATTGTAATAATTGTTAATTGAAGTATAATGATTAATTTAATAGATTCGAGTCATACCACAAAAATTTTGAGAGACATGTTTAAGTATATACACAGACAATCTAGAATCTTGTGGAAACAAATTTAAAATGTAAGCTAGTAAGACAAAGCTAATTGTGACATGACTATCATAGAAGTGGGTGTCAATGCCTCTAATAATGTTCACAAATCTATAAGGAGAGTCACAAAATAAAGATTAAAAAAAAAAACCAAGGTTCAAATGATTGCACTAGATCTTGTCAATAGATATGTGAATGTGTCTAATGGTGTCTTATCATGGGTAATAAAAAAAAGTAAGGTTCGACTGATTGTACTATATCTTGTCAAATGTGTCCACAATGGATGCTTGAGAGTTATAATGGTGTTATCATGTAAACATGAGTGGTCCTATTCAAGAGAGTAAATGTTGTTTAATGGTGTCGATATGACCATTATTAGAACATTGGTAGAGATCTCATGACAATCCATGTGTATTTGGCATTCTTGGAAAGCATCATGATTATATGGATGATGATTTGGGTCTCCAAACAACTACTAAATGATGGACAAAGCCAAAGAAGAAAGCTTAGTCTACTTGAGTTGATGCCTTTAATATCTAGGAATAAAGAAATCACTTTATAGATTATATCATTATTGCAACACCTTTGATACTTTAATTTAAAGTTCTTTCATCATGGATCATTCTATATAAAGTGAGTAGGAGATCAAACTTATGTATTGAACCTCATTCCTTCTAAGCTAGCAGTAGTAATTCTATTGAGTTATTTTTAGCAATGGAAACCATGATGAGGGTGGGTGCAAGAAGTTGAGTCCTACTTTTGGGCAAAAAGTGGAGGTGTTTTTCTTATTTAAAAAATTTCCTATCTCTTGATGTCCACATTTGAGGCACATTAAGAATGAATTTTAAAAAAAATTACTAATAGAAAATGTAGTGCTCAGAGTCTAGTTTTCAAAAATGTAATGTGTACATAGTATAAATTAAATTTTGGTAGGCATGTTCAAAAAATACTTTTTCAAAATGTATATTTCAGGATCATACCACACACGTATACGACCACCCTTTTTTGGAGAGAAAAAAAATGAATTTTTGTGATTATGTTTGGGGAAACGTACCAAACACCAAAGATTGATGAGAATTTTTTTCTTATTTTTTATTGAATATTTTATTTTTATAAATTTGTATTTGACCATAAAGTGGATTTTGAAAATCTCTAGTGTATGACCACCATAATTTGATGAAAACTTAACCCTTTTTCATTTTTTAAAATATTGAAGTACATTCTATGTAAATTGATGACATAGAATTCATTTTTCAAAAAATGTAAGATAAAAAGGTTATTAAAAATTTAGTTAACTATACTATTTGAAGTTTACATACCAATTTAGCTTTAAAAATATTGCAAAACTACTAAAATAAATCATATCACTATAAAATTTACATTTTTAGAATCTAAACAAAAGAGGACTATAATGAGTTTTTATTTTGTCAAAAATCCATCTAGAAAATCCTCCAAAAAATTACAGCAAGGCAAAAATTTCATGTTCATGTGCCTTAGCCAAGTTTTTGCTGGCACAATCACATGCTTGGCCCTACCAAGCCTATCCCAAGCCAAAACCCAACACAACCCATGGCTTGTGAAATTTGAATTTTAAGAAATGGCTACCACTTATAAAAATTCGTAAAAATGAGCTTTTAGGTGCAAAAAGTTCAATTTTTTATTTTTTTAAAGAAATGGGTACTAGTTTTGAAATGGGCACCCATTTGAAAATAACGTGGGTACACATTTTTGAAAAAATGGCTACCCTTTTTTTGAATTTAGGATCAAGCACTCGAGCCTAAAGTGGGTACCCATTTTTTAATAAATGTGTACCTGTTCCTAGCTACAATTTTTTCTCCTCAAAGACTTCTGCAGTTTTGGTTCTCAACTTCTTGCATTTACCCATGAAACCAATAGAAAACTACATGAATATTAGATCTTCTTTAAAAAGTATAATTTACACCCTCTAAAATCTCACGATAATAAAATTCCCCAATAGAATATGAGAATGATTCATTATACTTACTGTGATGGTAGTTGCCACTTCCTAAATCAATAAATTGATATCAATCTATGTACATTACATATGTTAAATTAAGCCACAATGGTAAAAGTATAATCTTATGATAGAATGGGATAAATTAAACTATACATATTAGAAGAGCATGAAAACATCTTCATAATAAAATAAAAAAATTGGACAAGAAATAGTTACTACACGAGCTCAAGTAGAGTCCTACATATTATCAAATTACAAATTGTTTGTCATGACCTATGAGAATCTATAATTTGAAAAAGACTTTGGCACCAATATAAAATAATAAAAAACCATTTACACTGCTACGAAGTTGTTAAAATATACTCTTTACTTTTTTAAAAAAAAAATTGCTAAAAAGAAACAACCAAAATGAGCATGAATAGAGCTCACAAAGTTGGGTCGTGAAAGCTAAATATTTGTAATGATGGCATATGTTGTGTAAGGAAGTAAGGCAAGACAAAAAAAACCTTCATTGATCTAAGAAGGTAAGATAGTACAATTTGTTCCAGCCCTTATACAACTACAATGATAAGATGCACATTCAAATAATATAAACATATTGTAAAACCAAATTTACATGGGGAAAGATCTCTTAGGAGATAAAATTTATAGTCCAAAAGCACAACTCAATGTATTATGAAAACACATATTGAAACATGTATCGAACAAAATATGAATCAAATATTTTCCAAACACATCAATTAATGTTATTGAAACATAATTTAACAATGAAAATCAACTTAGAAGAAACATGTAATGATCTTCCATAAACACAAATTTTAAAGTTAGTGCAGGCAAGGGAAAAACTATGTCAAAACTCATATTCTATATATGAAATTGTTTAATAAGTATGTATGTCTTTATACAATATGGCATAATGTCATCCATAAAATGTTTTTACCAAATGTGGCATATGCGATTTCAAAATGTGTACAAAAAATACATATGACAACTAAATGTTTCTTTGAAACCGTAGGTTATTGATGGAGCATCAAAATGTAAACTATTTGAGACACTCTTTAGCTTTGAAGGATCTTGCACAAAACAAAACATCAAATAATACTTTTTCCTTATTTAAATTATAATTATAATTTCAAATTGAAATCTTATATTTGTTGATCTTAGATTGGTTTATACAAGTGAGCATCTATACACTTAAATAATTTACTTAGTGCATGCAAAACAAGTAGTATATGCTGAGCACAACATGTATAAGTTAGAGCATGTCGAGTCACCAGTGAGTGCCGAGTCACTCAAGTGTCGAGCAGGTAGTATATGCAAAGTGATTCAAGAGCCAAGAAAGCAATATATGCCGAGCATAAGGGATTATAGATGTTGAGTAACATAGTTTTGTCATAGTTGCTTGTATTGGCACAAACTACAATGTAAACTATTTTTGAGCCAACTTATAGATTGAATTATGATATTTTGGTGATAAGGATGAATCTTAAGTTGAAATCCCTATGCATTACATGCACCCAATTGGGTAAAGGGAAGGTTTAAGTGGAAAAATGGATAAATCACAGCCATTGATTCATACCTAACCCTAAGTCACCTAGGTCTTCTTAAGGGGGACAAACCCTAAATTTTCCATGAGTGTGAAAGGGAATGAATGAATGATCAAGGAAAGTTTTGCATGTGCAAACTAGGACATTCATGGTGACCAAGGTATTATGATCTAAATTGCATTTCAGAATCAATTAAGGAGAACAAAGGAAGGAAATAGTGAATAGTAGAGAGACATCTGATAAAAAAGGATCAAGTTCAC
Source organism: Cupressus sempervirens (assembly GCA_028749045.1). NCBI lineage: Eukaryota > Viridiplantae > Streptophyta > Pinopsida > Cupressales > Cupressaceae > Cupressus > Cupressus sempervirens. Next base: position 993,490,268 of record CM053792.1, read on the forward strand.
AATAGGATAGAGGTGATTTGTCATCAAGAAACAAAGTGCTAACTGCAAGATCAATGTTGAGACATTCTAATAGGTAAATCAGTTAAATCTCTTAACAACAAAGTCCTAATAGGTTGTATTGAAATCCTCTAACAAGGTGCTTACTTAATTATGAGTTGAAGTCCTTTAACAAGGCACACTTTTAACAAGGTGTTGAAATCCTTTAACAGGGTAAGACCTAATAGTCTTTATAAGCCTTTAATAGGGTAGACTTTTCATAAGGTAGATCATGGTTCATGATCAAACATTGTAACCTTCATTGGATACACTTTATTATTGTAGTAGTGAAGATTTGTGGGTGTCATCCCATCACAGTTTTACCTTCTGATTGGAGGGTTTCTAGGTAATCATATCTTTTATTATATGTGTGAATGCTTACTTGTTTACATGCTTTACATGGTATTTCAGTTTACTTATTGAATATGTGGGATGGATGTGTGGTGAATATTTTATGGGTTAAAAGTTTGACGCACTGATTCACATCCCCCCCAACTCTTAGAAGTCTACCTTTCCTATTGTAATTCCAAAAATTGGTAGCAGAGCCTCATTATCTACAAGAGAAGCTTTGCAGCCTTGAGGAAAGATCTTGGAAATGGAAGTCTACAAGTTGGGAAAGATCATGGAGAATTAGAAAATTAAAATACAACTCATTCTACATCAGCTGAATGAAGTAAGAGATGACCTAAAAAATCACTAAAGAGAAGGAAGGAAATCACCATTGAGGGGAATGAAACACAATAAAGAGAGATGGACACTACTAAGCTATTTGGAAATGGATACTCTAATGAATTTGATGCATCAATTGTAGATTTAATGGAAAAGAACAGAGCCCAAGCTGAAGAAATCAAAAATATCAAGTTAGAGCAAGAATCATAAGCGATATTACTATGTGAGGTGATTGAACAGAAAAAAAAAGTAGTGGAAGAAAAAGCCATGATTGAAGATGATAAAAGAGTTTTGACTAGCAGATTGGAAGATAGATCATCAGAGGTATCTAGGATTGCTAACATGCACTTAGAAACTTTGGGTCAACTAATGAATGCCAACCATGAATTGAATTCCAAGGACATTGAAATAACAACATTGACATTATAGAATGAACAGTTGAGTAATGACCTAACAAGGGAAAAGGAGTTTCCTAAAAGTTTCAATAAACTTAGTGAAGCCATCAAGTACTTTGAACAATTGATGAGATCCCCTAGATCTAACATTGATAAATCTAGACTGGGATACACAAGTACCAAGGAAGGAGAATCATCCAAAAGTGTTGAAGAAAGGAGCAACAAAGGTAAGAATTCCAAACCTAGTTGTCATAATTGTGGTAAGAAAGGACATACTGCCAATGTGTGTAGGAGAAAAACTACAAATCAAAATGATAAGCATAAGAGCATGGGTCACTACCATAAGTGCAAAAAAAAAGGTCATTAGAACTAGGACCATGCACACTCAAAGATTTGAAGGATATTGTTACAACTGTCAGAAGTATGGACATAAAGCTTTTGAGTGTAGATCCAACTCAATATGGTCATCAAACAAGCAAAAAAAGGTAAAGAACAATGACAAATTTTATAATTGGGACTATAATACAAGTTGTAGTTGTCACTACTGTCAAGAGTATGGACATATTCTTGAGAACTATATTAGAACACACTTTAGGAGTGACTACAAAAGGTGGTTGAGTCAAACCACATGTCTTAGCTACTTGAAGACTAGTCACATCAACTGATATTGAACAACAAGGACAAAGGCACCAAATTGTGAGTTCAAAAAAGGAAAAGGAAAGGTAGATATTGAAAATGTCAGAAATGAAATGAACAAGACATGGAAGAGAAAGGAGGATTGTAGCACATCAAGTGGAGAAGGGATCATTTCACCCAATGGGTAAGGTGAGCACATCTCATCAAATTAAGTAATCAAGAGGTATGTGGGACTAATATTTAAAAGTTATACCATACATAAGTTCCAAAGGATTCAGTTTTGAAAAGATTACATAAGCATAAATAAAGATACAAGGTGTCATTAGAAATAAAAACAAAATCTTTAAGTTTTTTATGTTACTACTGAGCATGAAATGTTTCCTATGATTGCTGAGTAAAATTCTAGTGGATGCTAAGCTAACATATTAGCTAGTTGAATTCATACTCATAATGGTTGCTAAACAAATGGAAAGACTAATGGATGTCGAGTGAGCCAGAAATTAGTTGATGCCGAGCTTACAATTGTGTAAGAACTTAGCATTAATTGCAATATCTTAAAGGGGTATTTGATCGATTTCTGCTCATTTAACATCATTTGAATTTGAGAAAAAGCAAGAAGAGATTAAGGTGATTTGAAAATTTTATCTGAGGCGACTGAAGGAGATTTGAGCAGTTGTTCGACATCATTTCATCATGATTTTCAAGGTATTTATTGTGTGTTGAGCTACGTTGTTTTGAATTTCATAAACCCTAGATTTATAAAATGGTATCTAGTTCTTTGAAATAAAAAGGTGTAGAGGGAAAAGAAGTTTTAAATGTCCATTTGGTTAGCAATGAGGTAAAACAACCTATCTTCAAGGCCATTCCAGACATAGCATACAAACAAGATCCCTCCGGTGCGTTATCTATGATACCACCAAAAGTTTTAATGATTCAAGATTTCAGAAAGTGTTATAATTGTAAGATTGGTAGTATTGGTGACATGGAAATCATAGAAGCATATGGAAAACTATGTGTTAAAGGAAGAATTCAAGATTATAGAAAAGAAAGGGTTAACTCATGCCCTAGATTTCCCTAACATTTTCAAAACAGAATGGATTAGGATCTTTTTGAGTAGAATTCATAATAGTTTAGTGTGGTTAGCTAATGGACCAATAAAAATCACAAAGAGAATAATCCATAGGGTAATAGGATATCCAACCCTAGATCGTCCAAATACTATGAGAAGTGAGTTCAAAGAAGTCACTGAAAAGAACACAAGAGTTGTGTGGAACAAGAGAGGAATGACCATAGACACCATCACAGATCCTCAAATAGATTTTGCAATAAGGGTAATTGCACATAAATTTTATCAATCAAGTAGGTTGAACACTGTACCCTACATTGCAGTAGATATGAGCTACAAGATTGTGAAGAAGGATCATACATATGATCTTACCGAGCTGCAGCTCCAATAATCAATTGAAAACTTAGGAGCAATAAGGAAAAAAAAGAGTGCTCAATGTAAATTTAGATCTATTTTGATATGTATCTTCTTTTATGTTCAGAACACATTTCCTACATTTGGCACTATTGCATGGAAGAATAGGTCTATTGCAGTTCAAATAGGAGAGTTCATTGAATAGTTAGGTGATAACTTTGAGTCAATAATGACTAGTTATTTTGAGGATTTCAAACAATCCATGAAGAAGAGATTAAGGATTCCGGTATCATTAGAGGAAATATATTATGATGATTTTTGTTTCCTAGTTGATGTTAATCACACATTTGTTTAGGCAACAATTCCTAGAGTAAGATGGCTAAGGCCATTAGGTTATGAAATTAATGTTGATGCGGACTCTACAATAATCAAAACATTACTTGCAGAAGAAGTAGATAAAGATAATAAAGCCTTTGGTAACTATGAGATGTTATGGAGTTGAAGACTACCTCTTTCATCAAAAAGAAGGACAAATTGGTAAAGAAACTAAAAGAAAAATTTGGTGAAGGTGTCGAGCAAGAAGATGAAGAGGAAGAGGATGAAGAGGAAGAAGAAACTTAGATTCAAGCACCACTTGCATTGACACAAGGACAAGGTGAGGATTAGCAAGAGGAAGAAACATAAACTATAGAAGGTGCTGAGGAAGAACCTATTCCTACTAATCAAAAGAAAAGAAAGGTTAAGGCACAAGCAATGACAAGACCTAAGAAGGTTGCTAAACCAAGCTAGCCCAAACCAACATCACCTACCACAAGGGCCAGTACACATTTCATTGCACAAAAGGCTAAAGAGAAAGCCAAGCCTACAAAGCAAGAAGGTGGAGCACAAAAAAGACCAAGGAGAAAATATATTTCTCAGGTTGAAACTGATGAGGAAAGAACTAAATCTGATGACAACGACCAATTCCAAGTGGTGAGTCATAATCCATCCTCAAATCTAGAAAACTCATGTAAGAATGTTACAAATAATGCAGATTTATCAAAAAAAATTTAGATTGATTTTTAAAATCTTGGAAAGGTTGAAAAGAATCAAGTGGAGGAGGCAATATATGCCATGATGGCTACTTTTAAGAAAGCTCCTCTAGAGATTTCCAACTCCATACCTAAAAGCTTATATGAAAGAGTTGAGCAAAAATGGCACTATTGTTTAGATACAAAAAGGAAAATTAAAGAAAAAACCCTCACTCAAGCTATGCCAAAACTTAGTAAGGCACAAATAGCTAAAGCCATAAAGAAATATGATATTAGATTTGTTCCTAAATATAGAGCATTCAACGTATTATAGAACAACATAGAAGATGTTGTAAAGAAGACCACACAAATGTGGAAAATTACATATGGGCTAGCCATAGTCAAAGCAGGAGAAGAAGAGCCCATTGAGGTTAAAGACAATGACAATAATTAAGGCACAGTTGAGGGAGCTACTGAAATGAATGTAGATGATCAAGCAATAGATGAGAAAGAGCAACAACAAGAACAAAGTGTACAAGATACACATATGTTGAATGTTAACCCTCCACAGATAATGAATGTAAGTACTGAAACTATCATAGTAAAGGATGTTTCTAATCTCACTGTTTAGAACATCAATCCCCTCATAGAGGATGACTTGAAAAAGATACTTGATCAATCTATACTATAGGCTAAATTGTGTAACAACCATGTATTGGTAAGTGTAGATAAACTTCAAAAATTAGTGACTAAAACTAAAAGGGAGGAGGTGAAAACACAAGAACCACCTAAAATCACCCCTCAAGTCACTAGTGTACAACCTTCAGAAAATGTACCAAAAAAGGTTGAGACAATTGGAAAGGATAAAATGGAAACACAAGTCATTAGTGAACCATACAATCAAACAGGTCAGATAGATTCATCTGCATCTCCAACACAAGTTCAAGGTGTAATTCAAAGCAATAAGGCTGAAAAGGACAAGCCTAAAGAGACTGAGTTGACACCCAAGCCGAAGGAGCAAGCAACAATTCAAACACTCGTAACTTTACTAGTATTTGGCACTCCTTTTAGTCACACTCTTTAGAGGCCGGGAACAGATGCAAGACCTTTCCAATTCTTAGTGCTAAGTCCAAGTTCATCTAAGGCAGAAGAGGTAATAACCTATGGAGATGTTAGTCTAAATGAAGAAATTATATTTCCCAAGTTTGATCTTGCAACAATAACAATCAAGTAGATGGGTATACTTCAAGAAGCCCTGGCTAGAAATCAACATCAAGAAATGCTTAGAAGGGAGCATAGGAAAAAGCAAGCTTTTCTTGACATTAAAGACATCTTCTTGGATGCATTCAATTTGCCTACTGCAGATGAAATAAAGCCACTTACTGAATTATTGACTAACATAGTGGAAAAGGTAAGTGATGCAGAACTTGATACTAATGAAAAATTATTAGAATGGTCTAAGAAGAAGTTTCAACATAAAGTGAATGAGAAGATATCTAGTGATATAGCACTTACACAAGTTGCATTGACAACTAAGAGAGCAAGTGTGAAGTAGATACTAGAGAACATTTTCTCTCTATACACGAAACTGTAAAATCCCACACTCTTCACACAAGAAATAAGGAATCACATCCTAAGCTTGGAAAGTCAAATGCATTCATCTCGAGCTAAATTTCTCATGACTCTAGCTTAAAGTGAGAAACACTTTAGGGCACTATTAAAAACCCAGAGTTAGTTAGCAACACTATCTGCAGATATAGCCAACATAAGGGCTAAACTAATAAGCATCCGAACTACATTGATTCCTCACATGGATATTCTACACAAGGAGTTAGGCTATGGAGACACTCTTATGAAGAAAGACACCAATCTTTCTACATTAGATGGCCTAGTACACCTTGCTACCAAGTTGGCCATCCAAATTAAGTCTTTGGAGGTAGCTTGTGACAATTGGGATGCCGCTCTTAAGATTATTCTTAAGGTCAATGTCAAAAAGGGTGAGAAAGAGCTAAGGGGGTTTAAGAGCATGGAGGAAGCAAGTATGGGAGAGCAAGAGAAAAGGGGGAGAAAGAGCTAGGAAAAGATTTCAAGAGTAATATTTTGATACTAAATAGAACAACTCAGGGGGATTTATAAGATTTTTGAGGTATAAGTTGTTGCAAAATTTTGATATTTTGGAATTTTGTATAGAAGCCAAATAGCATAAGAATATTAATGCATGATCAAGTGTTTTTGACATTCATGTCAAAGGGGAGGATTTTTGATCTCAGATTGGTTTTGACAAGTGAGTGTCTATACACTTAAGTCATTTACTTAGTTTATGTCAAAAAAGTAGTATATGCCTAGCACAACATGTATAAGTTAGAGCATGTTGAGTCACTACTGAGTGTCGAGTCACTCATGTGCCGAGTCACTCAAGTGCCAAGCATACAGTATATGCTAAGTGATTCAGGAGCCAAGCAAGTAGTATATGCTGAGTAATTCAGATGTTGAGTATTAGTATTGAAGTCAGTATGTGCCGAGCATCAAGGATTATAGATGCTGAGTAACACAAATTTTTCATAGTTTTTTGTATTGGCACAAACTACTATGTAAACTATTTTTGAGCCAATTTATAGGTTGAGTTGCAATGTTTTAGTGATAAGGATGAATATTTAGTTGGAATCCCTATGCATTACATGCACCCAATTAGGTAAAGGGAAGGTTTAAGTGGAAAAATAGATGAATCAAAACCATTGATTCATACCTAACCCTAAGTCACCTAGGTCTTCTTAAGGAGGAAAAACCCTAAATTTTCCATGTGTGGGAAAGGGAATAAATGAATGATCAATGAAATTTTTACATGTGCAAACTAGGACATTCATGGTGACCAAGGTATTATGATCTAAATTGCATTGTAGAATCAATTAAAGGAGAACAAAGGAAGGAAATAGTGAACAATAAGGGGACATATGATCAAGAAGGATCAAGTACAGAATAGGATAGAGGTGATCTATCATCAAGCAACAAAGTGCTAATCGCAGGACAAATGCTGAGACATTCTAACAGGTGAATCGATTGAATTTCTTAATAGAGTAGTCCTAGCATGATGTATTGAAATCCTCTAACAAGGTGCTTACTTAATTGTGAGTTGAATTCCTTTAACAAGGCACACTTTTAACATGGTTTTGAAATCCTTTAACAGGGTAAGACCTAACAGTCTTTGTAAGCCTTTAATAGGGTAGACATTTCATAGGGTAGATCATGGTTCATGATCAAACATTGTAACCTTCATTGGATACAATTTATTATTGTAGCAGTGAAAATTTGTGAGTTTCATCCCCACCCCAGTTTTACCTTCTAATTGGAGGGTTTCTAGGTAATCATATCTTGTGTTATATGTGTGAATTCTTACTTGTTTACATGCTTTGCATGGTATTTTAGTTTACTTATTGAATATGTGAGATGGATGTGTGGTGAATATTTGATGGGTTAAAAGTTTCAAGCACTGATTCACCCCACTCTCTCAGAAGTCTACATTTCCTATTATAATTCCAACAATATTGTTACTTGATTCTACGTCTCTTAACATAGTCAAGAGTTCTACAATATGTCCTTGGAAATGCAAGGATGTCACTAAGAATAGAAATACAAGCATTTGTATGTTCACAAGCATAATTTAGTGATTCATCCTATAAAGTTATCATTAGTAGGAACATAATTTTACTATGATATTGAATTAAATTAAAATCATACTAGTGTGGGTGTGCCTTCCTCTTGCAATGTAAGTGCAATCAATAAGGATATATATCCCTAACATTGTACCTCCCTTACATTTGAGTTCACCTTTTAAGAATAAAATATTATGAAAATGTTGGGTAATATAGATTTAAACTAATGAAAATATAAATGAAAAACATGTACAAAATTCATGAATGTAAACAAATAAGTACAAAAATACATACTAGGTGACTATCAAGGCCAAATGAAATGGCCAAGAGGTTGGAATCTTCAACTCATGTCATATCTTCCTTAGATATCAAGATATGTAAAACAAAGATTACAATTAAACATTAGTACACTCCAATGATAGGTACACACATAATCATTCTCAAACTCTTCAATGCCTTTCCCTTCTTAGTGTATGTTGCTTCCCCCTCATATTGCACATCCTAGTAGTAAGTGACACTTAGAAGAGTAAAATAAGATGAAATTATTAATTACTATATTATTTAAATAAAATAAAGATTTAAATGAAAATCATGTCTATTGATAAAAAAATTAAATGACTAAGTGCAAAAATATATATACAATAGATCTTTGAAGGCCAAATGAATTGGTTGAGAATGCCCCATCATGCACATCTCTCATCTCATCTTTTGTCATTAATTGAACATAGATAGGTCAAGTATAAAAATATAAATGTGAAATCATAATAAGCATTTAGGTGGGGAATGGAAGATATGAATTTTTAATATAAACTAGATGAGATGAGATGAGTTCATTAATTAAATAGCTACACCCTAATTCATTCAATGCAAGAGAAAGAGGAGCTTTCAAACATAACTCTCAATACAACTCAAGTTAGATTAGAAAAATCCAAGTAAGGTGAAGGGATGTCAATACTAAACCCAAATTATATCAAGGAAGCATGAAAGCAAGTTATCCTTCCTACATTGTTCATTAACCTGTATATTTGCAATGCGATTAGAATAAATTAATTGATTGAGTGCTAGATTGATTAACGTGCCTAAGATAAATTAATTTAAATGCAATAAATACATGTACAACCCTACCAAAGAGAGAAATGAGATCTGAGGCACAAGAGGAAGAGAGAGATATTGAATAACCTTAAAGAGGTTTAGTACAAGACATTTGTCTAGTCAAAAAAAAGATGACTAGGAACTATAAAATAAAAGTTGATAGCATATCTAGAATTAGGATAAAAAACCTAGAAATATTTAAAAATTACAGATCTCTAGGTATAGGTCAACCTAGTCAACCTATACTGATATATGTCTTACCAGGTTCATGTGTTCCCAGAAGGAAGAATCACATCTGATCTTAGATCTCTCATATGCTTACAACTATAAGTTTTTTTTAATTCCAAGTTCACAATTCCCATAACCTATTCCTACACATAGTAAAAATGGGAATTTTTTTCAGGGTGGGGCTTGCATTGGTCAAGACCCAATTTAGGAATTAACCTTGAAATAGACAAGTATGTAAAAGCATGTAAAGAAGTAAGACAAATACAATGATTCGCCTTACTTGATGAAACCCTTGTTAGAGATAGTTTCGTTATGCTAGATGTTGTTGAAGTTGAGTCTTCAATAGGAATGTAGGAAATCTCCACAATTTCCATAGATCCAATCAATACCAAATAATGGAGCCATGGACATAGATACACACAAAGAAAGAAGAAGATGAATGTCAAATTGTAGATCTCCTCCCATGATGATAAAAATAATGCTAGGTCCTAAAGAGGAAATCCTCATAATGGATCCTTGAATCTTGAGAAGATCTTGAGAATGACTTGAAAACTTGATAAATGCCTTGAATATACTTTCTTGAATGTCCTTAATGTGTGTGCAAATCTGTCTATGGTATGATTACGTATGCTTAGGTCATGCTTAGGTGTGGAAATGAAGTGCCTAAGCTTCATTATATACTAGTTTTTGGGATAAAAAATAAAGTGAGCATATGGGGTCACAATATTTAACAATTTAAATACCTAAGACAAAATTGGCCTCAAGACTAAAATAGGCTAGGGTACAAGTTGACCTGATTGACCTATACTAGGATTATCACAAGGAGATATAATTCTAGCATCTCGAGGATGATGCAAAATAATTTGGGAAAAAAGACAAAGAGCGTTGAAATTAGATATTTGAGCACAAACACATCTATACAACATTAAATTACTAAATAGTAGGAGATAAAAGGTCTCAAATAATAGGTGTTTCCATTTTTAGGTGGTACATTAAGGTCTTATTTTAAAATATTTATTTAAAATTATATGCACTAAGACATTAAACATTACGTCCTACCATAACATGAGGAATGTATGGTGGATGTACCTCCTCATCTCTCATATGTGAGTTTTAGTTTGTGGTGACTAATCAGGGAAGTATTGTACATACTCTATAATTCCTCAGTGGGGTATAGGGTTGAGCCAGGCCTCGAGTGGGGGTTTGGGGGCTATTTTTTTGAACCTTTTTGGGCTGACATGTTGTAACTAATTTTAACCCTAAAGAGGCAAAAATACTTTTATAAAATGGCTTAGGGTTAGGGGTTTTTTCATAAGGTGTAATGCGATAACAACTTATCGCAGTGGTATTGAGTTGTAAGAGATTACAGATTGTGATAAGTGGATAATAAAATATTGGACTCACTATTGGTGGACATAGCCTAGGGATTGGGTCAACCATGTTAAATCTTTTTGTCTTATGTTCTCTTCTATGTGCATTATTATTTTCTGATATTGGTTATATTTTTATGTAATTGTTATTTATGTCTCTTTAAATCCTAATAGTGAGGACTCTTCATTTTAGGCTTTAGTTTCCATTGTTGAAGTTGGAACAACACCCATATCATTGACCTCATAATCAAAAACATCCTATTCTTCCTCAATAAGGTCATTGAGGGGACCCAAGTATATGTTCTAAAATGCAGTAAACATGTGAAGTTCACAAGTAGTACACCCAAGGAGGATGCATCAATATAATGAGGGAATTGTGTCAATGACACAATGTGAGTAACTAAATTTCTTTTCTCAAAGTATGAATGACCCTAATGGTCTTTGATGATTCACCTCTATCTAGATGTTTCACTAGAGAAGAAGGATTAGGGAAAGAAGGGGGAACATATGGGTCATGTACTACTTTTTGTTCCCCTTGTCTATCATAGTTTGGCCTCCCTCTATGCCCATGAATGATCTCATACTACAATAATTAACATTTTTACCCATGAAAAACTTAGCATTTATTATTTTTATGAAATGAAAAGGGGCATCAATATTATTGTTGGGTATCAAAAACCATCCACCAATAATCCCATAGTTTGTCTTGTATATCAAGATGAATGCACCATTTCATAGATAATTTCTTTTTTTTTATCAAGTCTTTCTAGTATGAGGACTCCTAAATAGTGAACACATTTGTGCTTTAATAATCCCAAGGTCCTTCACCTTGTCATAATCCAACCCATAACCAAATCAAACATGCATTTCCTCTCACCACTAAAGTGCAACATCTTGTTGCATGATGTTTGTCTTCATTGATTGTATGATATAATCTACAACTCCAAACATGGGGGCTAATATAGGGATTCTATTATAAACATCCTTAATCCTTTTCAATGGACCTAAATTATCCCCTATAAGTCCTTGTAATGTCTAAGGGTTTGTCACTAGAAGGTTTTCAAGTTGTTGGTCTCTAGATCGTGGTTTCTTAGGTTGTCGATTATCAAGGGGTGGGTTTCTAGGATCATGATTATTTTTATTATCTAGCATACCTAATTAAAATTAAAAAATTATATAAATAAACAAAATTTGGAAAATGACAAACACTTTCAATTTGAAAAAAACCTAGTTTTCATTTGGGAATAGAAAATCAAACTTCAAAACTTTAGAAGATGGTAAAAAAACCAACAACATAATTGGATATGAATTTGGCACAAAAAATAACTTCTTGGGATCAAATATAAGATACCCTTATGATATTGGTTATCTGAAGTTGTTGTTAACACTGAAGTCACGAGTATTAATGACCCACAACATTTTTTTTCATACACATGTTGCAAATATATGATATCAAATACAAACTTGATATCATATTCATATTTGATCTAGGATATGGAGAAATGAATTTTATATTGGTCTTGAATCTCATAGGACACATACCAATATATGAAGAAAGTTTAATGCATTATGGTTTTATATTATAAATAATATGTTAATATAATATATTTGTTTAACATATAATATTTTATACCTAAAATCATATAAATCTAATATTAATATTAATATATATGTATATATAATATAATAAATACATATATGTTAACATATATCATATCATATTATACAATACTATATTATATTATTATTTTATATAATGTAATATAATAGTTTATTACTAAGGAAAAAATAGGTATTAAAAGAACTGTGAAACCCTTTTCATAACTAGATATTAAATGGATAAAACATTATGCCCCACCACAAAATTATGTTGAAAAAGACCAAAAACCAACATCTAGAGAGCCACAAAATAGCAAAGAGATAGCACTAGACAAAGAAAGCCAAAAGGACAAGATACAAAGACCAATTATAATAGAAAACCGAAATGGATAGGAGACACATAGTAACAAAAAAATTAGACCATGTTGGAAATCTAATTAAAAAGTTCATTATTGAAGATCAAAGAGGAAGATTGTTGCAAAGAAAGAATATTGTTGTTTTCAATCATTGTTTTGTCATTGATGTCAAACTTGCTATTTGTAGGAATGACATTTGCTTATAAGATCCAAATACTATCACTTAGTTGATTGATGAAGAGTATTTGATCAACGAGATGTAACAAGAGCACCGAAGGAAATGGTTGAGTTATGATTTTGTAATGAAATGCAAGGATAAGTTAAGACAATGGTTAAATGATGTATTGATAACATACTCAAAGATACAAAGGTTGGTCACACTTAGAAACATTGGAGGAAGAAGTTGTAACAAGGTTGACTGCAAAGCTTAAACTAAGATCATTAGTGGGTGCCGAGAAAGTTAGTTGAAGTGGAGAAAAATTTCAGTTGGAGCCAAGTAACAGGAAATTCTAGTGTGTGCCGAGTGATCTTCAGGTGCTAAGCATCAGGTAAAACACAGTTGATGCCAAGTAACATAGTATGTGCCGAGCACCAGTATTTCAATAGTGTCGAGCTGCTGTATTATTTCAAATGATGAAGATTCACCAAATCTGAGCCAACAAAGTGGATACCTTGAATTTTGTGAATGAGTTGGAAGATAAGGATGATGAGCTAGAGGCACATAAATCTATGTAAACCATTTTTGGGCAAATTTCAAAGGATTATTCAAGAAGTTTCTAGAGGAAACACAATATGGGTTAGATGCAATGAATCCTACCTAATCCATATGAATTAAAATTAAAGAATGGAAGAATCGAGCAGGAAAAGGAACTCCAAGACTTCTATTTAAGGAGTCAAAGAACAAGAAGCAAAGAGTTGTTGATGTTGTTGTTGCTGAAGAGCCAAAACTGTGAAGTGGTTGGAAGGGTGTCAAGGAGAAGACATCTAAGAGAGGAAGAGCATAGAGGCTTTGCTTCTATAAGTGGTCATGAAGAGATGATTTCACTGGTACATTGAGCATGGAGACTAAGCTTGAAAGGAGGCAAGCTGTTAGAGTTGCAATGATTGAAGGCTAGGCAATGGTATGAACTGAGAAGTGATCTGAGATCTATAAGATAATTTGTATGTTTTAGTCAGGTCAAGATTTTCTAATAGTCTCTGGCAATTGTGTTAGATAAGACAAAATCCTATGGACTTAGGTTGGTTTAATAGCCATTTGTAAATCCTTTAATAGGGTGGCATTCCAAGTGAATGTTCTAAAGTCCTTTAACCAAGCCCACTTCTAACAGGGTGGTTAAATCCTCTAACAAGGTCACATTTAATAGTGTGTTGTAAGCCTTTAATAGGGTAGGCCTTTCACAGGGCATCACTTCAGACGAGTGGTAATTGAGTAGCATGTTACTGGTAGTTTTTCCCAAATTGGGTTTCTACATAAATCACTATGTTATGTGTTGATTTCTTATGTGTTATGCTTGTATGTTGATTTAGAGTAACTTGCTAGTTAGAAAAGTTAAAGATTGGATGAATGAATGGTTGAATCAACCTTGCGCATGAACAAGTATAGTGACTTAGTATTTCTACCCCTTAAAGGTTCTACTTGTGTATGTTCTTGGCAATGTTTTAGCAGGCACTTAGAACACAAAAACACCTTATCAAGTTTTCTACAAGGATATACATGGTTTTCTAAAAGGATTCCTCGATATACGCAAGGTACATGAGGCTCGAATCCATAAATGAGAAGAATCCAAAATCACACAGTCGGGGGGAGACAGTAACCCAAATCTCCTCCTTCACTTCTCAAAGGTATAAAGTTCTTTGAGGCTTAGCCAAGAGTGATATCAAACTCAATTCCCAAGAGAGGTGTCTTTGGATTCACCTCCCAATATTTATACTCCACTGAAACACAGGAGTTGAGGTCATCCCAAGGGGTGATGAAATCCCCAAGCAGGCCTCCTAGAAATAAAAACTAAGTAATTCACTATCAAAAGTATTTAGAGCACTAAAGGTGGAACATTTAAATCTTCAAGTAAATGTGAAGTGAGTCCAAAAGTGGAACATTTAACCCTTTAAGATAACGTGAAGCGAGTCCAAAAGTGGAACATTTAACCCTTCAAGAGAATGTGAAGCGAGTCCAAAAGTGGAACATTTAACCCTTCACACAAACTCAAAGTGAGTCCAAAAGTGGAACATTTAACTCTTCACACCAACTCAAAGTGAGTCCAAAAGTGGAACATTTAACTCTTCACACCAACTCAAAGTGAGACCACACCTTAGAAAACAAGTGAGTTCCAAAAAGCACAAAAGGGTTGCCTAGTGGAGCAATTAACGCTTCTTTCCTGTAGACCCCTCCCCCTTAATGTGGCGTTGATCTTGCAACCACGGGGTGAAAATGAGGGGTTGACAGATTAGCGAGTCCAATAACCCAAGATAGAAATTTAGATCAATCACAAGTAATGTTAGATTGTGAATTTTTTTTTTTTTTTTTGGGAGGTAGCCGACATGGTAGCCGACATATTATGGCCGACATATGGCCGACATGTTATAACCCTAAAGTGGTTTAATACTTGTATAAAAAGGGCTTAGGGTTGGGTATTTTTTATATGTGGTGATACGAAATTGGTTCTTGCGGCGGTATTGAGCTGTAAGGGATTACGGATTGTAATCAGGTTGTAATCACTGGATTGTAATAAGATCGGACTTCCTGTTTGGTGGACGTAGCCCAGGGATTGGGTGAACCACGTTAAATCTTGGTGCCTTGTGTTCATTTCTGTGTGTTCTATTATTTTTTGTTATTGGTTATATTTGCATGTAGTTTTTATTTCTGTCCGTGGTTTATCCTAACAAGTGGTATCAGAGCAAGGTTGTCTTTCAGTTATCCTCTGCAGGAAAGTCTCACGGTTAAGTGGGAGTCTCACAGTTGAGTGGGAGCGATGGTAGATGAGGGTAAGTTGAGGGTTGACAGGTTTAATGGGTAGAACTTTCAGTTATGGAAGATGCAAATGGAAGACTATTTATATCAGAAGGATTTATGGAAGCCGTTGGAAGGAAAAGCCAAGAATCAGGGAACTATGTTAGAGGCTGAATGGGATATTTTGGACAGAAAGGCACTCGGAAGCATTCGGTTATGCTTGGCACCATCGGTGGCATTTAATATTACAAAAGCAAAGACGACAGAAGATTTCATGAAAACCCTAGCGACACTATGTGAAAAGCCCTCTGCTTCAAATAAGGTATTTCTCATGAAGCATTTATTTAATATGAAAATGGCAGAAGGTGGATCTATTGCAGATCATTTAAATGAGTTTAATACTATTACTAGTCAATTATCTTCTGTGGGTATCAATTTTGATGAAGAAATTAGGGCTCTCTTGATTTTGTGTTCTTTGCCTGAAAGCTGGAATGGCTTGGTAATGGCAATGAGTAATTATGTTCCTGGATCTAGTACCCTAAAATATGATGATGTGATCGGTGTTATTTTAAGTGAGAAAACTCGTAGAAAATCCTCAGGTGGATCTACATCAGGAAGTACTTTAAATGCACAAAGCAGGGGCAGAACGACTGAAAGAGGAAGTAACTCTGGAAATTGTGGGAAATCAAGAGGAAAGTCAAAGGGGAGGAGGTCTCAATCGAGAGGACCAAATGATTGCTGGTACTGTGAGAAACTAGGGCACAAAAAGAAAGATTGCTGGACTCGAAAGAAAAATGAAAGAGATAAATCAGATGGAGACAAAGAGGCAAATGTGGTAAGTAACAAATCCGAAGAGGATGTTTTGCTTTTGTCTTTAGAGAGTGTTGATGATTCATGGGTTTTAGATTCTGGTGCTTCTTTTCATGCTACACCTCATAGAGGTTATTTCATTGATTATGTCCAAGGGGATTTTGGGCTTGTTTATTTGGGGGATAATGAACCTTGTCAGATTGTTGGAAAGGGAAAAATTAAGATTAAGTTGCAGAATGGGAATCATTGGATACTACATGAGGTAAGACATGTTCCAAAACTAAGTAGAAATTTAATTTCAGCAGGGCAACTCGGTGATGAGGGTTGTGTAGTTACTTTTAATGATAAAAATTGGAAGGTTTCAAAAGGTTCCCTTGTAGTAGCAAAAGGTGTGAAAGTAGGCACCTTATATCTTTGTACAGGTCATATTGTTCCTTCTACTTTGATTGTTTCAGAGAAAAATGAATATTCAGGAACAATTACTATAGTTGAGTAGGGAGAACAAATAGCTGCTGTAGATTCTGATACAATGCTGTGGCACAATAGACTTGGGCACATGAGTGAGAAAGGTATGAAAGTAATTCATTCAAGGAAAGTTTTACCAGGTGTAAAATGTGTGAATATGGATTTCTGTGAAAGTTGTGTGTATGGAAAACAAAAGAGAGTGAGTTTTGTAAAGACAGGGAAGTAAAACAAAAAGGAGAAATTAGAGCTTGTGCATACAGATGTATGGGGACCGGCTCAGGTATCTTCCCTTGGTGGCTCTCATTATTATGTTACATTTATTGATGACGCAACTAGAAAACTATGGGTTTATTTCCTTAGACAGAAATCTGATGTATTTCAAACTTTTAAGAAATGGAAATGCTTGGTTGACAATGAGACTGGTAAGAAATTAAAATGTCTCAGATCTGATAATGGTGGTGAGTATTGCAGTCATGAATTTGAAGATTATTGCTCCACTAATGGTATTCGTAGACAAAAATTTTTTCCAAGGACTCCACAGGAAAATGGAGTGGCTGAACGTATGAACAGGACTATAATGGAGCGCGCAAGGAGCATGAGGTTGCATGCTGGGTTGCCCTTACACATGTGGGCAGAGGCTGTCAATACTACAGTATATTTGATTAATAGAGGTCCCTCTACTCCTTTGGGCTGTGGTATTCCAGAGGAAGCATGGACTGGTAAGAAGGTGAGTTATTCTTTTCTCAAGACCTTCGGTTGTGAAGCTTTTGCTCATATAGACTTTGAAAATAGAACCAAGCTAGAAGCTAAATCAAAGAAATGTGTTTTTGTTGGATATGGCATTAATGAATTTGGCTATAGGCTTTGGGATTTTGAAAATCATAAAATTATAAGAAGTCGGGATGTCATATTCAATGAAAAAGTGTTTTACAAAGATCTGTTGCAGCAACATGAGAAGAAAGAAGATGATTATGTAGTGCTGGATGATACTCCAAAAGTTGATGTTCCAGCCATTCCTCATGATGTGCAACAACTGCAACAAAAAATACCACACACACCAGTGAATGTTAGATGGTCAACAAGGCCAATTAGACCTCCACAAAAGTTTTCTCCCTCTTTGTATTCTATTTTACTTACTAATGCTGGTGAACCTGAAAGTTATGATGAAGCTGTGCAGGTGGATACTAAGATTCAATGGGAGTCTGGCATGAAAGATGAAATGGACTCTTTGCTAAAAAATAAGACATGGGATTTGTGCAAGTTGCCTGCAGGTAAAAAGGCTTTACAGAATAAATGGGTTTATAGGTTGAAAGAAGAGGAAGGAGGTAAGAAAAGATTTAAGGCCAGGTTAGTTGTAAAAGGATTTGCACAGAAAAAGGGAATTGATTTTGATGAGATATTTTCTCCTGTTGTTAAAATGACTTCTATTCATACTGTTTTAAGTCTTGTGGCTACTGAAGATTTGCATTTAGAGCAGATGGATGTTAAAATAGCCTTTCTTCATGGTGATTTGGATGAAGAAATATATATGGCTCAGCCATAGGGTTTTGAGGTCAAAGGTAAGGAGAACTTAGTGTGCAAATTGAAGAAAAGTTTATATGGCTTGAAGCAAGCACCTCGGCAATGGTATCTGAAATTTGACAATTTTATGCATGAGCATGGATATAATAGGTGTCATTCAGATTACTGTGTTTATTTTAAGAGGTTGGATGATGATAGCTACATTATTTTATGTTTATATGTTGATGATATGCTTATAGCTGGGTCTAACATGGATCATATTAAGGGGCTGAAATGCCAATTAGCACATGCATTTGCTATGAAGGATTTGGGGGCTGCCAAACAAATCCTTGGTATGAAGATTTGCAGAGATAGGAAGAACAGAACATTGACGCTATCTCAAGCTGATTATGTTGAGGTGGTGTTGCAACATTTCTCTATGGAGAATGCTAAAGCTGTCAGCACACCTTTACCTGGTCATTTGAAATTGACTAAGGAGATGTGTCCCAAGACACAGGAAGAGGAGGATAAGATGTCCAAGGTACCCTATGCTTCAGCTGTAGGAAGTTTGATGTAATCTATGGTATGCACTAGGCCAGATATTGCACATGTAGTGGGAGTTGTTAGTAAGTATATGAGTCATCCAGGATTTGAGCATTGGAATGCTGTCAAGTGGATTCTCAGATATTTGAGAGGAACATCCAATAAGTGTTTACACTTTGGGGGCTCTACTATTGATTTACAGGGCTATGTTGACTCAGATTTGGCTGGGGATATTGATACCAAGCAGAGTACTACAGGTTATGTCTTTACTGTTGGTGGGGCAGCCGTGAGTTGGGTTTCTAGGCTACAGAAGATTAATGCTCTCTCCACTACAGAGGCAGAGTATGTTGCTGCTACAGAGGCAGCCAAAGAGATGATATGGCTTCAGTTCTTCTTGGAAGAATTGGGACATCCTCAGAAGGATAATTATTTGTTCACAGATAGTCAGAGTGCCATTCATCTTGCTAAGAACTCAGCTCTGCATTCTAAGACCAAACACATATAGTTGCGGTACCATTTCATTCGGTCAGTTTTGGAGGATGGACAGTTAAATCTGGAGAAGATACATACCAATGAAAATCTAGCAGATATGTTGACAAAGGTTGTAACAAGGGAGAAGCTGAACTCCTCTTCAGCTTCAGTTGGTCTTTTAGACTGAATGAGAATAAAAGAATAGTAGAGTCCAAGGTGGTTTGATCCAGTGGGAGCCCCATGCGGTAGTTGTATTGCTACAAGATCAGTCTCCAAGTGGGAGATTGTTGTTTAGTGTGGAGCTTGATCAGTCCCCAAGTGGGAGATTGTTAGATTGTGGTGACTGATTAGGAAAGTACTGTACATACTTCATAAATAGTGGGGTTCGGGGCATCGCCCCAAATTTTTTTTTTTTTTTTGGGAAGTAGCCGACATGGTAGCCGACATATTATGGCCGACATATGGCCGACATGTTATAACCCTAAAGCGGTTTAATACTTGTATAAAAAGGGCTTAGGGTTGGGTATTTTTTATATGTGGTGATATAAAATTGGTTCTTGCAGCGGTATTGAGCTGTAAGGGATTACGGATTGTAATCAGGTTGTAATCACTGGATTGTAATAAGATCAAACTTGCTGTTTGGTGGACGTAGCCCAGGGATTGGGTGAACCACGTTAAATCTTGGTGCCTTGTGTTCATTTCTGTGTGTTCTATTATTTTTTGTTATTGGTTATATTTGCATGTAGTTTTTATTTCTATCCGTGGTTTATCCTAACAAGTAATCTAAAACTGCTAATCAATAATACTCACAAATGAAAAAGGATTGAACAATGGAATATTTAACTTTCCAAGTAAACATAGAGTGAGTCCACAAAGTGGTGCATTCAACTCCCTATGTAAACAAGGAATGAATCCATGCCCTCAATCACTTAATGAGATATTTGATATTGGAACCAAGAATTACTTAAACACAAGCATTCACTTACACAAACTTGTATGAAAGCAAATCTATGTTCATTCATTTCCCATTAAGAGCATCAATTGAAATGTGTTTTATGAAAGCATGTAAAACACTCAAGCCAAACACATGAGTGGTTTAAATTTAATCCCAAATCTAAATGTTTTAGAGATTAAAAAAAAACCTGGTAATCCTTGCAACGCATCTTTTCTTTGTTGTACCTTTTGTTTCAGCTGGAACGCTCACTCGCAAAGAACAAAGCAACAAACAAAATAAACAAACACAATATATGCAATATATGTCAACTCATGCAAAACTAGAGTTAGATCTAAAAATATGATTTTTAAGAGTGATAATAATTAGCAAGTAACCCAAATGAAAGCTCACATCATGCATTGATTCATTGTAAAAATTGAATGCAAGCTATTCATTAAATGCCATTTTTTTCAATTGATTTTTGACCTAGTCATAAAGATCGGATCTATATGATATGAATTCGGATCCAAAACTCAAAATACAAAAAAGTGACCCCTATCAAAAATTAGAGAGCTTTCCAAAAATGTTAGAATTTTGAAAAGATCTTTTAATTTGTGCCATAGGGAGTCATTTTGTTAAAATAGACTAGTTTTTGAAAATTGAATTATTGACCCCTAATATGACCTCTAAAATCAAAACACAAAGAACCAACTTTGTTTAAAATTATGATATCTTTCCAAAAATGTAATTTTTTCTAAAAAATATGTTAATTTACTCCCGAAAATATTTTTTCATGAAAAATCAATAAAAATCATAAAATATCAAAAATATTTTAGAAAAATATGAAAATTGGATCTAAGCTTTTTTGATGCATCAAAATATTACAAAAAAACTTTCAGATCAAAATGCCCAACCGATTGAAAGATACGATCAAATCTTTCAAATCTAGGGTTTCTTTGAATCTCGAATTATTGACCCCTAATATGACCTCTAAAATTGAAACACAAAGAACCAACTTTGTTTAAAATTCAGAGAGCTTTTTGAAATTGTAATTTTTTTCAAAAGAAATGTAATTTACTCCTGAAAATGATTTTTTTATGAAAAATCAAAGAAAAATCATAAAAAATCAAAAATATTTCAGAAAAATCTAAAAATTGGATCGAAGCTTCCCTGATATATTATAACCCTGAAAAAAAAAATTTAGATTAAAATACCTAGCCATTTGAAAGATATGATCAAATCTTTCAAATCTAGAGTTTTTTTTTTTTTTCTTTTCTTGAGTCTGCAAATAGATCTGCATAAAATCCAGCAAGCAAAGGTGGGTTGCCCCACAGTGGGTGCCAAAAAATGTATGTCTAAAATTTGAGCACACTTCTATGAGTCATTATATTCAAGATTTCTCAAGAATGAGGTCTCGAATGGCGACTCATAGCTTCCTATTCATGGAGTGTAGGGGTTTGTAATGGAGGCCCTTAGTCTGACCTAGTTTGTGCCCATACAAGTACACCACAAAACAAGAGATTCAATGATCTAATATGCATGCAAATAGAAATGAAAAAAAAAACTAATCTAAATGATAACAATGCAAACAATGTAAGAAATGAAATCTAATCTATGAAAAGAAATAACAATGTAGATCTAATCTATGAAAGCAAGATCTAATCTATCAATGCAAGATCTAAGCTAACATGAAAATCAAAGTATGGATCATGATGATGGAAGCCATGCATGCAAGAGAGAATGAGACAAGAAGATAGAAGTTCTCCATAAAAGCTTTAATATTCACAACTCCTCCTTCAAAAATCACTCTCCAAACCTGCAACATAACAATAGCATAATAATGAGTGTCTCCAAAATGAGGAGAGGACTATCCCTTATAAAGAAGATTGGACGATCTAGATTGAGAGAAAAAAGATTTAATCAAGGGTGGAGAAATAATGATCCATGTGAACTAAAGATCCACCAATGAGAAAAGTGGAGTGGTTGAGAAGAAAGTAAAGAAAGGATGAAGATAAGTCCCATATTAAGTGTAGATAAAATATTTATTTAATTTTTTATTTGTTTTAATTCCTTTTTCATCAAAAAGAGATTTAAGTGGGATATTTTATTTAATTAAAAGGGGGCAAGTTCTTTTAATTAAATAGGAAATATTTAATCAAATTAAAAGAGGGGTTTTTCTCTTAATTAATTAAATGTAGATGAATTATTTAATTAAAAGAGAGGTTTTCTTTTAATTAAATGGAGACTTATTTTATTTAATTAAAAGAGAGCAAGTTCTTTTAATTAAATAGGAAATATTTAATTAAATTAAAAGAGATATTTTTCTCTTAATTAATTAAATGTGGATGAACTATTTAATTAAAAGAGAGGTTTTCTTTTAATTAAACGCGGACTTATTTTATTTAATTAAAAGAGAGCAAGTTCTTTTAATTAAATAAGACTTAGGATAAAATGATCAACTTTAGAAATAAAATAAATTGAATTTGATCAAGGAAATTGATTTGAATTGATTTAATAAAATATTACACACCATTGATTTAGAAAATTTGATAAATTGATAAATTGAATAATGGGGGCCCATAGTCTAGGCGACCATTTTAGGGTGCATACAACTATACTCAGTGAAAAGTTTGAATGGGACATTTGTACCTTGAATAATTGATTCACCCCCCACCCCCCCCCTCTCAATTATTCTAAAGCAATTCTAATAGACTAACTCCTTCATATTGTTGGCCACCTCTACACTAGTAAAATTCATTGCTTTGTTCATGTTAGAAATATTAATCTTTGTTTGGATGTATTTAATTTGGGATATTCCAAAGATCCCTACATGTAGTTTGTCCTCTTTTACAAATGTGGAGGACATTCCATTTACTTGTCCTCTAGTCGACATGTGATGACAACTCATTTTATAATTCTTTTTATAAATGAAATTATTTTATCCTCCTTAAGATGATCTTGACACTTTGCACACACTTATTATGAATGTGGCATTCATAGAAATGAGAGTTACACATGCGACCACATGCAAATCCTTTCTTATCTCCATAAAAGAGATTCTTCTTTCTCATTCTTCTTTACACATTACATTAATGTTATTGTAATGAGCTCTCTCTCTCTCTCTCTCTCTCTCTCTCTCTCTCTCTCTCTCTCTCTCTCTCTCTCTGCCGCTGCATTTTCCTTCATTCATAATACTCACAAGGGGTTTTCTTTGCTTTCCCATTTCAAATCCTTTGTCTCATTGTTGGTCTACTTTTGTGTATGCTCTTGGAAGTTGTTTATTTCATGGTAGCATTTCTTCTCACTCAACTCACTTGGATTGATTCCATTTTCCTTGCTCTCATTTACTTTTCTTACATGGTATTAGAGCTTGGTTATGAATCCTTGTTTTGAGTTTTACTGTTGAAGGTTGCCATTCATTAGAGCTCACCTTATTTGGAGATATGTCTTTTTTAGACAAGATTTTTTGTGGCTCTAGCTCCTTCTAACTCTTTGTGTGTGCAGACTTTATTTTTTATCTATTATTTTCCTCTATCCCCCTTTGGAAGGCTTGCTGCCAGAGGACTACTTTTTTGTTGCATTTTTCCCCTCTTTTTTTGGAAGGCTTACTGCCAAAAATAGAGGAACTTAGAACTAATATTTTATTGCAAGATTTTAAGATTTATCATTTCTAATCAAGTTTTATCTCTGTATGATCTTATTCTTTTTCAGTTCTGCAAAGATTAGTATTCCTAATTAAGTTTTATATGTGTTTGAGTTAAATCTTTGCTCATTTTCTCCTCAAGTAATCTTTATATTTTCTGTTTCTATTAGGCTTTCTATGTTTTTTTTTCTGTGTATGCCTTCTAGCATGCTCAGTTATTCAAGATTTTCTTTTCTTTATTCCTCTTGTCTGCCTTTAGTTTCGAAACTATGACCCACTTCAGATGAGCAACCATTGACTTGACTTGTTGTTTGGTCGGCATGCACTTATGTTGTCTTCCTTGGTTCACCTAATTTAAGAAGTTTTTTGAGCTCCTTTATTAGTAGATCACTTGGCCTCACTCAATCGAGTGATCACTATGTCGTTCAAGTCCTCCATATACCAATCTTCTCATTCATTTCTCACCTTTTCTCGAGCCTTCATTATTTTCTTTCTCCCTTATAAGTTTTGTACCTTTCTATAAGGAAGTTTCATCTTTGCTTAAGCAATGTTGCAATTTCTTTTTCCACTTGGGGACACACAAGCTCTAACCCCATTCCTCTCCTTAGTTGGGATGTTGTCAACCTTCCTATTGATCAAACAAAGATCAATCCACACAATTTTACCTCATCTCAGCCTTGTGTCCTTTTTAGCCTTTCTTCTACATTTTTTTTACTGCATCTAATCTCTTCTTCTTGTTTTGTGAAGCCATGAGATCCAAGGGAAGTTTTTTCTTGGTTGGTTAGCCATCTCCTTCATCCTTTTTCCTTATGGCTGCCTCTTCTCTTGCTGACGTTGTTTGATGTCTTGGCCACCCCATCTACATTTTGTTTTGGCTGTAGCATCTTGTTTTTCTAGCTCTATCTTTGTGCCTTTGGTAAAGATGTTTCTTCAGTCTCTACATGTAGTGTTCATCTTAGCTCTACCCATTTTCCTTCTAATTATTTATTTTCTTATTTTTCACTCTATGTCCTTCATTATTAAGCTTCCAAATAGAGGCATCTTTTTCTATTTCATTCCAGAAGTGGTTATTTCTTTGTAATGCCCCGCCAAGGGATCCAAAGAATTTCACTAAGTTTGCCAAACAATTTTTTTTTTTTAAAACATGAAAGTAAAACCATTCATAACATTAACATGATAGCGGAAGCAATAACAACATCCAATTGAAAATAACATAACATAACAGATTACATTCTTTAAAGATCCCTTAACGTTGAATTACTTCTAATCATAACTTATTCATCTAACATTACATCCTTAACAATGAAATAACAATGATACATCCAATGTTCTTAAACAATATACAAGTGTCCTTTTAGTAATTACATTTTAGATTGCTCAATCATCCACTGTACATGTTACAAGGTATGAAAAGCTTAAAAAAATAAACTTCCATGTAAATAAAGTACATCATCATCCAATATTAATCCATGATGTAATAACATAATGAAACCATAACCATACATGATACATCACTATCATAAAGATATAAACATCCATCATAAAAGATAACCATATATCACAAACATAAATAACTAAGTGCACAGTTCCTCCCAACCATAAATAGCATCATTAGACCATCATGGATCCTAGCCATCCCTCCGTGCGTAACATTCCAAAGCACCAAAGAGATCATCGGTATTATCATAGTAGGAATGTCACTCCTAAAAACATCCTACTAACATGCAAAGTAAAGTATATGATACCATCATCTAACATATGCAAATCATCAATGTAAGAACATACCAGTAAATACATCCATCATAAGGTATATCGTCTATCATAATGCTCCAAAAACAGAATGAAGATAAATACCAACCAAGAAAGCATCGGCCACGGTGTTCCAGACGGATCTCAAATGATAAGAGTAGACATACACTACCACCCGACCGCGTGAAACCTAAGTGGTCCACTCCCACCATGTTGAGGAGATAATCTCAAGTCCCAAACAAGATATCAAAACCACAAAGCATAAATCTCTTAAAGTCCACGAAACCTAAAAGTATACTAACTCAAAGGTTCCAACACACACAAAATTGACATCTAATTTCCAGAGGCACACAATGACATGTAGGAAACCTACTCTGCAAGCGGAAAAGTGTCATCGCATTTATCATGTACAAGTTACCCCGGCAGTTAGCTAAACTCCACAGGTCCATACTGATCTCATGCGGCCACTAGTATCCTCTCATACTGACGAGGCATAGTACGGAATGCAAGGTCGCAACCATGCGTTCTCACTACTCCCATCCTAGCCTATACAAGCGCTCAAGGCATGGGCGAGAACCAAAACAATTATCTTTTTAAGTTCATTTAATCCCCATTTAGTGTGTAAATGTTATCACTTTTTAACCAAACTTACAATGAGTTACCCTAGCAGCCACTTAGGGCCCCGACCCCCATTGCAAGCCACTTCTTGACACTACAAGTAGATTACCTACCCTAATGCTCATGGAATCATAAATCACCACAGTCCTGTACAAGCAACTGTAAAGAAAATCTAAAAGATAATCCATAAAACAAATCATCAAATATCCATGATAAAAGCATCAAATATCCATAATAAGAATCATCAAATCTCCAAGATAAGAATCATCAAATCTCCATGAGCATCTGAAAAACATCCATAGAAAATCATGACCACAACAGTCCTCTATTGGCAATTGAAGGCATCATTGATAATCATAAGTATCAATTGGTTCTCAATAACCAAAATATATCTCAAAATAAATCACCATATCCATTGGTTCTCAACAAGCAACCAAGAATATCTCAAAATCATACTGATCGAAGACTCCAAAATGGTTGAGTCAAACATGTCACAACATGATATCATCAAGGATAAATCCACATTTTAGTCCCATCATGGTGACTAGAAAATAAACTAAGGATAACTGATCGATGACTCAAAAATGATTAGCTCAAGTGTCTCATACACATACATCTCAGCTTCACACATGAAGACTGATGAACAAATAAAAACATTTCATAGAGCATACGATCACATTACCATGGTTGGGCTTGTAAAGATCAAGACCAAATAAGATCAACATGCCAACACATCTCATAACCCCCGAGCCTCTGGTAACAACCTAGGACTGGTCATCACTAGTTAACCCAAAACCCAAAACAAGAAGCATATAGAATACACGATGCAAACACATGTTTTGGTTTACTAAATTCACATAGTTGAATAATGTATAGGGGTTTCCAGTTTTCCATTTGCAAGTATACCTCAAGTGTCTAAGTTTCATCATTTGACCTACAAGTCAACCCATTTGATTCCTCGATAGCATTATCCTTCCATTATTAAGAATTACATTCTAAGAATAACTTAAAGATAAATATTCACTAAACTAATCATTATTGACCTTTAATTAAATTGTCCTTTATATTTAACCATGATCCATATTTTAATTAATTAACTCTTCTTTAATGTTACTTCAACTTTTAACATAAATCAAAGATCATTATTCATTTATAAAAGAACCAATTATCAATCTTCAATTAAGAAGATTATAACTTAATTAAAATGATCAATCTAATCCACTAATTAGCTTAGGTGCATAATTCCATGATCCATTAACATTTTAATGGTTAAAACTCAATTAAGTATCTCTAACACTTAAGCCTCTTAATTATAATCATTATTAAGTTGTCACTAATAACCGTTAAAATATCTAAGTCATTATTCAAGTTATTAGAATAAGACTTATCAACTTTGATATCAATATTTTTTTTACAATCTTGTTAAAAGAATTATATCAATTAAATCTCTATTACATAACTTAATTATTAATTAAATCTAATTAACTCTTAGTTGATTTAATTAATAATTGCATAACCATAGCAACGTTCCAATTAATATCAGTTGACTAACTAACTAACTAGAATTTTATAAGTTAAAAGTCAACTATAATTCAATATTCAAATGATCATATTAATAATTCAATAATAATTACTGAAAATCTTAAATGACCATATTCATCATCTTTCAAAGATTACCAACATTCCCTCAACAAATTCGTATTATCATTAATCTTTTCGAATAAGACTCTATCGCACAACTTAATTATTAATATCATAATTATATTATCAACTCAATGAATATCAATTGATTAAAAATCAATTATAATCTAAATCTAAAAATTAATATCTTTTACCAAACTTTAATCATCAAATAATCTCCTCTAGATTAACTCTAATCGAATTTATTGATAATTATTTAAACCATTATTTATTAATAGTTTGTTAGACCCAACAAACATTAATAAATAATAAACTCATCAAATTATTATTTTCATAAATCCCATTAGTTAATATTTGACTAACTCTTAATACCATAAGGTATTCAAACGTATTAAAATAACAATTCAATCTTAATCCAATATCATTTAGAGTTTCTAAATTTTAAGTCAACATAATATAAATTATCATCTTACAATTTATTTAATCAATATTAAAATCAACCAGTAGACTCCATTTTCTAATTGTTCTAATAATATTTTGTCTATATAAAGATCCCTATCACAAACCAATAAGACTCATTGTAGATTTTAACATGAATAATCTCCAAATTCTTAACATTATCATCTTCATTAAACAACTCTAAAATTGTTTAATATATATTAAATAGTATCCAATACACATTATAAAAAGTCCACTATATAAACTATATTAAAATCTCTTTTCTTTTAATTTTCTCTCATTTAAAAAATCCATTTACTTAGATTGACTAATAATTAACTATACTTCTTCTACTATTAACTAATCTTAATTAAATTTGATTAAATTAGATTAGATAATAAATCATATAAAACTAATGCATATTAATAAGATTCTAATAAGAGAAGTTTGCAATAATATCTATAATTCATTCCATGCTTTGATATATTATTTTTGTGAAGTTTAAGCATAAAGAACTCTTGGTTATGGAAAATAGAAAAATATCTGTCATTGAATAAAACAGTCTCAGTATGACGGCCATATCTCCCCAATGAACTGTTGGATCGGACTGAAATTTAAATATGTTGGAGAGGGCCAAGTTGCGCCAATTCTGACTGAAGCGATCGAATAAATTCGATCCCGATAAAAAGTTATGAATGACTGAGTTCGGGTCTATCCAAGGGGCAGCGACAGGACAATTTGTGATGAATTAAATTTTTTTTCTTAAAGGTAATTGTTCTCTAAATTTATCCAATAATTTCACTAATGGATTTGGCCATAAATCTTGAAACCATTTTCAAATTTATTTCAATTTGATTCTAATTCGAACCCAAACCCATTTAGATCTAATTTCTTCCTTAATTGGATCTAGGGTTTTCTATTGTTCTCTTCTCAAACAAATAAATACATATCTAGATTCCGATTCAAATTGCAATTTCATTCATGGAATATAATCGGACACATATAACAAACATGATGAAGACAGGAAGAGAAATGGTGCAAAGAGAATATGCAAATATCACGAGTGCACCTGGACACTGATGCTAATCTGCCATGCCTCAGAAGTCCATAGAAAATCCCTTCCTTCTTCATCATCTGCGATTCCTCCAAGATCCAAGCCAATCGAATCCTCCAAGTGACTAGAAGTGCTAGAAGAAGCATGGAAGCATATAGAAAATATATGAGCATATGAACTTCTCCAATGCATGTAAGCTTTGAAGCTTCCATTTAAGCTTGTAGCTTGTAGCTTCCATTAAGCTTGTAGCTTGTGGCTTCCATTCCGCTTGTAACTTGCAGCTTCCATTCAACTTTTACTTCAGCTTGTCCAAACACACTAGGAGAGCCTCTATTTAAAGGCCTCTAAGATGCATCTAGAGTGTCTTTAGAAACAACTAGAAGATAAGCATGACAACCAAGCATGGGTCTTCTCTAAGCTTCTAGATAAGTCTTAAAGTTGTAGACACCATGTGCTCAAATAAAAATGCTAACTCCTAAGTGTAGACAACTACATGACAACTCTCAAGAATTTGCCAACTCCTATGTGAACAAATATTTAAAATAATACACATTAATTAATATAATAATTAATTTACTCTTCCCAATTTAATTAATTTATTTATTAAATCTCATGCACAAACTTTAATAATTCCACTTTTCAATCTTAATATATTTATATTTTAAGCACATCAAATTTAGAATCTTTTATTAATTTAAATATATCTTCCACTTTTAAATTTCATTTTCCAAAACTTAATTGCTAAAATATTTATTAGCTTTAATAATAATATTATTTAGTCATTTATTTAAAAATGAACTCCAAATATATTATTATTATTAAAATAAATATTGTCACATTCCAAATTTAAACTTTTAACTTTTATCTTCAAATTTAATTATTTTATTTAATTAATTTCTCAATTAATTAAATAAAATAAATATTAAAATATCATATTAATTTTTCATTAAATTAAACCATTAATTAAATCTTTTAATTAGGTTTAATTAATAGAAAATACATCAAAGACTCATAAGGTAAAAATATGAAAACCCATCATAGCCAAAATACATACAAAATCAAAACAAAGGTTTAAATCTCGAATTACGTCATCCAATGTATTCAGAGGGTACTCAACTCGAATACTTGTCCTAATTTTTCAATTAGAACAAATGGCTTAAAGGGTTGGGATTTGGACTTGAGAATTTATCTCCCCTCTCTTATCATTGAGATAATGTGATAGGGTACGCTCCTCTTGGCAATTCAGGAAAGTCGATACCCGATACTTGCAACCTAGATAAAAACCACGCATGTACAAGCACAATATATACTAAACTAAACAGGCAATGGCAAAAAGTGGTGCATCGTGTAGATCCCGACTAGCAGGTGACTACGACTCCCTTCCTTAACCACATCAGATACGCCATACAAAAGTAAACACGCAAAGAAAACATACACACCATACACATGCAAGTATGGGGTAAGTATCCATAATAAAACACATATGATAATAAATCATCTTACTAATCATCATTAATAACTGCAAACACTGAAAATAATCATCATACATACATGAAATGTAGAGTCTAAGTAATCTCATCACATAATAAACTGAATCCATAGCAGAATATCTGATAATTTCAAAATAATGCTACTAACCATCAACATAAAACTAACCCTAAAAGAGTTCAGCAATGATAACAAAATGTGAACTAGGGGCAGGCACTACATTCTTTGTGTTGTGTTTGCTACCATTTCCCTTTAGGGTGCTCATATATGCTAATTAATAACTCTTAGTTTGGAATTGGGTTATGCCCACTTATCTTTTCCTTATTTTATTTCATCACAATAATTTATATCTTTTTCAAACTACAGTTTATATATTCTTCAATCAGTTAATTTTCATTAAATGCTATCATATTCCCACTATTAATATATAGATTTTATTTTATTTCTATTACCATTTAACACAATTAAAGAATAATTTTTTTCTTTTTTCAAAAAATACATTTACACTAAGTTTTTTGCTAATTTATTATTTAGTATTAAGTCTCCTTGTTCTAAGTTAACTTTGGATTGTGTTTGGATTATTCTATATATATATATATATATATATAATTCTTTAATTGGGGAAGTTTTTTTCTTCTTCTCTAATTATGTCAACCTTAATTCTAGAAATTAAACTTAATAGTTTGAACAACCATTCATGAAAAATGCATTTTTTTTTAAAGTTTCCATTTTAAACACATGTTAGATGTTGCAACCGATGCTTCTGTTGAGCCCACTGCAACTACCACACAAGATAAAAAAGATGCTTCGAAAACTAAAAATGAAGAAGCTTTAGGATTAATTGGCATTTCTATTATTCTCGATTTATATGTTTTAATTGTAAGTTTCTCTCAAGCTCATGAGGCATGGTCAATTTTGCAAACTACTTATGACTATATATGAGCAATGTTAGTATGCTAATAGAAACCAAATTTAAATAAAGTTTCTACAAACTAAACAAAATTCATAAACTTCAAAATAGACTAAGATGAGCTCTCAATTGAGAATATGAGCCATTAATGGAATCTCTCAATAAGAAGCTCTCTTGTTGAGTGGCTTTGTCTAAATAGATAGAATGTATGCTCAAGCTTATGCTTCAAAAAGGGCTTCAAATGGAGTTGGAATTTGGGTGTGAGTGTATGGTTTTGATGTAAAATGGCTTCTTAAAATGGCATTATGACTTTACTTCATGGATTGTGTTATTTTGCAAAAGGGAAGGATCCAATTTATAGGCAAGAGGCTTGAGGGATTGAGGGCTAAGATGCAAGGATGGGAAAAAGCTCATGGAGGGCTCAGATTGCATGAGAGGAGAGCACATGGATTGTGCTTCCTTACAGCCAATCAGAGAGTGACACATGTCACAGGGTGAGAGGATGGAGGAAAGGGGAAGGATGAGTCAACAAAGGAGGCTCAAGGGATAAAATCTTCATAAAGACCCTCATAATGGCTTGTAAGAGCAATAAAAGGGCTTGGAAGAGTCATTTATGGCCTAGTGGGCTTCATAAAGTTTTATGGTTGGGATAGTTTGAAGGA
This sequence comes from Cupressus sempervirens, assembly GCA_028749045.1. NCBI lineage: Eukaryota > Viridiplantae > Streptophyta > Pinopsida > Cupressales > Cupressaceae > Cupressus > Cupressus sempervirens. Next base: position 993,522,602 of record CM053792.1, read on the forward strand.
GATGAGAGGAATTTCGACTTGGGCTTGATTAAGAAGGTTTTAAGCTTGCTTAGGCTTGTGCAAATGATTAGAGGATGGATTAGGATGGTTTAGGATTAGCTTAGGGATAGGCAGGTGGATGACATTTAATGAGGGTGGGTGAAGGAGGAGATATTTGTTAACTTTGGCTTGGGTTAATAAGTCTTAACCCATGTTTAGAGAATGTGACAAGATTAGGAGGGGATTAGGATTAGGTTTAAAGACATCTTCTAGAAGAGTCTAGACTTTGGATGAGGATAAAGACTTTCTAGAATAGTCTAGAATTTCCTAGGATGAGGATGAAGACTTTCTAGAAGAGTCTAGAACTTCTTAGGATGAGGATAAATTAGATTTTTAGGAAATAAATAAAGTTTTGTTTATTTCAAGGGTTTGGGTTGAGGAGATATTTATTAAAACATTTTTAATAAACATGAGGATTAATATTTAATCTTAATTAAATATTTTGAGTTGGGATTAGGGGTAGGAAATGATGAGATTAGCCCTTAATCAAAATTAAAGAAGGATTAGAAGATTTTGGAAGAGGTGAGTGGTCTTAAGAAAATTGGCCAAGTTTTGGGCAAAAAATAATTTTTTTATTTATTTTGAGTTTTTTGGTCAATTTATTAATTAAATAATTAATAAATAAGGAAATAATGTTTAAATAAGATTTAAACATTTTTGGGAGGGATTCCTTAATTAAATATTTTTAATTAAGATAAAGGGATTTAATCGCATAAAAATAAATAAATAAATTAAATAATTAATTAATTAATAAATGATGATGTCATCAAAATTTTTTCAAAAAATAAAAATATTTTATTTTCGAAAGGTTTTTAGGTGTCTACAATGACAGTGTAGATGAATCCCACAAAATACAATTGTAGGATCAACTCGAGGATCTCAAATATACATACTTCAAAACTATGGATGAATTTATTTTAAAACTTGATACTCTTAAAAGTTATTTGATTAGTTTAGGTGTTCAACTAGCTGATATTCGTTTGATTCATATTATTCTTAAAAAATGCCTTCCTAGACAATTTCAACAATTTATAACTAATATTCATGTTTAGCTTGCTAATTGGCTAATAGTATCTCTCAAAACTTATTGTGTCAAGAAGAACCTAAACTAATTCAATTTGGTACTCTTAAGTCAAGTGAACATGCTTTTATGTCTAGGAATTCTAATAACTTTCAATTAAATAATAATAATCATAATCATAATAACCATAACAACTCTAATAATAAATCTAATGTCAAACATAATAATAATAATTATTATTACTATAATTATAATAATTCCAAATATAATAATAATAATCAAAGGAATAATTCAAATCCCAAACTTTATTGTACTTATTGTGGAAAAGATGGTCATGTTGTTAACAATTGTTTCAAAAAGAAAAATTATAAAAAACCCATCAACAAAAATAATCACCACCAAAAACTAGATCATGAAAAAATTAAGTTTAATGGTTCTAATTCTCGTCATGATTTTACTTATAATTATAATATTTCTAGACCATTAAAATGGATTGTGGATAGTGGTGCTTCTCAATATGTTACTTCTCATAAGGAAGCTTTGATTCTTTGCAACCTGATTTAGCTAACATTCCAATTCAATTAGCTAATAATCATACTTGTAGAGTTGAAGGTTTAAGTGATGTAAGTGTTCCCAATGGACAATTGCATGATGTTATTTATGTTTCTAATTTAAAAACTAATCTTCTTTCCATTGTAAACTTATGTCAAGACTATAAAGTTGAATTCTATAAGGATATGTGTTATGTAATTGATCCTCAAACTAATCAAGTTGTTGCTAATGCTAAATTAGATAATGATAATTTGTTTAAATTTCATGAATTTGCTAGTTCAACGTATTCTTTACATACCTCCATTGATTTCAATAAATGGCATGAAAGACTTGGCCATTTAAATTCTAATTATATTACTTCAATTCAAAAAGAAAATATGGTTGATGGATTGCCTCAAATTGTTCCTTCCACAATTGTTTGCACTGGTTGTATGAGTGGTAAGATGCATAGTGAGTCATTTCCAAGTGGTAAATCATGGAGAGCAACTCATAAGTTATTCCTAGTCCATAGTGACCGTTTGGGCTCATGGAGAATAACTCCTTCCAAGGTTCTCAGTATTGATGCAGGATCATCCTAGGGTTGTTGGAAATCCTTCATGTTGAAGGGATCTTGGCTCGGAGTTGTGGACTTGGTCACCAAAGGAGTGGTGCTCAATATTTATTGGGTGTAGTGTTGGCTGAGGTGGTTGGTCACTAAAGGGGGCTTAGTCACTAAAGGGACTCAGTTGTTAAAGGGGAGTCAACTTATACTATTGCTCAACAATGCTTGTGGGAGCTTGACAATGCTTGTGTTGACATTTAGTCAAGTTTGTTATTAGTGACAATACTTGTTCAAATTTTGTATGGCTAGCAAGATCATTGAATAGTCTATAGTGTTTGCCACATCATTTAGTGGTTACCAAGCTTTACAGTTCCTATTGAGCATTCCAGTGGTTACCAAGTGAATTTAGTTAGTGTGAAGTGCAACAGTTCAAACCGAGCAGAATTAGGTAGTGTGAAGTCCAGTAGTTGAACTAGAGCATTTTAGTGGTTACCAAGCTTTGTAGTTTCTATCTAGCTAGTAGTTCATGTGAAGAAAAGTTACTGTTAATTGAGCTATGTGATGATTAGTGTTTATCAAGTGTAGTCATGGTAAATGAGTAATTCAGTTTAAACCAAGTTACACAATATCTACTGAGTCACTGGTGAAGATCGAGTTTGAAGACTACATTGAAGTGATTAGTATGGACCGAGCTTCTACTTCTACTGAATGCATGATGATGCCAAGCAGTGATAGTGGATGCTGAGTATTAGAACTTCACCAAGTGAGTCTTCAGAATTCGAGTATCTACATATGGGCCAACTTTGTAATATTGGTGTTAACTTGTATATTGGCCGACTTTGTAATTATGTAAATTGGATTGATATATATGTAATGTATTGTATCATATCCAAGGCAGTATCCAAGTATGAATGTGTGAAGAAATAATGTGAAATAGAAACATGCGAATATGAATCAGTAGTAGACAAAGTGTATTGAAGGCCATATCAGGAAAGGAGTAGCAGTGTCATATCTATCACATAAAGTTGATCAATACTTCAAATAATATCTATCAACAATTTACTTGTAAGTTAGAGATCTACTATTTCATCCTAATAGGTGAACCAGTCCAAATCCTTTAAAAGGTAGACTTAACAATCTTTTGTCAAATCTCTTTATCGAGTGCATACTTCATTGTGTGTTTGTAAAACCTCTTACAAGGTAGACCTAGCAGTTCTAATTGCTCCTAATAGGGCAGATCATCATAAGTGATCATTGTAAGCCTTAACAGGCCAACTTTATGATACAGTATTGATGTTTTGTGGGTATCATCCTCACCCCAGTTTTACTTTCTATTTAGAAGGTTTTTGGGTCACCAAATTATTGTGTTGAAAGTGTTATGAATGTTTTATGTTTTCAGTTTCTCATGCATGCAATTAGATCTGGTTTAATGAACTAAATGATAATTGGATTATTGCAATTAAGATTTGAATTTGATATAGTTTTTGAGGTTACTGATTCAGCCCTCCCCTCTTAGTAACCTAATTAGTCTTGAATATTTCCAACAATTGGTATCAAAGCTTTGTGGTTCTTAGGATAAAGTTTGATAGCTTGAGCAAAGATCGAGCACAATGGAGATATTCAAACTTGACAAAGCCATTGACAATGAAAAGTTGGATCTAGAAATGGCCATTGCACAACTCAATAAAGCTAAGGAGAAACTTTCCCAATTCCTGAAAAGAAGGAAGGAACTTGCAAATAAAATGGATGATCATCAGTACATTGAAGAAAAAATTGAAGATTTTTTCCCTTCAAGTAGTTCAGAGGAAGCAAATGATGCAATCAAAGAACTCTTAGAGAAGAATGGTTCCCTACAAGAATAAGTAAGAAATCTCAAAAGAGAACAAGAAATTCAGTTAGTAAGGCTATGTGAAATCTTGGAACAAAGGAACAAGATGAAAGAAGAAATGGATGGAGTGAACAATGAGATCCAGAACCAATCCTTTCAGCATGCAGATCTTATGGATCAAATCTCCAATGCAAATGAGGAAATTATTAGCCAAAGATAGATTAATGAAATATTAAGAAATGATCTAAATTTGGAAAGACAAATCAATGAAATAATAAGAAGTGAGTTGAGATCTAAAAAGAAAATTAGTGAAAAATTTAAAAATGACCTAAACACTGAAAAAAAAAAATCAATGAAAGAATGATGAAATCTAAAGTAGACATGAATCAATTGAATTAGCTAAATGAGTAGAATCTTTATAGATAAAAAGGAAAAGTAGGAATTGGATACAAAGAAGAAGGTGAATCCTCCAAACAAGGTGCTTAAAGGAATCAAAGACCTACTTGCAATCACTATGGTAAGATAGGTCATACATCAAACAGATGTTGGAGTAATGGTAAAATTTTTTTTAATGGTAAATGGTACAATTGCAATCAACATGGTCACAAGGCTAATGAATGCAAAGAGAAACCAAAATCTGAAGGCAAGTGTCACATATGCAAGAAAAAAGGTCAAAAGGCATCAGATTATAGAACCAAGTCATTCAATCCAATAGAGCAAATTGTGAAAGCAATATTCGATTGGGACTATAACACTTGGTGTAGATGTCATGATTGTGGAGAATATGGACACATTGGCATGAACTATGTTAAGCATCACACAAGGAAGAGAGATACCACCATAAGATGTTTCACTTGTACAGAACTTGGTCATCTAGCCAAGAATTGCATGAATACAGGTAGAATTGAAGATGAAAAGAAAGCAAAAGTAGATAACATTTGAAAGTAGATGAGGCAAAAATGGATTCCTAAATCTACTGAGGAAGCTAGTTCAAGCAATGATGGTCATGTCACTCAAGAAGTGGGAAACTCCACCATTTCCAAATAAGTTCTTAAGGAAGAACTAGAACTGCATTATCAAGATCATATCCAAATAGTTCCAATTGAAAGGAAGAAAAGATCCAAATCAGTATTCAAGATACAAAAGGATCATCGAGTGAGATTAGTATTAGTTATCACCGAGTAAGGTCGGGTCATGGACTCTACTAAGAAAAGTCAGGAGTAACAAGTCATACATGGTTGCCGAGTTATGAAGCCTTTACTGAGCAATCTGAACATGATAGCTTGTTGTGCATAATGATGTCATCATAGCTACCTTCACACTAAGTATTAATGAAAAAGTTCTAACATAATGAAGGAAATCGAATTCATTTTCACTGAGAATTCTAAGTGTTATTGTGATCAAGAAAATTGTAGAGTGATTAAGCGACTTCAAGAAAAATTTTCAGATAAATCCTTCAAAGTTTTTCACAACCTACCAAGTAGCCATGGTAGCATCAAGTAATAATAGAAAGTAAGGAAAGGGTCATAAATTTTGGTATGAGGAGTGGTATAGAAAGCCCTTGATTTCAAACTTGTGGCAGCGTTTGCTGAAACCCTTGATCCAAACGAAGCACAATAAAAGATCCCTCCTAAGGTACTATTCATTAACAATATCTGAACTCATTTTAAGTGTGCAATTCAAGAAATTAGAACCCTAGAAATGGATGATGCTCTAGATGAATTTTGTGTGAATGGTGTTCTTAAACCCAAACATAAGCATTTGGAAGACAAGTATTTTACCCACATTCCCCACATGCCCTGAAGTTTCCAAATCAAATGGATCAAATACATCCTAAGCTGAGTTCACAATGGCTAGTGATGGCTTGAGAAACTAGTTTTGATTACTAAAAAGATGATTCATCACACCACTAGATTTCCCATGCTCTCCAAGGCCAAAACCACTAAAACCCTAGGTCGGGTGGAGTTAGAAAAGAAAACCCTAGCTAAGTGGGACGATAGAGGTATGAAGATCAACAGTGTAATAAATGCAAAAATGAAATTTGGCATACATGTAATAGCTCAAAAGATTTATAGTTCTAGCCATCTAAATAGTGTGTCATGTGAAGTAGTAGAATTGGCATTCAAGGTTGTAAAGAACAATCTATCATATGATCTTGCAGATTTGTTGTTGAAGCAGTTTAACAAAAACATGGAAAGTATTATAACTTCCAAGAGCAACCCTTGCAAATTTGGTTCATTGTTGACATGTTTATTTTTCTATGTTCAAAAGTTTTTCCCTTCAAAAGGCATGGTAGTATGGAGAAAGGATGTGCTAGTATTATATCAGATTAATGAGTATATTGTAGAAATGGGAGAGAATTTTGTTAGTATAATGGATAATTATTTTGATGTTGTCAAGGAGAAAATGAATAAGAGATTTAGGATACCCAAGAAATTGGTTGAAGATTACAAAGATGATGTTTGTTTCATGGTAGACTATGACAAAGTCTACATTTAGGCACTGAAACCCAGAGTTGTATGGGTAAAACCTCTTCCATATGAGGTGAACATTGATGAAGTAAAAGACATAATTGAAGCCTTGATAAATGACCTTATTGATCCAAAGGCACCCCACTTTGGAACATATAATGAGGCCAAGGCAAGAATAGAGCTTGAGATCAAGCTTCCAAAGGTGGTTAACAAAGGTAAGAGGAGATAGAAAATTTGAAAACAAGCACACCTCTTATGTTAACCGAAAGAAAAAGAGAAGATGTTGAAGAAGCAGAGGATGAAGAGGAGTCAGAAAAGGAAGAAAAGCCAGTGAAGAAGAAAGGCAAGGTGATCATCACCAAGCCATCCACTGTAGTGTTCACTAGAAGATCAAGGAAGAAAGGCAGTGAAGTTTTTTTTAGCAAACCTCCATCCACCTTCCAAGAAAAACTGAAACAATTGGAAAAAGGTGGTGATATAACCAACTTCAAATTGTTGAAGTATGAAACCAGGATAGAGGTTGAGAAGAAATAGGTTGAAGAGCTGGTACTAACCAAGATGGGAAAATGGAAGTATTTTCTTGATTAGGTAGCCTCCCAAATCTCTAATGAATTATTATAGAAAATAAAGCCTAGATGGGAATTTGCTATGCAAATAGAAAAAAGATATCTATGCACAAACCCTAAGGCAGTTGCTATCGAGCATAACAGGTGCTGAGGTAAAAGAGTACTTAAAGAAAAATGAAGATAAGATGACTGTTATATTCAATACTTGTTTAATTTTGATAAAAGATATAGAGAATGTGGTTAAGAATGCCACAAGTATGTGGAAGAACATTTATCACTTGCATAAACAAAGTGAATTCCTAATAGAAGTCAATGATGATGACATCGATGATGAAGAAGAAGAAACATACACTAAATCCACACCTTTTGACAATGAAGAAGTTGAAGAAGATAAAGAGGAAGAACCTACCAAGGAAGACAAAGAAGATGATGAGGAGACTAATCCTATGAAGATAGTAGCAACAGTCATTACCTCACTTCCTCACTCTCCAGCTAAACTTGTAGCATCATCAAGTTCGGAGACAACTTCAACAAGTTTGATTGTGATCACAGTAGATACATTTAACATCCAATCACTCTTTTCTCCCTCACAACTTAGCAAATCACTGATAGAAGTTCCTACCACTTCATCTACCAAACTGCAACCTCCCTCTTCTTCAGCTCCTAAGTTAACATCATCAACAATAAGTATAGTATGTTCTACAATTTTGTATTCTTCTGTAGTAAGTACAATTTTGGATTGTATAGTTCTGGATACTTCTGTAAATACTTTAGTTTTGGATTCATTAAGCATACTAGTCAGTATTCCATCTATTGGCACTATATCAATTTTCATAGCTAGTCCTACTATCTCTACTATTGTTTCCATTTTGAATTCAAAGGCATTAAGTACAAGTATAGTTGAACCTAAGGCTCAACTGAGTACACAATTTTTGAATAGAGGTAGGGAGATAGAGGAGGATATAGACCTAGATGGGGAAATTAAAATTCCCAAATGGGATTTTGATAATATCACTGTAGATCAAATGCATATAGCTGGCCGACTACTTCAAAAGAAGGAAAAGAAAGATAAATTGAGAGAGGAGAGAGATAGAGAATATAAAATCATTGATGATACCAAGAATATTTTGACTGAGGAAATAGGTGTTGAAGTTGATACTTCTCAAAATATTTTTTTTCAATAAGAAGAGGTAGTCTAGAGGTTTAATGAGGACTCCAGTGGTCAAGACAAATTGATTGAGAAAGTAGAAAATAAATTTGCTAATAAAGTGCTTGAGCACATTACTCAACAAATTTCCATTCAAAAAGTGGAGCTTTCCTCAATTTTGACCAATCTTGAAACCTCTTGCACAAATGTAACATCACTTTTTGGAAAGTTGTGTAATATTATCGAGTTTACAAAGGAAATAAAGAGAAAACTAGAAAAGATTGATAAAGATCTGAAGGCTAGTGAACAATAGTTGTAACTTGACCCTAGTTCAAGCTATGCACATCATATGAAGATTAGATTCTTGTCAGATATGTAGGCAGAGTTGTTGAGAGAAGAGGCAAGGATCCGATCTACACTAATAGATATTTAGAATATGATCCTTCCCATCATGGATACAATTCAAAAGCATATTTTTTATTCAAAAACATTGATCCATGAAAATAACTTCTCCATTGTAGATCACATGATAGAACTCTCTGCTAAAGTGCAAGTTGCTCTACATATGTGCAAAGTTTTGTAAGAGAGCTAGGATAAGACTCTAGCACTCATACTTAAGGTACATTCTGACTTTCTTTCCTATATTGGTGCCTCCATGTAAATAAGTTTTGAATAAATCTTTGGCATTATTGTCAAAAAGGGGGAGAGACACTTAGTATGTATATAGGGGGAGGCACTAATTGTGCACTTGATATGCTATATGGGAGAGACACTAGTTATGCTATGTATATTGTATGGGGGAGAATCATGCGAAGGGAGAAAGTGTATATAGTAGAAATTTGTAGATATAGTATACTATATATACTTACAAAGATTTTTTTTGAAAAATCTCAAAAATAGTATACCATACCGAGCTAGTACCACACTATGATGTATATAAGTTTTGGATGATAAATGTTTTTGTCACTAATGCCAAAGGGGGAGATTGTTGACATTTAGTCAAGTTTTTTATTAGTGACAACACTTATTCAGATTTTGTATGGTTACCGAGCTCATTGAACAATCTACAAAATTTTCCATGTAATTCAGTGGTTACCAAGTGAATTCAGTTAGTGTGAAGTGCAATAGTTCAAACTGAGTAGAATCAGGTAGTGTGAAGCCTAGCAATTCAACCCGAGCATTTCAGTGGTTACCAAGCTTTGCAAATTCTACTGAGCTAGTAGTTCATGTGAAGCAAAGTTAGTATTAACTGAGCTATGTGATGATTAGTGTTTATTGAGTGTAGTCATGGTAAATGAGTAATTTAGTTTATACCAAGTTACACAGTATCTACTGAGTCACTAGTGCAGATCAAGTTTGAAGACTACATTGAAGTGATTAGTATGGACCGAGCTTCTACTTCTACTAAATGCATGACAATGCTAAGTAGTGATAGTGGATGCCAAGTATCAGAACTTCACCAAGTCAGTCTTCAGAACCTGAGTATCTACATATGGGTTGACTTTGTAATATTGGTGTTACTTTGTATATTGACTGAATTTTTAATTATGTAAATTGGATTGATAATATATGTAATGTATTGTATCATATCCAAGGCAATATCCAAGTATGAATGTGTGAAGAAATAATGTGAAATGGAAGCATGCGAATGTGAATCAGCAGCAGACAAAGTGTATTGAAGGCCATATTAGAAAAGGAGCAACAATGTCATATCTATCACATAAAGGTGATTAGTACTTCAAAGAATCTCTATCACCAATTTAGTTGTAAGTCAAAGATCTACTATTTCATCCTAACAGGTAAATCAGTCCAAATCCTTTAACAAGGTAGACTTAACAATCTTTTGTCAAATCTCTTTACCGAGTGCATACTTCATTGTGTGTTTGTAAAACCTCTAACAAGGTGGACCTAGCAGTCCTAATTGCTCCTAATAGGGCAGATCATCAAAAGTGATCATTCTAAGCCTTAACAAGTCAACTTTATGTTGTAGTATTGAATTTTTATGGGTATCATCCCCACCCTAGTTTTACTTTCTATTTGGAAGTTTTCTGGTCACCAAATTATTGTGTTGAAAGTGTTATGAATGTTTTATGTTTTCAGTTTCTCATGCATATAGTTAGATTTGATTTAATGAACTAAATGGTAATTGGATTATTGCAATTGAGATCTAAATTTGATAATTTTTTTGAGGTTACTGATTCACCCCTCCCCTCTTAGTAACCTAGTTAGTCTTGAATATTTCCAATAACTTGTGGTTTTGCTAATGCTCGGTAGTGTGGCTTTCATAATGGAGTTCTCGTGGATTTGTTCAGATGATTTGGTGCATTTATTGCATGTTGAATGAGATCATGATGTAGATCGATCATTGGAGTTTGTGTTGACCTATTTTGGTCATGGTTAATTATTTTTATGTACTTAATAAGTGTTGTAAGCCTTTAAAGATATTTGGTATTTAATATCTATTGGAGGCTAATTTATGGCTCAACATGTATTAAATGTAATGGTTAATTTAATTTGAAACTTACTAGGCCAACTTGTGGATTAGTTGGTTATAAGCAGGGGGTCTTGTGGAGTCTTAAGAAAATACTCATCTAGGTTGGAGAAGAGGATGAAGTAGATGATCAAATTTTGAGAAGGGCTAGTAGCTGAGGCTTGGGAAACAAGGAGATTGCTTGGTGGGCTTGCCAGCACAAGTTGAGATTTTCCTTGGAGGTTTCTACCAGCGAGTAGATATGGACTAGCTAGTGTTTGGGATTAGATTTTGAGAGATCTTGCAGAACTATTTTTTATTTTCTATTGTAATTGGCCATAACCTAGAAGGACTTACAACTAGACACACTATATGTAAATCATTGGTTTATGAATCAAGAGTTGCATTTGGTATCAAATTATGTATCTTGTGTTGTGTTTCCACTATATGGTTATTTGTAGGGATTTAGATTACCTCCAGTAGGGTCACCCTTGGATTCTCACTACATCGGATGGTATCGGAGCAAAGGTTTTCTTAAGTGTGTAGACAGATTGCCAAAGTTTCGACAGTTTTCACTAGAACTTGGGGTGAAGGTTTATCTTATGGAGCTTATTGATCTTTTGGATTTGTGGAATTATTGATTTGGTTTTGTTAAGTATCTTGGAAAATTCCTCCAAGAAGATCGGACCTTAGGGAAATTGATAATCTCTGTGATGATGTGGAAGCAAGGCTCTATGAGAAAATGGTGTTGATGAAGAGTGACATGATTTCTAAAATTGTGAGTGCTATAAGTGGTGTACCTCAACATGTGGGTTTTGAAGATGGTTATGAGGAAGATGATGGATCAAGTGGTGAGGATAGAATTGATTATGTAGAGAGACCTACTGGAACTACGGCTGGTCAATTTGCTAGACCTAGATCTCAGTTGAGGTTGAAGCATAAGATGAAGGTTTCTGATTTCTCAGATACTATGAATCCTGAAGACCTAATTGATTGAATTGGTGAATTAGAAGACTACTTTGAGCTTGAGGATATTAAGGATCCACTTAGAGTAAGGTTGACACAAACTAAGTTGAAAGGACATGGTGATCTTTGGTGGAAAGAACTACAAAGAGACATAGAGGAGGAAGGTGACATAAAGATCACTAGATGGAGGTTGATGGTCACTAAGTTGAAGGCTAAGTTCATTCCTATTGATTCTGAATTTGAGTTGTTCAAAAGGTTGCATAATTTGAAGTGGAAAGATATGTTTGTGAAAGATTATACCGAGGAGTTTTACAAGTTGACTATTCAGTCTAGATATAGAAAATTGTCTAAGGAGAAGGTGGCTAGATATATTAATGGTTTGAGATTCAATATCCAAGATGAGGTTGGTATGTTGAAGATTGATTCGGTTGAGGATGCTTATCAGGCACCATGAAGGCCAAAGATAAGCTGAAGAGGAAAAGTCAAGGTAATTCTAGAGGGAAGGAGAAGCAAGATAGCTCAACAAAAGCTAAACCAAGTGCATAAGATGAACCAAAACTTGTTGATCAAAAGAGAAGGATGGGTAGAGATGAGCTTAAGGGTACCTACCTTTTTCAGATATCATGGAAAAGGAGATAGCGCTTATGAGTGTTTGCAAAAGGTTGGTGATAAAAGAGCTATTGTTGTGAATGAGGTTGAACACCATTACAGTCAACTTGAGCAAGGAGAAAATTTGCTAGCTCAGTGAGTACTGATTGGTTAGAGGATACTAGAATCTTGTTAGAGGAGTAATTTTTTTAGGACTTGTTGTAATTTTGGTGGTAAAGTTTGCAATGTGATTATGGATGTTAGTAGTATTGATAACCTTGTTGCTGAGGAGATGGTTCAAAAACTTGGTTTGAGAAGAATGAGACATCCTTATTCTTAGAGGACTGGTTGGTTCATTTCCAGATTGGGTAGTATAAGGATCAAGTGTTGTGTGATATTGTGGAAATGAACAGTTGTTATTTCTTTCTTGGTAAACCTTGGCAGTATGATTGCAAGTTTGTGCATGATTGTGTCAAGAATGTGTTTACAACTATGAAAGGTGGTAGGAAGCATTCTTTGTTTCCTTTGTAGAATGAAGAGATCGGTAGAAGGAACCTTAGTTTTGGAAACCAAATTGAGTTGAAATATTTTGAGAGGGTTAGATATCAGTTTGGAAATCAAGCTTGTAGTGCATTGAGGATGGATGTGATGAAGCAAAAATGGAACAAGGGAAAGAGTGTGCAAGTTGAAGACTTGGAGGACATGTATGTGAAGAACCAGTTTGGGATTTATGTGTTGGCTCCCAGAAGATGTTCTTGTAGCTATTGAGAACATATTTTTGCATCTGGGGTGTTTGATGCTGGAGCATCCTAGGGTTGTTGGCAATCCTACATGTTGGAGGAATTTTGGCTTGCATTTGTGGAATTGGTCACCAAAGGTGTGGTTCTCGATCATTATTGGGTGTAGTATTGGCCAAGGTGCTCAGCCACTAAAGGGGGCTCGGTCACTAAAGGGACCCAGTCACTAAAGGAGTTCAAATTATATTGTTGCTCGACACTACTTGTGGGAGCTCGATGATGCTTGTGGTTTTGCTGGCACTCGACAGTGTGGCTTGTGAGATGGAGTTCTCATGGATTTGTTCGAATGCTTTGGTGCATTTATTACATGTTGATTAAGATCATGATGTGGATTGATTGTTAGAGTTTGTGTGGACCTGTTTTGGTCTTGGTTAATTATTCTTGATGTATTTAGTAAGTTTTTTGATTCTTTTAAGGCATTTGGTATTTAATATTTGTCAGAGGCTGACTTATGGCTCACCATGTATTTAATGTAAAGGTTAATTTAAGTTGCAACTTACTAGGCCAACTTGTGGATTATTTGGTTATAAGTAGGGGGTCTTATGGAGTCTTAAGACAATAATCATCTAGCTTGGAGAAGAGGATGAAGTAGAGGAGAAAATTTTGAGAAGGGCTAGTAGCTAATGCTTGGGAAACAAGGAGATTTCTTGGTGGGCTTGCAAGCACAAGTTGAGATTTTCCTTGGAGGTTTCTAGAAAAGTGTGGATTTGGACTAGCTAGTGTTTGTGATTGGATCTTGAGAGATCTTTCAGAACTATTTTTGTAATTTCTATTGCAATTGGTTGTAACTCAAAAGTCCTTACAATCGGGCACATTGCATGTAAATAATTATTTTATGAATAAAGAGTTGCATTTGGTATAAGATTGTGTATCTTGTGTTGTGTTTTGATGTGTGGTTATTTGTAGGGATCCAGATTACCTCCAGTAGGGGTACCCTCAGATTCTTTTTGCATTAGGTATGCACTTTCTTTTGTTGATGCTTTTACAAGGAGAACTTCGATCTATTTTTTGCATAGCAAGGATCAAGTTCTTGATATTTTTATTGAATTTCATTTTTATGTTGAAAGGAAATCTAGTTTTAAACTTAACATTCTTAGAACTAATAATGGGAAGGAATATGTGAACAATGCTTTTCATTTTTATTTAAAATCATGTGGAATTAAACATGAGCTTACTATTCCTTATACACCACAACAAAATGGTGTGGTAGAAAGAAAACATAGGACCATTATTGAAATGGCTAGATGTATATTACATGCTAAGAATATGTATTATAATTTTTGGGATGAAGCTATGTCTTGTGCCACTTATCTTATTAATAGGACTCCTACTAAAGCTCTCAAGGATATTGCTCTTGAAGAAGCTTGGTCTGGTAGGAAGCCCAATTTACATCACTTGAGGATTTTTGGATCAATTTCTTATGTTCATACTCCTAAGCAAAAAGGCATAGTTTAGATGCTAAGTTGTCTCCTTATATATTTTTTGGGTATGATGAAAACACTAAGGGTTATAGAGTTTATGATTCTACTACTAACAAAGTGCAAGTTGCAAGGGATATTTGTATTTTAGAAAATGGAGTTCATGATTGCTCTAATGCACAAGATGAAAAATTTAGTGGCATCAAAATAGTGTTAGTGGAGGACCAATCTCTTTCTTTAAACCCTACTCCTACTCTTAATCCTCCTCCTCAAGCACCAATTGTTATTCCTTTTCCTTCTTTGTGTGCTAGTAATGATAATTATATTGCTGCTAATGATTCTTTTATAGATAATAATTCTTCTTCTAATGATGATTCTATTACTACTAAGAGAAAACCTAAATGAGCTCAAGGCTTACTTAATGAAAGTGATGATTATATTGCTAGATTTGGCAGACTTAAACCTAGGAGGATTAATTATTGCAATTATGGTTTAATGACTCCTATTATGAATTCTAATGATCCTAAGACTTTTGATCAAGCTAACTCTAAACCTCATTGGAAAAAAGGCCATGCCAAAGGAATATGATTCTATATTTTCTAATCAAACTTGGGATTTATTTACTTTATCTCATGGTAAGAATTTAGTTTCATGCAAGTGGTTATATAAAATCAAGTTGAATTCCAATAATGAAATTAGAAATTCTAAAGCTAGATTAGTTTTGAGAGGCTTTTTCTTGAATTGAAGGATTAAATTATCATGAAACTTTTTCCCCCCATTGCTAAAATGCCTACTATCAAACTTGTTCTTACTTTAGCTTCTAAAATGAATTGGCCTATTCATCAAATGGATGTTAAAAGTGTCTTCTTAAATGGTGATTTACATGAAGAATTATATATGGCTCAACCTCCCAATTTTGTTTAAAAAGGTAATGAAAAATTGGTTTGAAAATTGAAAAAAATCATTTATGGTCTCTAACAATAACCTAGGGAATGATATTCTAAGATAAATTCTTTCTTTATTTCTCAAGGATTTTCTAGAAGTAATAATGATCCTAACTTATACATTAAATATACTCAAGATGATATTATCATTGTTATTCTTTATGTGGATGATTTGATTGTTACTTTTAGTTCAAATGTTTTAATTTTTGATATTAAGTTTCAACTTAAAAAAAAAAATTCAAATGACCAATTTAGGAATTTTACATTACTTCTCAGGAATTCGAATTTGGAAAACTCCTAAGGGTATTTTTCTTTCTCAATGCAAGTATTCTCATGACCTTTTGGAAAATTTTAAAGATGAATGATTCTAACCATGTTTCCATTCCATGTGAATTAGGAACTAAGTTAATGGTTGATATGAATAATCCTTTTGTTGATGAAACTTTGTATAGGAAACTAGTAGGATGTTTGAATTATTTAACTCTAACTACACCCAATATTGCTTATAGTGTTGGTTTAGTTTCAAGATTTATGTCTAAACCTCAACAAACACATTTCAAAGTTGCTAAAAGAATATTAAGGTATATCAAAGGAACCATTAATATGGGATTATTTTGCAATGCTAATTTTGATTTTATTTTTCAAGGCTATACTGATTATGATCTAGGTGGAGATCCCAATGATGGTAAATTTACTTGTGGGCATTGTTTCTTTGTGGGTTCAGGTGCAATTTCTTGTAAAAGTAAAAGGGAACATTCTATTTCTCTTTTCTCAACTGAAGCTGAATACAAAGGTTGTACTAATGCATCTAAGGAGGATTTATGCATTATAAGGATTCTTGAAGATTTGGGTCTAGCTCAACAAGCACCTAGTCCATTATATTGTGACAATCAAAGCACCATTGCCTTAGAAAAAAATCTAGTTTCTCATGCAAGGAAAAAACATATTTCTCTTCAACATCACTTTATTAGAGAACAAGTTGATGAAAATAAAGTTATACTTCTTTATTGCAAGGATGAAGATCAAGTGGCCAATATTTTGACAAAGCCACTCTCTAAAGAGAGATTTTAATCTCATTGTACAAATATGGGTTTACAACCCCTTGATGTAAGTTCCCCAAGTAAAGATTAAGGGGTGGTGTTAGAAATATTAATATTTCATTGGATGTATTTAATTTTGGATATTCCAAGGACCCCTACATGTAGTTTTTCCTCTTGTACACATGTGGAGGACATGTCATTTACTTGTCCTCTAGTCCACATGTGAGGAAAAATCATTTTGCAATTCCTTTTATAAAGGAAATTAGTTTATCCTCCTTAAGAGGATCTTGACACTTTGAACACACTTATTATGAATGTGGCATTCATAGAAATGAGAGTTACACATACGACCACATGAAACTCCTTTCTCATCTCCACAAAAGAGATGCTTCTTTCTCATTCTTCTTTACACATCACATTGATGTTATTGTAATGAGCTATTTTTCTCCATTATCTCTCTCTCTCTCTCTCTCTCTCTCTCTCTCTCTCTCTCTCTCTCTCTCTCTCTCTCTCTCTCTTTCTCTCTCTCTCTCTCTCTCTCTCTCTCTCTCTCTCTCTCTCTCTCTCTCTCTCTCTCTCTCTCTCTCTCTCTCTCTCTCTCTCTGTGTGTCTCTCTTGACATTTTCCTTCATTCATAATACTCAAAAGGGATTTTCTTTTGTTTCACCTTTCAAATCCTTTGTTTACTTGTTGCTCTACTTTGGTGTATGCTCTTAGAATTTTTTAATTTCATGGTAACACTTCTTCTCACTCAACTCACTTGGATTAATTTCATTCTCCTTACTCACATTTACGTTTCTTACAGGTCACCTTCTTAAGATCCTCTAAATCACCAAGTTGAGAAGTAATAACCATCTTCCTCTTGCACACCCTATTCTTCTTAGAAATACCAAAAAGCTCTCAAGTGATTGTGTCCTTGTTAGGTTCCACAATGATAACTCTCTTCTCCTGGTTGGAACCCTCAGTATTCCCAATCAAAACATCCATATTCCTAGTATACATCTGTATAATCTTGAATCTATTCCCAAAAATATTCTTCAACATAGCTTTTATTTTTTCCTACCTCCTGGAAAGGGTCTCAAAATTTTCCTCCAGCACCCTCAGAGTAGACCCCTTAGTCTCCATCAAGTCCATAACCATCTTTTTCTCCTTCATCATCCATAACCCATATTCAAATTTTCCTTACTCAAGGCAAGCCTAGTGAAAATTTTAAATCTTATTAGATATGAAACTTTTCTTGAGGTTCACACTTTTGATCTCATTGAAATCCTAACCTTCACTTGGAAAATATTGAGGGACAAATCCTTGGCAGTTTGGATAACTATAAAGGGGAATCTTATTTATCCTAGAGTTTAGTGGACTACATATCCCTATAAACCATCTTGGTGGAGCCTCTCTTGTCATATTATGATGCAAAGCCTTCTAATGGATGACTATGTTTCAAATCCAGAACAACATAAAAATTAGGTCCTAGCCCAAAGTTATTGAAACTTGGAAAGTTAACACACATGTTTTACTAACCTTAATACCCTATTAATGATGATTCCATATCCCTCAATGAATCTTGAAAGAGATATTAATCTTCATCATTCATTTGTTCCTCAAAGCAACTTTACCTTATAGGTTTTTCCAAACCTTATTTACATAAAATCATCCTCAAAATCCACACCAAGAGATGTTGGTCCAAAAATCTTTAATTCCTTCTATTTATCACTTATGAAAAGTAATCCAATCACTTGAATCAAACTATTCACCCAATTTCTAAGACTTGCTTCACAACCCCAACTCTAGCCTTGAAGCCCTGCTAAACTAGTTTTTGAGAGCTAGATTTTTTTTTCCC